>LPNX010183296.1:325971-497783 GCA_001517045.1 Pseudotsuga menziesii
ATATACATATATATGTATATATATGTATATATATATATATGTATATATATGTGTATGTATATGTGTGTGTGTGTGTGTGTATTGAAATGTGAGAAAGTAACATTGATTTCATTTTTTCAACAAGATTCAACATCTCTAAAGTGTAGAGAAAATTCACAGAGGTGAGTGTACCTTTCCTAGTTGACTTTGAACACTTCTAGTTTCAAGGATTAAGATGTACAAAAATGTCTAGATTCGCATATTTATTTATTTATCCCTCTTGGTTCTTATAGACCCAGGTTTAAGATGGATATATTCTATTCATAATATTGCTCAGTAGAGAAATGACATCCACATAAACCATAGTAAGATTTAGAGACTAACAATGCACTTGATTCTGAAGCACTTTGACAAAATGTTGTAAAACTTGACATTGACAAAAAATCAATGAAGTTCATCAACTAAAAAAATTGGCGAAATGGGGAAAAAATGGAAGAAATGTGACGAGTGTAAACTTGGACTTGCAAAAATTGGATTACTTGAAAAACTTGGAAATAATCAAGAGAAAACAAATATTTTTGCAACATTGCTTAGAAATTTATCAAAAAGTTTCAATATTCATTGATAAGATTATTTCTCACCCACAAGTCTTCTTGGTTGTTAAGGAATCGTCCCATTCGCTACAATTCCTTCTAGGTGTGTTACTGAAGCATGTTGATGAGGTTGATCCTTGGAATCTCTTCCTTTTTCATTTTAGATTCTATCTTGAGAATAATTATATGACTTTGAACTTGGTGGATGTGTGAATCATTTATCCCTTGGAGTGATTTGCATGCAATCAAGTATTTGTATGATAGTCCTCCTTTGGATGAGGGTGCATTGTTGAAGGAAGCTTCTATCTTTCCAATTTTAGACAAAAGCTTATACATCTAGATTTCATCCCTAGTGTTCCTTTTATGGAATATGTTGGTGGGTTTAATTTCTAATTTAAGTGCTAAGGATCATTGTTTCTATTATTGGGATACTTTCCTATCAAGCAAATATGTTATTCTTACATATGGAAGTGTGCCTTGGATGAGGGAGCTCTTTTGTTAACTTTTTCACTTGGATTCCTATTTTTATGTAGGAGTTAAGAACCTAAATTGGGAGTGATATTTTTATAATATGAAAGTTTTTCTTTTATAATTTTGTCCATTCAAAGCAATATTTTATTCCTTCTGAATTAAACTCAAAGTATGACAGGATATTGTCCCTCTACTTGAGTGGTTTTGTGACCTTTTTGGTGGATATATTATGCATCAAGATTCCTCGAAAGAGGGAGAATCACTTGAGGAGTATTTTTTACATCCATGTGGTGTATTCTGAGAAGGAGAGGTTTCCCACCTTCGAGGAGTTCTAGTGCAAACTTTCACATACTTTCCCCTCCTATGAAGTCTTCATTTATGCACCTTAGTTGGAGAAGGCTTATTGAAGTTAATATTTCTTGTATTCTTGGAGGCATGAAGGTTCCCTCCATGGTCAATTGTAACTCCATTAATTCATTTTATTATAGGGATCTTTCTATTTTAAACTTAAAATCCCAATTTGCAAGAGCTAGCGAGTTCTATTGAGTTGGTTAATCATTATATTCACTTGAGTTCGTTAGATTTTCATTTCATTATTTTTACTTCACGTGAATGTGAGAGAAAATACCCTTTAGTGAGGGCTAGAGGTCACTCTCATCTTTTTCATATTTTTCCATTAATGGAATTGGTGAGAGAAGATTGTTTGGAAGTGATTTGTCATCCCATGGAGTGCTTTGAATTTGAGGATAATATCTCAAAACTATTTATTTGTAGCTTTGGAAAAAAGGTATCCTTTGTTATGGTGGCTTAATAACATTCCAACAGTGTGTATGAATATGATTACTTTTACTTGAATTTTATGAGTTAATTCATCTTTAGAAAGTCTCAATTAATATTATGCTATATTTGATTCCATATTTCATAGAACTCAAGGCAGTGTTGTCATAAACAGATTTAAGAGTATTTACTTCACTTCTTTCTATGTTTATATAAGCAAATATGCATGGTATGCACGTTTTGAGTGCATATATGAAGTGTTTAAGGTGCATAAATTTTGGTATGTACTTCTGTGATATGAATGATGAAACAACTAGCTTTGGTTGGAATTGACTTCTTATATCTAGGGGGAGTTTATTGGGCTGCAATTTCCTTCTTGTTGTTTTAAAGGCCAAATAGTTCCGTTGGTGAACCTAGGATAGGTTGTTTAATGGTCAAACCCTAGTGTGATTGAGATGAGAACTTGCACGTCTTAAGGATTTGAAAGGTTGAAACCTAAATGATATTGTGATCATAAGAGTGTGATCTCACTTATGATAGGTACTAAAGCTACTTCATTGATGGCATGTATAAATACCTCATTGAGCTCCTCTTTGTTTCAAGAATAAATTAATATTCTCTAGTGAATAGGTCCAACCACGTGAAGGTTGAAGATCATTTGGATCCTACCCCCCACCTCACGTCATTGTTAATTCTGATACCCAATGCATGTACTTGAAGAAGAATATTAAATTTATATGCAAACATGTGGATTTAATTTATTATAAAAAATAACTATATATAGTGTTTATTCAGTCACTTATTTATATGTTTTTTTCTTTGAAAAAGTGACCAAGCAACTCATCTTCTGCAACTTGTCATTCAATTCTTGTGGAATCTACATATTGTTGTATTGTCTTCCTAGTAGAGTACTCATGATGTGGATCTTGCAGCAAGGGGTCGGGATTTGTTGCAATATTGTAAAAATGTTACATTGATATATTTTGTTGTTATAATAACAAATATTTCATTAAAAAATATTACATAGGTGTTTTTTACCTGATGTGGGAACCTCATGTACTTCATGTTCCTGGATAGGCTCATCTCAGTATGGTAGGACCCTCTACATTCTCTATGGTTGAAAAATGAAAAAATAAAATTAATATTCACCATTTGCAATGCAATATTTTAAATTGTAGCATATGAATTCACTCGATACTAGGATTCAAAGCACGACCTTCGATAGGTTGTTCTCCATCCTTGGCATTAGGTGGATCATTGATTTCCTACACAAAACAAAGCCAATACTTTATTGAAAATATTTATAACAAATAGTTTGCACAAATAATCAATATTAATTAATCTTTATTGATTTTACATACCTACGCGCAAGATGTATTACCGAAAGACTGTGTTTCCAAGGACAATTTTTTACAACGTTCAACAACAGCTCCAAATCCTACTGGAATCCAAGCTTCAACTCTTCCTCTATGGGAACTTCATTGAATCGATTGGCCTGCATATTTTCATAATGTCATGAATTTACCTTTTAAATTTCAATAAAATGAAATTAATTTCCAATTTATTATTTGGATGTAATATTCAATTTTTTATACTTACAATTTCTGCCGCCAAATTCAAATAACCACTAGGCCTAAGCTTGTGTCGTCCAAATTTTTCTTGTCTTTCCTTTGTGTCCTTTGATGTGTTTGAGATCCTATGAAAAGGTTGAAATATGTTAGATGATTCAAATTTTATCTAAAAACTAATAATAATAAGTTTTATAATTACAATATTTAAAGTATTGCATACCTTCATGTGCTCGATGGTAGCTTTCATTCTTTTCTCAAATCCCTCTCCTTCCCATGTTTTACTAGGTATTTCCACTATCTTCATGGAATCATTGGAGGGTGCTTATACCTAGGGTCCCTTTCTAAATGAACCCTAAATTGGTTCATCACAATATTCATGTGTTATCCATCATTCTTTAGGACCTCCGGTCGATTGAAGGTCCCATTTCTGAACAAGATAACCAAGCGATTAGTGAGATCATATTTTAAATTTATAGTTTGTTTATCCCCATTGTGTAGATGGTGGGATATTCTCCTACTTTACTTCCTCACCTCCCATGCTCCTTCTTCACTTCCTCACTAGAACATGTTTTTTCTCTTTTGAAAGGTTTCTTTTGACAGTCCAATATTTAACATTGCAATTTTATAAAGGGCCTAAGTCTAGCTCGATAAAGGGCCCATGCTTCATATTCATTTCTACACTCCCCATCACTCTATTAACCATAAAAGGTTTAGAAAGGGCTAGTGTGCCTTCTCCCCCTTACCCAAATTTCAGAAGTGTGAGGAAGGGCCAACATAAATAGAATAAGGTGAGAAAGGGACAATGTTGTGAGCCCTCTCAAGAGTCTAAGGGAGTTCCTGTGCTACTCATTTGAATGGAACAAGTGCGGATAGGTCCAATAATACTCAAATATTCCTCCCAAAATTACCATACTGAGATAAGAAGTCTAGTTCCTCACTGAAATTCCAACTCTAGTTTGAGAAAGGCATCATGGTAGTTCTCCATTTCCTCACTCCCCATCACTTTATTAATATTAAAAGATTGATAAATAGCCAACGTTCCTTCTCCCCCTTACCCAAGTTTTAGAAGTGTAAGGAAGGTACAATGTAATTAGAATAGGGTGAGAAAGGGCCAATATTGAAAACCTTCCCAAGAATATAAGGGACTTCTTATGCTACTCATTTGAATGGAACAAGTGCAGATAGGTCCAATGCTCCTAAACCCTTTCTCCCTGAATTACGAGACTAAGATAAGAAGGACAATGCAGTGCTCTACTTGCCAGGCAGAGCACTAAGTCCTAAACTTTAACAACAATTTGGCATTTACTCTTATATTTATTTTTAAGTCCTAGTATGTGATAGCAAAATTACATGAATTTTTATTCAGATTTCATTTATTTGTAAAATAACGAGAGGGTTACACCAAAAAAATACCTGGACTTATTACTACTCCTGAATCCTGATCCTGTAGAATTTCCTTTCCCTTGTCTAATCCTCGTCCAAGCCTTGATGCTAATCTGGATGATCCACCCTGCCGACCAGCATTGATCCTACTGGCCCTAGGAAACCGATGGGTTTCCTAGCCCCTGAGCCCACGTGCCGATAAACCCGATAGCAAATTCCTTGTTTTCCTGAGTGTAATTCACCCCCTGGAGTTAACCCCCTCCTCCAGTTTTCTTCCCTCTTTGCTCCACCACTTTCTTTCCTCTGTTCTTCCGTAAAAATTTTCTCCCGATTGCTCTCCCCAAAATCCATAAAATCCTCCCCCTTTGAACCATTTGATCCCCCTCCTTATACCTCCTTCCCCCCCTTTCTTCCACCACCTTCCTTCTTCCACCGCCTCCTTCATAATTAAATTAATTTATTTAATTCTATCTTGGGCAGTCCAGTTCAGACTTGTTTGACATTTCTTATGTATTAATGAATTTTTATGAATTATACAATCCCTCACCCCCGATGAGATGGTGGAAATTACTTAAATGTTTTTCCTATTGAATTGTACATGTTACATTTAAAACCTAACCAATTGTCATAGAATTTTACCAATGTTGTTTGTTTAAGTTTTATACTGAACAGTAAAAGTAATGGTAATAATAGTATTGTTAATTATATTTATTAATAACTAAATAATAAGTACTTAATAATAAACATTAATAATATGAAATAATAATAATAGATAATAATAACAAAAATAATAATTAATGTTATTAACCAATAATTAATCAATTGTAGTCTCATGATTAATTGATTGAAATGATAACATTGACATGTTTATGTTTATTGTTAAGTCCCCTCGCGCATTGTTTCTTAATAAATAAGGTACATTTATAGGTTTAAAACAATTCACAATTACTTAGTTAACCCATCCAACTATTCAATGTTTTTCAATTAATATTTCATACTAGCGTGCATGTGTGAGGTGTGCATGCATGTCTAGCACATGCACAGGCTGCACATATACTATAACAAAACCCCTAAATTCTAGCTGATACAAATAATATTTCACGCAACAAGACCAATATACCGATATAATATGATTTCTTTTGACATTCAGAGTTATTTAACAGTTATGTTCTTATTAATCAGTCAATTGAGATTGGTACCTACCATCACTAATCCGGTATCATAAATGTCCAACATTCAACAATAATAACTAATATGTCCACCCATCCTAACCTACGTTCGCATCCTCCCTATCCTTCCTCTGCTAGTACAAAGTGGATGCCAGTTGTACTGACCTTCCCACATAGAACCTAAGAGCGGTAGCGTCGGCTATCTAGTGGACCTAGCCTCACCTAGCAGGAATCCAACCATTGTCATCACAACAAATTTGGGAGTGTGTCTCAGCACTGCCCTCCCACGACCTCGGGTATCAAAGTGACATAGGGTGGGAAATGCATCCATCCCTCTCAACATACTGGGTAGATACTCATCAAACCATACTGCGTTGCTATCGCGTTTATCGGTACATGTCATCATACAATCACTTGGAAATTAAGGCTCTTCTTCAAGATATGTATTGAGTCATACTTTGCATCACACACTTGGCTATCACATAGCCCCTGTACCCTGCAGGTTAGCACTATGCAAACATGCATTCATAATAATATTAAATCAATAGCTGGTCCATATCATCAACATTATTTCCTTTCATCATAAAATCACAAAATAATTCACATGATGGATGGGTGCCCATGTACCACATCATACATATCACATCATACCAAGGATTACAATCAACTATATGTTTTTGTTATGAAATAAATGAATCTGATGACGACTACTGCATGATAATCGCATAAGCACAATAATTTCATATAAATGATAATCATCATAACATCATAATCAAAGCATCTGCATAGGCATGTTAATCCTCGTAACATCATGATCAAAGCATAATATAAGCATGATAACATCAGAATATCATAATTAGAGCATAATCCTGATAACATCATAACATGAGTAAATAATCACATATAACATGCCAAAATATAGTTTATGAAGTATATTTGAGTCCACAGATAATAAGTAAATACAGTGTAATAAGTCTGAGTGATAAATAAGCCGGAGTCAAAATATGGGGTACTACATACACCCACCCTTTAGGAAACTTCGTCCCGAAGTTATGGTCAAAATAGTGAGGGAAAATATCGACGCATAGTCTCTGTGTCCTCCCAGGCAACAGATCCTGGGCTGTACTTGTCCCACTGGACCTTAACTTGGTCCACGTGTCGACTACGGAGCTGTCGAACCCTATGATCTAGTATACGTAATGGTTCATCCATGAAGGTTCCCTCGTCCGAGACCTGCAAGACCTTCCAAGGAATCTTGTGAGACTCATCGGCTATGTAATGTCGCAATACTGGAACATAAAATACATTATGAGTCCTATACAAGTGGGGTGGCAGTACAAGACGATAAGCTACCGGTCCAATTCTTTCAAGAATCGCGAATGGCCCTATAAAACAAGGTGACAACTTGGTCCCCTTTCCAAACCAAATGGTACTTTTATTCGGTCGGATGCATTTAAATACATGATCCCCTACCTCATAACTTCTATCAGTTCTATGTGTGTCAACATAACTCTTTTGTCTATCCTGTGCTTCTTTAAGCTGCTTCCTGATCTATACCACTTGCTCTTCCATCTCCTGAAGCAACTCAGGCCCAACTAAAACATGATCCTCCAACCTGTCCCAACTAAGTGGAGTCCTGCAAGGTCTCCCATACAATGCCTGGTATGGGGGCATACCAATGGAGCTACGATGACTGTTGTTATATGAAAACTCTACTAGAGGAAGATATTTCTCCCACTATGTCTGCTGATCCATAACATACATCCTAAGCATGTCCTCCATCACTTGATTCACCCTCTCTGTCTGTCCATCTGTCTCAGGATGATAAGTTGGGCTTAAGTTTGGCTAGGTACCTAATGCCGACAGCATGCTTGTCCAAAATCTGGAGGTAAACTTAGGGTCTCAGTCAAAAATTATCTTCTTTGGAACTCCATGAAGGCGTACAATTTCATTTATGAATACCCTTGCTACATCTGTCACATCATAAGTGTCTCTCACTGGAATGAAGTGGGCACTTTTGGTCAGTTTGTCGACCACTACGAGTATAGCATTATGTCTCAAGTATGTGAGGGGAAATACCACAACGAAGTCCATGGAAATGACTTCCCATTTACTCTCAGGAATATCATGAGGCTGTAAGATACTGGCTGGGTGTCGATGATATTCCTTGACTTGCTGACATTCTAGGCATTTCGAAGAAAAAAATCAACTACATCACTCTTCATACCGGCCAAGAAGAAGAGCTTCTTCTGCATACATATTCTTCACTCCAGGGTGTGCACAATAATGTGCCCTATGGGCCTCTCTAAGAATTGCTTCCCTGAGATCACCTTCTTTAGGGATATACATCCTCCCTTGGTACCGCAGCAACCCATATTCCTCAATATGGTACCCATAATACTTCGACTCACACTTCTTCCCACTCTGAATATCTGAGGTTACCTTGATATACCAACCATCTCCCAAGAGTTGTTTGAGCACTTTCTCCTTCAAATCCACTCTCAAGGGGATTAAGGAGAAAATCCTCGGCCTTCGTCTTAGAGCGTCTTCCACCACATTCTCGTTTCCTTTGATATAGGAGATACCAAAGTCATACTCACTCATGAACTCACTCCATCATCACTGCCTAGCATTTAGATCCCTTTGTGTAAAAATATACTACAAAGTCTGATGATCTGTTTTAAGTGTGAAACTTCTTTCAACCAAGTAGTGTCTCCATAATTTTAGTGTCAGCATTACTGCTGCCAATTCTAGATCATGGGTGGCATATTTCTCCTCGTGAGGCTTCAAATTATGAGATACATAAGCTATTACCCCACCTTCCTGCATTAGAACTGCTCCTAACGCTTGCTTCGAGGCATCAGTACATACCATGAAGTCTTTATCCATGTCTGGTACCTATAAGATTAGTGCACTTGTCAGCAATCTCTTTAATTCAGCAAAAGCGGCATCACATTCATTGGTCCATTCATATCGAATTCCCTTTCGCTGCAAGGTGGTGATGGGTTTTGCAATCTTGGAGAATCCTTCCACAAACCTTCGGTAATACCCTGCTAATCCCATGAAGCTACACACCTCATGCACATTCTTTGGGATTGGCCAATCCTTGATGGCCTTCACCTTCTCTGGGTCCACTGAGATCCCTTCTCCTGAGATGATATGCCCTAAGTAGTGAATCTCCTTTTGGAAGAAATAACACTTTGACAATTTACCAAATAGTTTATGTTCCCTTAAGCAAGTTAAGACTAATCACAAGTGCTCCTCATGCTCCTTCTCGTTCTTACAATATATAAGAATGTCATCTGAGAATACATGAACAAAGTGGTCCAAGTAATTCTGAAAGACACTATTCATGAGGCTCATGAATACTATTGGAGCATTGGTCAAACCAAATGGTACTTGTTGATTGCATGGGCAGACCCGGGTTTACTATAATCAATCAACAACACCCCTAACTCACTGGCCCTTTCGGCGATAGACCGCGAAGCGATCTGAAGTCTCACCCGAAGTGAATCTAATGGGTTGGCCAAGACTCAAGTGTCTTGGACCAGGTTCTATGCATCCTACTTCTCTTCTCTTACTCCTATGAGTCACAAAATCAGCTATATTGGCGCATCGCACGTCCCCTTCTACTCGCAGCACTTTCAGCCGTGCGATTCTTATCCACACGCAAGTCGCACGGTTTCTTCCCACGTCGTGCAACTTCCACTTACTCACAATATCTCCAACCTTATCGTATCTCTGCGCACCGCGGGACACCCAACCTCTCCTCAACGCTAAGCCCTCAGCTCGCAGTATCGTGCACCGCAGCTCCTCTGTCAATGCGATATCGCCTCTCTGCGATATCTTACAACTACGACTTTGCACTCTTAGCGTTGACTGTGTCAATGTGCGAAACTCTACTTCCCGGAAGTTATATTGTGATTAAATGGTCATTAGAAACAGACGTAAAGGAGTCTTTAAGCAGCTTACTAAAATACTTCAACGTATCTCTATCTTCCTACATTATCGTGAGCTGAACAATACATACATTCACTTACTACAACTAACATTATATGCATAATAACCAGGAATAATAAGCAAGTACAATCACATCCATGCAACACATAACACACAGATTTAACGTGGTTCACCCCCAGGATGGGAGCTACGTCCACCAAACTGTGCTTCTATTATATATCTTGAGGGATGTTAGCATAGTCTGTTGCACTGCCTATGCAGCGCGAGATCTATTCTAGATATCTGGCCTATTTCTATCTCTATATTTCCTTTCTTTCAATATATCCTTCCCTCTCTTTCCTCTCTGTGGATGGTTACATACAGACTCAAATGACTCACAGACAAGCTAGGTGTCTGGATCGTTACAACACAGTCTTTCTAACTGACTCCTGAGTCTACTTCAAAAATAATCAACTGACCAACTAACGACTCATCATATGAACCAACCAACCCTTTACAATACAAAATACAAGCTTTTATAGGCGGCCCGAAGGTCTCGCCATTACAACACCGTGGGCCTGTCCTAACAGTAACCCAAACCCTAATTAGTGACAGTCGGTCCTCTCTGTCCTTGAGGTAGCCGCTTCCCGTCACACCACAGCTCTCTGCAATCTTCCATTCTTCCCGGCACTGACCATGGGTACTATGCACCGCTTCTCTGCTTTCTGTCCTTCGCCTTCAATGCTTGAGCCTCGTTGCTCCTTCTTCTTTATGAGGGTCGCTGAGCCCTCCTGTCTTCCGCCGCTGCCTTCAATGCAGTGGGTGAGCTCTCCCTTCTCGGCCGCTCAGGTACCGTTGCCTTTCTTTAACTTTCGCATCCCAAAAAAAGTCACGGTTTCCGGCTCTGCTCTGCAGCTGGAACCGTGCTACGGCGTCGTAGCTCCGTCTTATCCTATTTTTCGCCAAAACTTATCTCTCCGCCAAAACTAGCAGCTTCTTCTATAGCTGCGAGACCCTGCTCCAACAGTACTACTATGAACTCATAATGCCCAAATCAAGTTCGAAAAGCAGTCTTAGGAATGTCATTTTCTTTAATCCTGAGCTGGTGATACCCTGACCGCAAATCAATCTTAGAGAAGACTGATGTGCCTTTCATCTGATCAAATAGGTCATTAATTCTCGGTATAGGATACCTGTTCTTCACTGTGGCTTTGTAGAAATCCCTATAATCTATGCACAGTTGCAAAGATCCATATTTCTTCTTAACAAAGATCACTGGTTCTCCCCACGGTGAGATACTAGGTCTAATCAGTCCCAAGTCTAGCGACTCTTTTAACTGGATCTGTAACTCTCGAAGCTCAGGGGTTTTCATTCTATAAGGAGTCTTTGAGATCGGCTTTGCACTGGGTTTCAGTTCGATCGTGAAATCAAGCTCTCGTTCTGGAGGTAGTTGTGGAAGTTATTCTTGAAAGACATCCTTGAATTCAGATAATACTGGGTAAGAATTCAAGGAAGGTCCTTTACTATCGCTCACCATCTCAACTACAAACAACTGACATCCTTGTCTTAAACACCTTTTAGCTTTCACCGTGGAGATATAACGGAGGGATATTTTCCTCTTTTGACCTTAGATTTGAATTGCTCGACCCTCATCATCAAGGCACAAGACTTTCTTTGCATAGCAATCCATGAAAGCTCTATGGCCTTCTAACCAATCCATGCCGACAATGAGGTCATAGGTGCCCAAATTGGTGACATAAGCGTCCATCTTAGTGGTGCATACTCCTAAGTCAACTTGACACCCCCTTACCTTAAGACCTACTACCTGTCTAACCCCTGAAGCCATCTCGACTGATTCAAAATCATCGTGCTCGCAGGCTGCCAACCCACATTTATCTAATGCATATGGTGAAATAAAACTATCTGTTGCACTAGGATCAAATAAAATTTTAAGTTTGACATTGTTTACTTTACCAGTGGATTCTACTACGGTGGACTGATGTTCTGCCTGGTGGTTGTGAACAACTGCATGAATCCGATGAGTGTTATCAGAATTGCTCATGGATGCTTTTCGTTCCTTCAGCCTGCTGCTAGTCTTCCCCTTAGGAAAATCCCGCTAAAAATGAGGACCTCCACATCCCCAACAAGAGACATTAGGTGGTGCTTACATGTTGCTAAGAGGAGTCCTTTGGGATGTGTTCCTTCCCCGAGATCCTCTATAGGAATTTCCCTGTGTTCGTCCTCGGTTCCCATGGTTTGTTTACGAAGCCTGCGATACTGAGTTAACTGAAGTGTTACCTTTCGGGGTGAACCTGTTACCATAAGGAGGAGGTCTGGATTGTCCCCCTCTGAAGTATGGTCATGGGACCTTCCCTGTGACATACTGATTGGATCCTATCAACTTGCTTCCTCCCTTTACATCTGACATATCCTCAGCATAGCGAGCATACTCAACTGCCATGGCAACCGAAGATGGCTTCCACATCCGTACTTCAGCCCTAATCTTGTAGTTGAGTCCATAGACAAATCTCTCCACCTGTCGATCATCCGAGTCCAAGTATGGAACATACTTTACCAGTTCCATGAATCTAGCTTCATACTCTTCCACTGTCATGTTTCCCTGTACCAAAGCATGAAAGGAACCCACCTGTTGTTCCCTATAATAAGCCAAAAGATACTTCACGTTGAACCTCTCCTCGAATAACTCCCATGAAACAGACAAAGGAGTAAGATGCAATTATTTCTCGAGCTCTGACCACCAATTTAGGGCATTTCCCTTTAGCTGGAAGATGGCCATTCTAGCCTTGGAACTCAAAGTATACTAGTTTAGTGCAAAGCACCTCTTCATACCCTCGAGCCATGCTTCAGCGTGCTTACCCGGTCATGCTCCTGAGAACTCAAGAATTTTGATCTTCTGCAGCTCTCTAGAAATATCTTGAAGCGGTTCTTGCCTTGGGCCCTGTTCCCTCTCAGATTTTTCTCATCTCACCTGTGTGGTTTCTACCTCTGCGATCCTCTCCGACTGTCTGTTTAGTGTGGCCATGATGGTTTCCAAGGATCTCAATATCACCCCCATCTCAGGGCTAGAGGTTGTCCTTGGCGGTTTCGGTGGTGGGATCTGAGGTGGTGGTGAGGGTGGTTGACCTGGGATCTGTGGTGGCGGTGAGGGTGGTTGACCTCGACCTCGACCTCTGTGTGTTTGAACCATGATTATTCCTGACATATTCAACAACATTATGCTATTATTATCACAATCTAATAATTGCAGAGATAAAATTCTAGTTATGCAATGCTTATATTTAGGCATAGAGACAAATTTTCAATATTCGCGTAAAACTTGCATAGTCATTTTCATTAAACAATTTCATCTTGGGGTTTAATCTGTGCCTTAACTTTCAGCTCGTAATGCTAGTCTCAACAGTGTATTTTTTTTCTTATTTCACATCCATCTCGCCTCTTCGACTATCAGTCAAAGTCTCAGTAATGCCTTAAGTTTAATACATTAAATATTTTAAGGATTTATAATTTTTAATAAATTATTTAAAATAAATAATAGACTAATTAAATTAAAAGGCTTAATAATTTAATTAATTATAAAATCTTAATACATCAAAGTTTACATAATACATTAATTGTAAGCTTTAGATATATAATAAATTTACATCTCATTAATTTAATATATGTACATTTATATATTCATAAAGATAATAAGCCAAAGCATAAGAGACTCATTCTGCACAAGAAGCATGCTTGCAGTTAAATAAATGGATTATAGTGATTCAAGTTTGTTAATTTAGAAAATAAATTAATTTAGATTATCCGTGGGTCCGGCCTTATCCCAAATGATTGAATGTATATTGTGTCCGGTAGGCAAGTACTACGTAAAGCAAAAAAAAGGATATAAGGGGCTGTAAGTAGTTAATAAATTAGCTGTAAATAGGCAATGATGAGATATTCAAACCTCAGCTTATATGCCTTGTTTCTAAGTCCCAGAGATATTCAATATTTGTAATTCATCCCAACATTCATCTTAATGCTAGATAAAACCTCCTAATTAATCTGTCTTAAACTCTGTGTTTATTAAGCTGCCTTACTTCTAAGCCACATGGCTTAGTTGAAAACTATGCTATGGATTTGTGACATTATTTACTAAATATGAGATTACTCTTTTCTAGGTTTTGGTAACATTAGCATTTTATGCTATGATTGCTACTTTGAAAAAAGTTATAACATAGACCATTAGATTAAATTCAATTCTATTTAAGGATGTAGAATGTTTTATCTTCTGAAATAGAAAAATCAATATAAATGTTAAATCTGGTCAGCCATAATGTTTTATCATAAAATACAACATAGACATGCCACTTGTTAATATGCGATAAATAATAAAAACATATTATACATATGAGCCGTCTTTTCCACTTTAAATTGGAACACCGCTTTAAAATATAAAGTTTATAAAATTATATCACCATACAGATGGCTTCCCTACCTTACTCACGCGATGGTATCATGCATGTAAGCCACGTGGGCACATGCATGAGGCTCCCCTGCATGAAGCTCACATGCCGGTATGATGCCTGTCATCCTAGATCAACTGTAACAGACCTGTCATCGGATCGATCCGCGTCTAGGGAAGAACTGGACGGTGTCTCCGCCTTGGCACTCATGCTCGACAACTTGGGTGTTGCCGCCGGTATCATAATGCTGACCAAATTGATTTTAACTTCTGAACAGCCCAGGCAATGCAATGGAATGTCGAATTAGAGTGAGGCTTGCATTCTAATAATCCTGGTGCACATTTAGAATCTATTATGAAGATGGGGCCAAGGATCTAGAGATGGAGTGAAGAGCTTGTTGTCACAGCATTAACAGCAAGTCCTTTTAATCTGGATTCTAGGCAAGATAGAGCCTTTGTGAATTCCATCCTCCTTTGCCTTGCAGATGCCTTTAGATCTGGAAATAACTTCACAAGACTTTGTATTGTGACAAATGAAGGCAATCCTCCTTGGGAACTATACGTTTAGACTTTTATGATCTTGTGGCAACTTTGTGATAATAACTTTCATAAAATGTTTGTCTGAGAAATCTTCAATTCTTGAGTTTAAGAGCCGTCACCGTTCTGAAAGCGATTCACACTCTCTCTATTAAAACCAGTTCTTCTATTGAAGTTGTTTTGGGAAGTGGGCAAATGGTTTTTTTTTAAAAGGGCGTAACTGGTTTTTAAAAAGATGCAAATGGTCAGAAAAAGGGGCAAATGGTTTAGCTCAATGGCTGTGCAGTCTTTAGTCTTTTTGCAGCAGTTGTGTAGTCTTTAAATTGCCATTCCGTCAAGACCACCATTGCTCCTCTTGATGGGGGATGGAGTTGAACGTGACTAGATGTATTACCCAGTGATAGAGCTAGTACTATCACGCATCTGTCTTTCACCTGCGCATTCATTAATTTCTATCAGGTTTCGCAACATCTTCAATTCCTGTTAGGTTTCGCTATGTCTTAAAGTTTGGATCCTTGATATGGTAAGGGGAAGAATTAGATGTTGTGCTCAGTATGAGTCGGAAGTTATCTGTGAGGCCTGTAATTGGAGTCTTAGATAAGCTGAGGACCAAACATGGCGGCCATTTCGGTGCTACATCTGGTGAAAAGGGTAAATTTGGGCTTACAAGCATGGGAATTGTTGGTATCGTTCGGAAATTGCAGTTGTGAAGAGGAGAGAAAAAAAAATTGCCATTCAACCATCAGCCATTCTCGCAGGCCTGTAAAAGTTCTTTAGGTAAGTTTTCATTACCCTATCCATTCTAAATTTTTAGTTTTTGTATAAACAACAATTAAGAGTAATGATTTCCAGCATATCTGGTATGCGCATGAGGAATAATGGTGTATCCAACTTTATGATAGTTTTTTTTTTTTTAAATTGGATATGTTGAAGAGTTCTTCCAGTGAGTTTCATTTATCCTCATTATTGTAGATAGACCTCGGGTATCTACCTATATTTTCCCTATGCTTCATAAATTCTTAGATAACTAAGAGAGTTGCGCAGCCTGAGATGGGAAAGTTAGGCGACATTAAAAAAAAAATCCTTCAATTTTGCCACTCGAGCTTTTAAAATCCTTCGTGTTAATCTTGCTGGTTAAATGATTAGGTTCGCTACCAACCAACCCACCCTTACATAAATACATATATAATGAATACATATATAATGCAAGCTTCTTATAAACTGACCCATATTACATAACAGGCATTGATTAAATTATATAAACTGAGGAGTATCCCATAGAATAAAGTTCACTGAACCATATGACAATAAAAGCGTTACCCTATTTATCCACTACAAATTAGAATATTATAACATTCCTGCATTACCCATATTTAGGTCACATTCTGTTACCCTTATGTTACCCGTATTCAGCGCCATCCACAAAAAAAATGTGTAATATCAGAAGAAAACATCCATGGATGGATACTCATTTCTTGTATGTGGTTATGATCAATTTCTTCAATTTCTGTAATTCTCTATGCATTGCCCGAAGCAAAGCTAAGTGGAGTGGTACGAATCCAAGCCATTTTCTTTATCTAAAATGCTAAGGACATTTTCAAGTTTCCTGGGTTTCAATTTTCAAGCACCCAAAATCCAAAGATGTAGAATTTTCTTTATGCGGTCAGGTCGACGCCTAGATATGTATATATTTACCCTAATTTTTCTTTTGCCTTTGTATTTTGGATATTATAAATGTTTACATTCTATATCAGTGTATTCAGCAAGCTCTCCAACATACCTACGTACTTATTGTATACATACATTCTATATATGAATTATTCACTGACACTATTTTGTTTGCAGGGAATCCTTTTGTTCAAAGAAAGGTTTGCGATTAGGATAGACTAAATAATCCCAAACAATCACAGCATGCCCACATAATTTGTACAGCTCTTATAATTAATTTTATTATTTATGTATATATATATATATTTTTTCCAATATATCAATTGTGAGCCCTCCGGTTCCAGATTTGGAACCATGGCTCTGATACCATTCTATAGTGCTCTGCTTGCTGGGCAGAGCACTAAGTCCTAAACTTTAACAACAATTTGGCATTTACTCTTATTTTGATTTTTAAGTCCTAGTATGTGACAACAAAATTACATGAATTTTTATTCAGATTTCATTTATTTGTAAAATAATGAGAGGGTTACACCAAAAAATACCTGGACTTAATCCTGCTCCTGTAGCATTTCCTTTCCCTTGTCTAAGCCTTGTCCGAGCCTTGATGCCAATCCGGATGATCCACCCTGCCGACCAGTATTGATCCTGCTGGCCCTAGGAAACCGACGGGTTTCCTAGCCCCCGAGCCCATGTGCCGATAAACCTGATAGAAACTTCGTTTTTTTTCTGAGTGTAATTCGCCCCCTGGATTTAACCCCCTCCTCTAGTTTTATTCCCTCTCTGCTCCATCACTTTCTTTCCTCCGTTCTTCCGTAAAAAAATTTTCCCGTCTGCTCTCCCCAAAATCTAGAAAATACTCCCCCTTTGAACCATTTGATCCCCCTCCTTATACCTCCTTCCCCCCCTTTCTTCCACTACCTTCCTTCTTCCACCGCCTTCCTTCTTCCACCGCCTCCTTCATAATTAAATTAATTTATTTAATTCTATCTTGGGCAGTCCAGTTCAGATTTGTTTGACATTTGTTATGTATTAATGAATTTTCTTGAATTGTACAATCCCTCGCCCGAGATGAGATGGTGGAAATTACTTAAATGTTTTTCCTATTGAATTGTACGTGTTACATTTAAAACCTAACCAATTGTCATATGATTTTACCAATGTTGTTTGTTTAAGTTTTATACTGAATAGTAAAAGTAATGGTAATAATAGTATTGTTAATTATTATTTATTAATAAATAAATAATAAGTACTTAATAATAAACATTAATAATATGACATAATAATAATAGATAATAATAACAAAAATAATAATTAATGTTATTAACCAATAATTAATCAATTGTAGTCTCATGATTAATTGATTGAAATGATAACATTGACATGTTTATGTTTATTGTTAAGTCCCCTCGCGCATTGTTTCTTAATAAATAAGGTACATTTATAGGTTTAAAACAATTCACAATTAAATAGTTAAACCATCCAACTATTCAATGTTTTTCAATTAATATTTCATACTAGCGTGCATGTGTGAGGTGTGCATGCATGGCCAGTACATGCACAGGCCGCACATGTACTATAACAAAACCCCTAAATTCTACCTGATACAAATAATATTTCACGCAACAAGACCAATATACCAATATAATATGATTTCTTTTGACATTCAGAGTTATTTAACAGTTATGTTTTTATTAATCAGTCAATTAAGATTGGTACCTACCATCACTAATCCAGTATCATAAATTTCCAACATTCAACAATAATAACTAATATGTCCACCCATCCTAACCTACGTCCACATCCTCCCTATCCTTCCTCTGCTAGTACAAAGTGGATGCCATCTGTACTAACCTTCCCACATAGAACCTGAGCGCGGCAGCGTCAGCTATCTAGCGGACCTAGCCTCTCCTAGCAGGCTTCCGACCATCGTCATCACAACAAATTAGGGAGCGTGTCTCAGCACTGCCCTCCCACAACCTCGGGTATCAAAGTGACATAGGGTGGGAAATGCATCCATCCCTCTCAACATACTGGGTAGATACTCATCAAACCATACTACGTTGCTATCGAGTTTATCGGTACGTGTCATCGTACCATCACTTGGAAATTAAGGCTCTTCTTCAAGATATGTATTGAGTCATACTTTGCATCACACACTTGGCTATCACATAGCCCCTATACCCTACAGGTTAGCACTATGCAAACACGCCTTCATAACAATATTAAATCAATAGCTGGTCCATATCATCAACATTATTTCCTTTCATCATAAAATCACAAAATAATTCGCATCATGGATGGGTGCCCATGTACCACATCATACATATCACATCATACCAAGGATTACAATCAACTATATGTTTTTGTTATGAAATAAATGAATCTGATGATGACTACTGCATGATGATCACATAAGCACAATAATTTCATATAAATGATAATCATCATAACATCATAATCAAAGCATCTACATAGGCATGTTAATTGTCGTAACATTATGATCAAAGCATAATATAAGCATGATAACATCATAATATCACAATTAGAGCATAATCTTGATAACATTATAACATCAGTAAATAATCACATATAACATGCCAAAATATAGTTTATGAAGTATAGTTGAGTCCACAGATAATAAGTAAATACAGTGTAATAAGTCTGAGTGATAAATAAGCCAGAGTGAAAATATCGGGTACTACAGAAAAATACTCATCCAATTAGCTATATAAATTGCAGGTCTAATAACATGTATAAATAGATCCCTGATACAAATAAGATGCATAGGAAGTAGATCTTACTACAAGATAATTATCACAAGCATGCACAAGGAAAACAGAGAGAATAATAAAGAGACTAAATCACATCAAGAAGTGAAGAATGAATAATTGGAGTGTATCCTTCCATTGATTAATGATGAATAATGGTGTACATAAATAGTGCATCCCTCATAGGTAAATTTGTGTTTCATAGGATATAACTCATCTATCTTAGAAAGTAGACTTACTAAACATGATAAACCCCCATAGATGGCTAAAGCACTTTCCTAATCATTCAAGGACCTCATAAATTAGATAAAGAATGAATGAGTTGTCATGGATGATGGAAAAACACACTAATCTTGGAATATGGAGAGAAAATCATGGAGTATGGGTTGGCGACAAAATATAACAGTTTCCTAGTTGACTATCTTTAGCTTATCCACTGAAAAGCAGGATAAAACAAGTATAAA
Source organism: Pseudotsuga menziesii (assembly GCA_001517045.1). Taxonomy (NCBI): domain Eukaryota; kingdom Viridiplantae; phylum Streptophyta; class Pinopsida; order Pinales; family Pinaceae; genus Pseudotsuga; species Pseudotsuga menziesii. The sequence goes on from LPNX010183296.1 coordinate 345,750, forward strand.
GACAAAATCTGCAGGAAGAAGCAGTTACTAATGCTGGAAGTTAATAAATTTGGCAGGATCTAACCAGAATCAAGATAAATGTGATCATGGGGTATATATGGAAAGTGTTGACCAAGTGGTGCAATTGGATGCCAACTATCTAGGCTACTATGTAGGAAATTTATCAATAATGATTAAATATTTTATCCTAAGTATGAAGTGGGTTTATAATATCCCAAAAAACCCCTTTAAGTCTAACTTTGTGATGATATGTCTGAAATAATCAGATGCATATAGTTTCATATAGGCGTATATACATCCCAACAACAAGGTTATGGTCACCCTTTCCAATTATTTATGTCCAGAAAAGTGAGGAAAAAGGAAAAACAACATGGGGAAAATCCTCCCTCAAGAAAGGACAAGGCACAAAAATCTGAACAACAAGTCTTCAATATGTCTTTATCTTCACTTGAATGAGTTGAATGAACTGCTTCTAGTGAAATCCTTTGATGAATAAATTGTGAACTCCATGATCGTGGGCTAGAGTATAGAATTTGCTGGAAAGAAGAGGATAGACTCCTTATATCTCATCATCTGATGAAGTAGGATGATTATCTGAATGTTTTTTTTTTTTCATACTATGATATGTAAATAAAACCTCAAAAGGAAAATATTTTTGTGAATACTCCTTCCCAAAGAGTAAAAACATTAAGACAATCAGTTACATAATCAGTTCCTTGTATAGGTGCAAAAGGTGACGTGTGTTAACACAAATAAATGTTCACCTAGCTCTCCATGGTCTAAATCATAGCCATACATCATATTCCCACCATTATTTCCTTCATTTTGACCTTCATAATTGTATTTCCACTAAACATGGTCTAAAACATCATTATTCCTTCCCATAAATAAAGGGATGATGAGCATTTATTGTGATTTGTCCTCACTCTCTCCCAAAAAGGGTTAAAAAACCTAAAAAAGAGAATGAATAAATAAGCCCTAGATAATTACCATGGACAATAAAATACCATGGGTCAAAAAACCTAAGAACATACTATAAACACATTATGAAGGATTCCTCCAAAACACTTTTTTCCATTTGCTCTCAACCACACAACATACTTTCTCTACCATTACTTCCATATATTTCCACACCATTTCCCACGGTGTACATTGAGTTCACTCTGTACCCATTTGGATCGATTCCCCCCATTTGAAAACACATTGCGGAAGAGACTGGAGACATTCATGTCCCAAATTTTTCATTGGGTCACAATGGACTAATCACATTTTCCTTATTCATTATAGTTTGTCAAATTGATGCTAAGGGTCAAATAATTGCCAAGGGGGAAAATTACTAGTTTCCTAGGTTAGGGGTGGAAGCTTTGAGAATTGGAATAAGGGGGACAATGAATGATATTTGAACATTAGAATGGAATAAATATTCAATAAATGAGATAAATAAATAAATACAAGATAAAATTGAAGTGGCAATGGATCATGGAGATGCATAAAGACTATGGGGCCCACACAAGCTATAACTTTTGTGCCACATGGCATCCTCTTGCAATTTTGAATCCATGGGAAGCATAAATTTTCTTGGGTGATTTATAAGGCTAATACATTTTTCCATATACATCATAGGTCTAATTTGGAAGGAAATGTAACTTACATGGGAGAGGAAGAGTAATTTTGGAGCTAGTGAGACACTTGGACTAGATTCCTTAGCTCTATGACAACAATGATGAAGATGCTATAACACCTATGATAAAAATTATATATGAAGGATGAAATATGACATATATAAAATTTTAGGTCAAAATATAGCATCCAAGAGGGCGCTCATGTGAGTTGGGGAAGCTCAATGGGTTCCTGCTCAAATTGGGGGAAGATGGAAGGCTAGGAAAGGGAGGACACATGGAAAATATTGATCCCACACCCAAATTAGAATTGGATTGAGTTTTTAGATGGATTGGAAACCTTATAAGGATAATTATTTTTATAAAATATAGGAATCAAACAAGAGAATGGCTTTTTCTCATTTGATAAATTGTCATTTGTGAATTGTGAGAGCTAGTGGATGACTAGTTTTCTTGCCTTAGCCAATTTCGAGGGTGAAAGATTACCATCCAAGTTGTTGTTTGGGTAGGAAACTAAGTTATTTCATGGATATTTAATGGAGTTTTATTTTCATGCGTAATCTACATGGAATCTCGTGGTTCCTTCTATTGCAGCTCTTTCTCTCAACCATTTCCACTTTTTATGGCATATTCTTACTCATTGAGGGATTGCGATTTGGGTGAGCTATAAATTTATTTGGGGGAGATTATAATTCCCTGTTATTTTATGTTATTATTTAAATGATATTTATTTAAATTTCATAAGACTCTCAGGTATAAATACTGAAATATTTCATGTAAAAATGTTAATCAATGAAGAAATAGTGCCATTTCCCCACTATCTTGTTGTGAATCAATTTGATGTTGATGGATTAGAGTGGATAAGTAAAATAATTATGGTTTATGTATGAATGGATTGTATTCATGTATTTTAATCTCAGGTGTAAATACCCAAAATATTTCATGTATAAATGTTAAACAATGAAGAAACAGTTCCATTTCCCCACTACCTTGTTGTGAACCAATATAATGTTGATAGATTCGAATGGATAAGTGAAATAATGATGGTTTATAAATGAATGGACTGTTATTGATTTATTATATTAGTTTAATGGTCAATACATAATCATTTGGACTTATTTTGTTGAGTTTCATAACATTTGGAGAAGTTTGCCTATCATTTCCCCCAAGGTTGAAACTAGTCATTTTGCATCTGATTTAAGGGAGTTATAGCAGACATTAAAAGTTTAATGGTGATGAATATGATATAATATTTATTTACTTTCCATTTCCCCTACTTCCATTCATAAATTATATTTGTCTTGAGTGCATTTGGGAAGCCATTTTTAGTATTCATTGTGGAGGAATCAGAACCCCAAATTACTAGTCAAAACTCCTACCTCTACTAGAATATTAAACAAGTTTGAAGAATATTTTAGAGGGTAATAAATATTATATGAAAATCATATTCAAACCTTAATATCATTAATATACCTTCTGTGAATATTTGGGAGCATTTGGACCAATTTGGAGACCTAGATATCAAAACTAGTCAAAGGTCGAATGAGGGGAAAAACGTGAAAAACTGGTCTTTCATTAAAATTTCAAAAAGGGGAAATTACAATGGTATAAAAGCATGATATTGGGACCTTATGTCTCCTGGTATTTATGATTACAATAATTCAGGTACCACCATTAGATATTGAAACCAAAAGTGCTTTTGTTGAAGAGGGAAAAAAAAGTAGGAGAAGAAGGCATTTATTTTGAGGAAACTATGACTAGGGATGAAAAGGGAACCTCATATGATGGTGAGGATAATATAAAAATAATGAAACCTCTCTTTGATGACATAACAAAGAATGTGACCCAGCAGCTTATGAAATGATTCGAATTGATGACTAGCCAACTTAGGGGTAAGCTGGCAGAAGGGGGTAGTAGAAGTTTTCATCATGGAGAGACACATAATAACATTAATTTTGAATACTTTTATGACTGGTTGAATGAATTTAGGAAAAATAATTAAAATCTGAATTCATTAAGGAATAATCAGGAATGCACAAGTATGGAGGAGACCAAGGAGCCACCAAGTTCTATGGGTGGTGAAACAGAAAAAGAATTACATTATGAGGATCAAAAGTCACTCCCAAGTGACTTTGAAAAATATGAAGAGACATCACATGAGTATTAAGAAGTTTATATTGAAAATATTGAATATCGTTTAGAGACACATCCTACCTTGGTATGATATCATCCTACCATCTACCATCTACCAAGAACACTCTCATGTAAGAGCCTCCATACACAACATCAATATATAAAAAAACCAAGTACTTGTGATCAATATGGCATATCAAACCAATAATACTGGGGAACCCCTTAAGGTAAATGATCCATGTGACACATGAATGATGTGCCTCATCAAACCTTAACAAACACAACATTTTCACAACACAATGATATAAATGAGAGTACATAAGTAGCCAAACATCATGAAAATCCACATGATATCTGTATTATCCATCACATGACGAAGAAACAAATATACAATAGAAACATTTGGGTTCCATAATGCACTACCTATTATTTACCCAGTAGACCATCATCTAGTTTTTGACCTTTTATACAATAGTATAAATATCCTCAATATAAGCAAGTTGCAACAGAAAAAGAGAAAAACAATAAGCTTATAACTATCCTCTAAAGTAGCATGTTTTTAAAATGAGATTATATAAAGCAGAGAGGCCTTGTTTCACTGCTTACAGAGGAGGTTAGAGGGAGGTTGGCAAGTGTAAACATTCCTGAAGTCATTAGAGGAAATTTGGGGTCTAAAATGGGCCTTATAAGAAAACGTGCCAAAATAAGTTTTTGTGAGTTGGAATTCAAGAACCAATAGAATTTAAATAAAATAAGTCAACCATAATGGTTGAATTGACATATTTGTCATTAAAAAAAACTACTTTTTTGTTTGTATTTTCGACCTATCTCATTGTGTTTTTACTCAAATTTCGATCAGGAGAGCTCGTTGGATGCGGAATTTGATTCCGCATCCAACGAGTACCCACACTGCATAATTTTGATGGACCTCGCTACCCCAACAACAAGAAATACCTGAAAAAACGTGATGATGATGTCATCATCACATTTTTTCAGGTATTTCTTGTTTTTGGGGTAGTGGGGTCCGTCAAGATTATGCAGTGTGGGTACTCGTTGGATGCAAAATCAAATTTTGCATCCAACGAGCTCTCCCGATCGAAATTTGAGTAAAAACACAGGGAGATATGTCGAACATACGAACACAAAAAGTAGTTTTTTTCTTCTTCCTCCAAAATTAATTAATATTATTTTATTATTTTAACTATTATTTTATTATTTTCCTTAGGAGGCCCATTTTAGACCCCAAAATTCCTCTAATGTGACTACAATAGATAAAGAGCCATGGTATCTAACTAGTTTCTATGATCTATATCCAATACTAATGCATTCTTAGGTAGTTGTCATTGTGAGGATCGCATCCAAGTCCAATTGACTATGTCGCTCCCTCTAGGATTGGATACCTCAGTCAATCTACCCATTATGGCGAGTTCATATATTGTTCCTAACCCTAAAGGGAAAGTGAAAATAATGGTAACTATGAAGTATTTTCTAAAGTTTCCAAAACACACTTGTTCAGACTTGTTTACAAATATTAGAATCATCAATTGATAGATTCAATGAACTAGACTGTGATGTACAATTGATAATTTTTCAAATGGATATGTTGATCACTTTAGCAATGAGACTCTATAAACCAATTGCTAAAAAATACCAAAGCAACAAATTTATTAAAAATAGGGGTTCTCCAATAAGATGCACATTATCTTTTATAATGCATTTTTAGAATATGTGTTTAGGACAAGGAGTTGCATGCTAGTTATGATTGACAAAGTATTTTTGAACTTTATATATAAGCTATAAAAATGTTTGTCTATATATAGTATGAATATTTGATAAATTCATAGTTTTTCAATCTGATTCCACACTAATTGCCATATATGGCTTTGTATTTGACCAGAGTCATAATGATTAGCCAAATTTAATATCATAATCATATCCATACCAATTTCAATAAAAACACAAAAATGATAGTCTTCTATAATTGTTTGGATAAATAGGTTTACGAGAGTGTTGATGACCAGTTTACTCATTACCTTTAAACAATCTTACTACCCCATATCAAATATTACCCCAAACACTCCAAAAATTCAAAATTAAACTATGTAGGCTGCCACATAACCTACAGGGTTGTAGGATACCACATGCAACGTACATGACAACCTACAACCTTGTAGGATGAGGGTTATAGGTTTCCACATGCATCCTACGAGCCTCCCTGTAGTATGCAACCCTATAGGCTGAGTTACATGGTTGTATCCTGCTAGATACAACCTACAGCGGCCCCTGTAGGCTGCATGTGGCATCCTACAACCCTATAACTTAGCCTACAGGGATGTAGGCTTCCACTCTTTTGACAGTAATAAAAAAAGTGATCCTCCTTTATGCTTATCAATGAAAAAAGATGAAACAAATAATTCCACTCTTTTAAACATTGAATGCGATTCATGTATTGATGTAAAGAATCTGTAGTAAGCAAATATGGATTTCACTCCATCAGTTCACTGTTAGAGCCCAGATTGCTGTAACACATTTTATTGGTTTATTATTTAATGAATATTTACATGTAAAATTATTGGTTAAATTTATAGTTAAAAATAAATGGCTGGCTTATTATAATATTTAATAACTATTTAAATCGAAAAGGCACTATAATTTAGTGGTAGAGGCATTATTATTATAGGGCCTATTATCAGCAGAATCTAGATCTAGTTCAAAGTTCCTCATTTATAAGTCATTTTATTGTTGAATATAAAAGGATTAAATGAAAGGTTCTTACTTTGGAATTTATAAGTTACGTTCGGGGATCCAGTGCCTTCTTATTTGCTTCCCGAAAAGGGAAAGAAAAGACCCTATGAAGGTAAGCTTTCTAACTTGTCTTACTTAGTTAGTTATTGCAAGTTTTAGTATAATTTAACTTTGAATTTTTCTGGCTTTGTAGTGTTGTCCCACAGACACTCTTAAAATGTTTTAGGGTGTTTTTTACTAATTCTTGTTTGTTGTTTTTTAGTTTTTCTCAAGCAGGTAGAGAGGCACGCTACTCAAATTTTGAAGATTCATATAACCAAGAGCCTCATTCTTTCTTCTACCTTTTCTAGTTTGATAAAAATAAATAAATAAAAAAACTTGTAATCCTTATGGATCCTCTTTATAAAGGACCAAAGACATTTCCAATAAAGAGAAAAAATATTGTAATTAACTCATAATAAAAAGAGAAAGTGGGTTTCTCAATGCCCACACCCCATCCCCCCTAGGGGGAATCTATGTGGTCTTGTATGGGTAACCATTTCGTCGATTTTGATTGAGTTTTCCTTTACATGTTAAAAGTAGATTAGATCACTTTGACACATACTCTCCATATAGTTGGTTTACTTTTTTTTAGTAATTTGTTTTGTTTGCAACAAATAAAGAAATACTATGCTTTCCCGAATTATAGCACTAGTCAAAAGAGTTTTCTTGAGTAAGTAGTGTTTGGAAAAGAGGTTCATGGAAAAATGATTCATCTACACTCATCATTATTGGAGGGTGCACTCACCTTATTGACTTGGAAATTATATTTTGAGATGGTTATGGAGGAGTCTTCTTGAAGAGTGCTTTTCACACTTGTTCATGCACCTTATGGACCATATTACTATTTTGAGGAGTTGGTAGAAGGGTGTTCTTCTATGAGGAGTATTATTGTATTATCTTAACTCATGCATCTTGGATGATCCACTAGTTGTGGACACCTTATCTTGTTGACATACCAACAAGCCTATATTTAGTGATCTACTCTCTCTCTCTTGGAGGTTTATCTTGCTCATTTTGTCTCATTTTGACTTGTCAATTTTAAGGGATAAGACCTAACTACTCCATGATTATCATTATTTAAATTGTCATGGAGTTAGTTAAGCAATGTCTATATTTTAATGTAAGAGAGAAGAGACTCCCTCTATATAAAAGAGTTTTCTCTCCATTTGATGTATCGTTGGATTGGGGAAGAAATCCCATGGAGCTTAACTGAATAATCATTGAATCTTTTGGAGAATTAAAAAGTGATCTTGTGGGTGAGAATATCTTCTACATCTTTTTGCTTCTTCATTTTGCTAAATATTTCTTGACATATGCTTATGGAATAGTGAACTACGTAACTTCTTTCATTATTAATTTATGTTTAAGATAGGAAAGTCACTTATGCAAGAATATTTCTCTAAGTTAGGTTATATGATCATACATTACATTCATAGTTGGTGTAGCCTTCATTAGTATTGGATTTTATCTACTTTGATAATTTCCCTAGCCATATTTCTGCAATTTTGGGACAACAAGGAGATGGACCATAGAAACTCATACATTTGAGCTTCCTTGGCCACTCTATCTCTTCATAATGGTCTCCCATGAGCCTTGATTTTGACCACATTTCCTAATAAAAACACACTAGCTTCCTTGTCCATAAATTCACTTACTTTTTAAAACAAATAAATATATTATTTTAGTGGAATTACTCTTCATTTCACCTTGTGTTTCATAGCATAATCTGTATCAAATTTAGGCTCACCAAAAGAACGATCTTCAAAGCTAAATGGAGTAAATCCAAACTTCAAAAGAAACACTACCAAGGACACTGAAAAATTAAAAGAAGGGAGTAAACTGTAAAATGCGTTTCTAGTGACCTAATTAATGGGAAAGTGGGGAAAGCTGAACGAGTCTGAGATCCAACCTTCTTTGAAAATATTTGATGAAGAGAGTGGCAAGAAAGCTGTATAGGATCCACAAAAGCATGTTTTTTCAATTTCCGAGTATGAAAAGGTGCATTTTACTTTGGTATTTAGATATAATTGTGTTCATAGCATAACAAGATTTATTTTTCAACAATTTACTAATAGTTTTTATATTTATCTTTTATGAGGAACTTGGAGTTACTATTCTCACTCGACGATTTGATGATGTAGTTGCAAGTGTTCTCATAAAAAAGAGGAAATATACATCGTTCCAGTGCCTTTCATGTACATTTGCATCCCATTGTGATCATCTTCTATAGAGCCTGCTACCTCTTTATTTCATTATGAAGGATTTTCATCGACAAAGCAAGAATAGGGGGGACAAGAAGTGTTAGAAGGTATGCATGTTACAGGAGAATATCTCCTAGAAAAATACAAAGGTTGTTGGTGAGTCCATGAATGAAAATACCTTGAAATTTCCTAGTTCGGTAGGTCATTTTCTACAGGATTGGATTTTCTAATTTGTCATGAAATTTAAGGTTTCCAATGTCTTCTTCGATATGTAAGCAAGGGAGAAACAACTCCGTTTATAAGATCTATAGGGTTGGCCTATTAGAGATAGCAATATATTACCAATACATTAAGCAATAAGGATCCCTAAATGTATTTTTTGAGGTGAGCAAGAAGAAATAGAAGAAAAATCATTGCTTGATGCGTTTTCTCTATTAGAAGAGCAAGTTCAAGGTGAACCACAAGCTTGTAACACTGAAAAAGTCTTAATAGGACAGGTTTCTATAAATGATGGTTCTGCAGTAGTATGTTTAAGAATTGTTGATGAGGAAGGGAAATATAATGGAGAAGATCTTGATCTGAATGTAGGAGTTTACATTTGTGATGGTAATGAACAGAGCAAGTTTTTTTAGAAGGTTCCAAACCCAATTACAAATATTCAGAGCTAAATACTACATCTATAAAATCTATGTTATACTATAAATTCTTACCAAGAATTGGAGAATCAAAATAGCGAAATCAAGTTAGTATTCAGTAATAATTCTCCCTAAGTTGAGAGGTATCAAAAGAAAGTATTAGATATGACAGGTAGTGTGCAATGAGCTTACTATTCTATTGCTGATAAATTTAAACCTAGATCCTACCATAATCAAGTCCGAGCCGAACCCAATTTCGTGAAACACCAATATAAAATCATGTTATCATAAAAGTAAAGAAAATATCAATATTGTTCTTGGCATTTTATACTTCTTAATCTAGTTAATGTGTTTATATATATTTTAATAAATTTGTCATTTAGTTCTATTTTTTGCACCTTTTTTTGTAGTCATAATAGTGCACACAAATTTTAAATGCAATTGTATTATACTTTGTTTTTATTTTATTTGAGTTAATATTAGAAATATAATAGAAAGATGCATTATGGTATGAAATTAATATTAACATCTAATATTGATTTTTTTTTAGATCACAACAATTTATGACCCCATACGTGATGATCCAAATTATGATGAGTTTGCTTCAAATATAAGACAAGAAGAAGAAGATGATGATGATGATGAGGTTGATCATGATGGTGAGTTTGATGATAATTATGAGGATCATGACCATGATCTTGATGATGATACCAGTGGTGCAAGCTAGCCACTGACTATCCAAGAACATGTTAAATTTTAGATTATATTTACATGTTTGTGAATACAGAACCTCGTGTATTATTTTTGAACGCAACGTTTCGAACTGCATTTTAGATTATATTTACATCTATTGTTGTTGATATATAACTAGGATAACTTTATCATTTTGACTTCTATATTTATATATGGGGATCATACAACTTATTTTTTGTCATATTGGTATGTAATTCATATATATATATATGACTTCTTTTTACTTTAGTATAATGATACCCATGAAAGGTTTTAATAAGTTAATCATACATTTGAATTTTAGTTGATTTGATTAAAGCTAATGATGATATTAACAATATTGTCTTGTTACTTTATATTAGAAATGGTCAATGTTCTTTTAATGGAGTATTACAATGCATGGTGACATTACTACTTTTGGATGGATGTTGTGAATTTCCCTTAAATTTCTTCACAAATGTTCCATTATAAATTTGAATTCTTAATGATATTTGAGGACTTTGATATATTTCAATATTTAACTGAAATCAATAAAATGGACTCAAAATTTAAAAAAAAATGATATATTTAATAATTAACAATTGCAATTAATATTCTTAATTAACAATGGATGCAAAATGGAACGCAAAATGGATTCAAGAGTAAACACAACATTACATGCAAAACATGAATCAAAAGTGAATGTCACACCAGATGCAAAAGTGGACACAAAAATGGATGCAAAAATGACTAAACACTAGACACAAATATGGGCGCAAAACTAGATGCCAAACTAGGTAGAATACTAGGCCTAAAATCAAGCAAAACACATAGCACAATAGTAGATGCAAAAGTGGATTCCTAACTGCACATAAAATTGGGCACAAAACTGGATGTAACACTATGCGCAAAGCCAAGTGCAACATTAGGTGTAAACATTGACACAAAAAAAGATGTAAAACAAGACAAAAAATTGGATGCAAGATGGAAAGCAATACTATAAAGATGGACGCAACATCAGACGCAAACATGGGTGCAAAACTAGGCACAACATTAGGCACAACACTAGGCACAAACCTAGATGCAAAAAAGGATTTCAAATGAGACAACATTAGATGCAAACCTAGATGCAAAAAAATGAGTAAAATGAGATGCACAATTGGATGCAAAATGAGACACAACATTAGAATTAAAACTGGACATAAAACTTAATACAATACTAGGCCCAAAATTGGATGCAAAACTCGGTGCAAAACTTGACATGAAAATATGTGCAAAACTAGAAGGAACACTGGATATAAAACTGGTTACAAACAAGGACATGAAAAATGGTGCAATACTAGATGCAAAATTGAGAGAAAATAAGGGCACAAAAAAAGAGGCAAAAAATGATGGAAAAAATTGGGTACAAAATTGGACATAAAAAAGGACACAAAAAAGGACTCAAAAGTTGTCACTTTACGAAATTGTACAATAGCTCCAGGTTTAGTGCCAAATTGTTCACTACAATTGGGAAAAAAATTACACTAAAATTCAACGCTAAATCCAACACAAATTCGATTATTTGTCACAGTATATTGAAAGGCATGTAAGCTAATCAACATTATGTATGGATGCAAGGCATGTAAGCCATCCAAGAAAATATGTATTGTTATGAAATTTTGTCCATTGGTTGTATCTTGGGTGGTTGGGAGGAATGAATTTTATCCTCCCCACCCAGCTTCAATTTTTATAAGTGACATATATGCTCTTGTTGAGACACTAGGAATGAATGATTGATTGAACTATGTAATCTCGCCGCTCCCTTCATATGTCACGGTCATGCACCTTACCAAAGGTCATTTTATTATATTTTCCCATACCATGGATGGATGAATTATATTTTCCCATGCCATGGATGGATGAATGATGAATTTACAGCTAAAATCCATGCCAACGCCATTCAAATTTGAAATTTGAATATACGTAAACATGCCTTTTGCTTGCTCAAGTTTTTATTTTGTGGTTTGAAATTTGAAGTTCGGTGTTGCATCCTACCATAGATATGTCTGAAATGAAGTTTTCAGACTTCCAGTGATGACTATTGGAGGATTTTGCAGAGAATTTATTATTCTCCTTTCTTTTCCCCATGGAGAATCACATCCCACCAGGCTTGACGACACTGCTGGTTGTCGATATTGAAAAAGTATCAGTTTAATGGGTTGTTAGGATTAGAACACACCTGCAAGACATTGTTCTCAACAATAATGGAAACATTAGAATTGGCTGTGAATTTTTAGTGCTTTAATTGGGTGATGTTACATTAACTTTCAGTTTATGTATGGAAGTAGAGTTTTGCTCATGTAGTGGAAGATAGCTCAAGCAGAGTCGTACGATTAGTAAGGCGTGACCGAAGCATGAGAGAGGATGATATTCAAAATCTATCATATCTCCAAGCGGTGGTGAAGGAGATGCATCTAGGTCCCCTCCTATCCTGAGCCTTTCTATAATGGAGGATGTTACAATAACAAATGGAATGTGTGTTCCAGCAGGTACCACAACTGCCATGATGAATATGTGGTCGATTATTCACAACCCATAGATTTGGAACTCTACTCGTGAGTTCTATCTTTAGAATTTTGTCATGTTGGAGGGTGGAGGGCAAGATTAACATGCCTTTCAGTGATGGTCATTGAGTCTTTCGTGGGAAGGCTAGGGGCCTTGTCATTGTTAATAAATGGGTTTTGATTACTCACGACCCATAGATTTGGGATTCTCCTCATGAGATTCGTCTGGTGAGGTTTGTCCTGTCGAAGGGCAAGGAAAGCATAGATGTAAGGGGAATGATTTGGCCATTGAGCCCTTTGGTGCTGGTTGTCGAGTCTACCATGGGAAGGCTCTAGGACTTTTCACTGTTAACCTCTGGGTGGCTAAGTTGCTTCATCATTTGCAATGGATTCTTGTTGATGTGTCCAAGATTGTTAAACTATTTTGTGAAATGGATAATCCCCTTCACTATGTTCCCTTCATTTAGGTGTTTCAAATCGATGTCCACCTGGTTTTTAAAATCGATGTCCACCCCAGCTCATCCTTGTGAAATTTTTGGAGTATTGGGTTAAAATATTTCCTCGCAGCTCATCCTTGTTCTACTTGCCCCACCACACCATTTGGGCTATCTGGAAAGCCCGGAATAAAGCTATCTTTGAAGGGCTGAAGCCGACTGTCAGTGGTGTCTTTCATTAGATTATTAATTCAGCACAACGAATCCTCTCTCAGCCTGTCTCGATCAGCAAGAAGAAAAAATCAAATAGGTGGATTGGAAAGAAACCTACTATGATTTTCCCATGTGGGTTCTTCGATGGTGCCTCTATTACATCAGCTGCTGGTATTGGTTTTTGTTTGTTTTTCAATAAAAATCACCATCTGGACTGCGCGCTGGGGGTCGGATATGGCTCCAACACAAAATATGAACTTTTGGGTCTTTGCGCCCTTTTGTTCACTTCCCAAATGATGGGTGTCCCACTGTCCCACATATATGGTGACTCACAGGTCATCATAAATTGGGAAAAGGGTCTATCTGCTCTCACCCCACCAGAATTTTTTCACTAGTGTAGGGAAACACAATAGTTTTTATCTAGCTATCCAGGTCTCACTCTCAGTCACATCTATCGTGAACACAACCGGATTGCAGATAATCTTTCAAAAACAGCACTCACTCTTGCCCCCGGTATAGGCTGTTTTTTCGAATATTTTGATGACCATTTGGTCATTTATGACACATTTCAGCTCTTTTGAGTATTGGATTTAAGGGTTTTTATCTACTTCTAGATATGTGATTAGTGTTTTCTGAGTGGTTGATTCTGAATAGCAGCTCTGAATCCCCTTGGTTCATGATAGATTTGGATGAGTGTTGTTGTGATGCTCGTTATGATGAGACTAATTTTTGATGGGACACATCATTTTTGTATGCCTTTCCCCCTGGCCGCAGCTGGATGTGATCCTTTATTGACTGGTTTTCTATGATATGTAACTCTTTACGGGTGAGTGTTTACACTACCCTTTGATTCTTAATAAAGAATATCAAGGACAGGCTTTTTCTTCCTGGAAAAAAAAATCGATGTCCACCCTAAGGGTGGGTTGTTCCACTTAAAGGAGAGTTGCATAGACCACTTACATTCTCTTGGTATTGGTTTGATAAAAGTCACTCAAGGAAAATCAGAACAGAGATTCCAGTTCTCAAATGTTGGTTGGTTGGTGCATTAAAGATCGTATTATGTAAAATAATAGCACAATCTCTACATTTTCTTAAAAAATGTTGATATACCTTTTTCTTTAAAAAATGTTAATATGTATACAAAACTTAAAAATATTTGGATGGTGTAGAGCGACCAATGATCTATAGTGGAAATGATTTCACTCTGTTAATGTTTTTGAATATCCAACATGCATTACTCTCTCTACAACATATTCATTATTTCACTCTCTACTCCGCCATCATCCATGTTTAAAGGTCAAGTCTTCTCAACTTTTATTTTTCCTTCCATTTATATCAGGTGAGTCACAATGGCGAAGGCTATGTGAAAATGCATACTTTTCAACACCCTTTGCCCCCCAAAATATACAGATTTTGTACAACTTTCTGCTATAGATCAACTTTGGGTCAGTTGTTTTATTTTAAATGGCCAAGACCAACAATTGGTCTATAAAAATTCAATGTCTCTTAAATTTTTTAGAATTTTATTTAGATTGACATGAAACACTCATTAATTTGCACTTGGTTCAATAATAATTTCATATCCACGGTATCCCAATATTCATTCATACAGGAGGTGTATGGTGCACATAATAACTTTTATGTGTGAGCTTCTATTTTTTTATAATTTTTCAAGCACTTTTTTTATATTCATTACCTTAATCTAAGTTCACATGAGTCTTTGGTTTAAGGAAGAACTTAGCAATTAGCCAAATTTAATCAGTTGTACATGTTTCATAGATATGTACCTTAATATTATTTAAAGAAAGAATTGATTAACCTAATTTCAAAAAATGAAAATATGTATATTGAGATGTGGGAAACAAGACTATTACAGAAAAATGAGGCTGAGAAGTGATTAAAAAAATAAAGAGAAAAATGAAATTAAGAAGTGATTAAGAAAATATAGTTAAAGAAAAATGAATCATGACAAGTGATTAACATAATATAGTTAAATAAATATGAGGCTAAGACATTATTACTAAATTATAAAAAACAATTCTATAAAAAGTTTAAAAGGAATGATATCAAATAAAAATCTATTTATGGTAAAAACTGAGTTTTATGGATAACCTAATTCCCGGCTTTAGTTGTAGGGAAGCATGGGGGATTCACCTTGTTGGGCAATATCTTATCACAATCATTCATAAAGGGAGGTTTTTAATTGTGAAAAATAAGATCAATATATTGTAGGTATTGGGTGGTGGGGAATAGAGTATGGGGGGTATAAAAAGGGGTTTCTAGTAAAAAAAAAGAATATATTGTAAAAATATGGTTTTTTTAATTGGAAATATGTATTGGGAGGGGGCTCAACAAAAGGATTTTTGTAAGTAATTATCAATATGTAGTGAAATTAGGGGTATTATTTAATATTCCATAAGCTAAGGTGCTATGACATTGTTTCACTAAGTGAATACCCAGTGTAGGGAAGATATATGTTGATGTGAAATCTCATCTCAAAGTTGACATATATGATTTTTTTTGGGTATATTAAATAGTGGTAAGGCTCCAACTAGAGTAAGCTTTTTAATGAAAAGGTAACTGTATCATTGCCTTTTATGATGAATTGAGAAAATGAATCTATATAAATAACAATAGTATAGAACCACTGCGATTAAAGTAGTGATTAAATCTCATAAAACTCCCTTGTAGTGTATACTTAATCATGGATATCAAGGAAGTGATATAGGAAGGATACATATGTACTAAATTACTAAGATATTGGTTTTTAACCTAAAACAAAGGGGTGTCTCTCTCAAAGTGAAAATTCTCTTAATGATAATGATGAGTGGATTAAGCAACATGAAAGATGAATAAGGGAAAGTTAAAAAAAATGGTTTGGGTTGTCACTAATGGCACTATGGAGTTGGATTTTGATGCCTACGGATGAGTTCCTGGTCAGAGTTGTGGAGGAATATAATTCAATGTTTTGAGATGCTTCAAATATATACAAGTTAGTGTATTAGAGCATATTCCTTCTTCGGTAGATGAAGCCAAGCCTTGGTACCTCAAACAGGTCAAAGAGGCTTAAATCATGTTTTGATAGTAAAAAATTTTGATAGAGTTGTACCCATGCTTCCCCAAAGTTGTAATGTGAACTATTATTGGTAGAGTCAAAGGGATATTGTTGGCTGAGTCGATTGTTGTCATTTTGGGGATAAAAGTCTAAAGGAATGGAACAAATTATACAATTGGAAAGGCTGGTTATGATACTCTTTGATTTCATAAATATTGGCTCAGGGCAGGAGAGCTTTCATTTTCCACAATGGTGAGGATGAAAATAAACTATAAGCTACTTATTGGAGTTGGGAATTGTCACCACTACAATTAAAATATTGGATCTCGTTGTGCGGCTGCATATAAGGAGAGCTTGGACACTAACCCATTTTGGTTTAGATTACTTAGTTTTCTTTTGGAACACTAGTTGAGAGATGTATTCAAAGGTATTGGAAATTCCCTAGAGGGATTCCTGGACACAAATATGTCCTTTGTGGAATAAATTTTTATAATGGTTGGATGAATACTTTTTTTTGTGGACCTTAAAGAGGGTTTGGCTGAAATAATGTGCATATAATAAAATTGGGCTTCTGCATATTTATTGAAATTCAAATGTAGATATACATAAGATAAAAATGTGCATGGACATAAGCTTGCTTCTGTCATGCTTCTATAAAAGTGCATATCCAGGTTTTCATATAGAGATAAACTGCACTTATGAAAACCTAAAATGTGCATATATAGAATCTCAAATATATATATGTACATTTAAGGAATCCATATATGCATATACATAGAATCCTAATAAATGCACATTTGATTTTGTATATGCACATCATTTTGCATTTGGATTACTGGGTTAGTGTCAAACCTCTCTTATTGTGAATAAAACAATGAGATTTAGGGTTTTAATAACATTGGTGACGAGTCCCAAATCCAATAAACAAATAACACTTTATTTCCATCCTCACAATAGTGGAACTTGAAAGCTATCTATCCCAAGCCATTATATATGAATTCAAAGATTATTCTAAAAGGCCTTTTCAATTTTGATCCTTCCATTCCTTCAAGGTTTTATCTTCAAAACGATGACCTGTGACTGTGTCGATAATATTCATTTCAACCATTCTACTCACTTCATGCATACACCTCTTCTCCCAACACTAAATTGATGGGGGTCAACACTAAATTTTCACACAGCTTGAAAGCATGGCTCCATGATGCCATTTATTCAAGACCAAATATAAAAAAACATGGCTTCATGGAATTTATTTTTTTCACAAAGTGTTAGGTAGAGAGTACCACATTGGTGCTTAGGTGGGCATAAGAGGTGTACTGCATTGAAAAATGAGTCAAATAAGTTTTTTAGTGTTGTATTTTTTACCCTATTTTTGGTGTTGTATTTCCATTAATTGTCGAAATTTCTATTTATGGATGCTTAAATTGCAATTTCTAGATGCTCAAATTGCAATTTCTCATCAAATATTGCATTTTTTGTAATTCTCTAATTGTTGAAATTGCAATTTCTATCGTTAAAATTGCAATCAACCAATTGATCAAATTGTTATTTTCCATTAAGAATATGATTTTTTTCCTCAATTGTATTCTTGTTGAAACTGTTAGAATTGTTGGAATATCAAAATTGCAATTTCCTGAAGTTGAAATTGTAATTTGACTAAAAACATTTCCTTTAAAATATGATTTTTTCCTCAATCATATGCTTGTTGAACTTGTGATTTTGAAGTTGTCAAAATTGCAGGAAAACATTATACTATAGAATGATAATAATAAAATAACGGTGAATGCTCAATTGGAATTATTTTATTATTATCATTCAAGTTTTGTCTAGCATGAGTTATTCCCTAATCATTAACCAAATATTCTAGGGATCATTTTTACACTGTTCCTCTTTTTAACAATATTAGAATTTGAAAATTGATTCAACTTAAATACATGCGGGAAACCAACAAGCTTGTAATGCACAAGTCCATATTTTTCACACTCACTAGAGGTGTTTTTTAACAAAATAACTTCTATAGAGAGGTTGTCTAAAGGACTTGCTTCACATCTAGCATGGATGGGATTGCTTCCCTTATCTCCATTCGAATTAAGTTAGATGAGTGATACTTAAATAGGGGGAGAAATGATCATGCAAAGGGGAACTATGGAGACTATGACTCTTTTTCCATGCTCCAATCATGCATATTGTACCCATGGTAGCAGGGGATGATGTGTTAGTGAGGTTGATGGAGAGATTATGGACCTAGAGAATTACATGTTGGACTATAAGAAAATGTTAAGGTGTATGTTTGAGGTTTTGAAGGCAACGCTGGATAAAAATAAGAAAATTTTGGTTGTATTACATGCTTGAATTCTCATGTGGAAGATATGGAGGGGAATTCTTACGTACATGCAGATGAAGTCAAAGAAATCAAGCACAAGCTACAGATAATGGAACAGGACCAATCAAGTAGGCATGAGGAAATTCGCAAGGATTTTGTGGACCTGAAGTGAAGGCACCAAGAGGAGTACATCAACACCAATGAAGGAAGGAGACTCGCTTCATCCAATTGAAGGAAATTCTCAATGAAATACAAGCTTAGATGGAATAAAATGATAGAGACAATAGAGACCATGTGACTAGGAATGCGGAGGATTCTTTGATGGACGAGATTTCCACCGTTCAGGCGAGAGAAGGAGGGGTTCAACTCCAGGAATGATATTCCTTGTCTCTATCTATTCTACCATTTTTTTTTGCCTATTTTTTGTAGACAATTTATAAGTATATATACAATTAGAGAAAGTATAATAGGATATGAAAAGAACCCTCCTTTTGTTTATGATCAAGATTTGAATAAGGGGATCTTTGTTTTGAACCTATTTTGTTCATCGCTACTTTTGAATTACTATATGTCGGCCTGTCTATGATATGTATATTCACCTTTAATATAATTACTTTTCTTGTTTCTATTAAAAAAAGAGAGCAAGCCTATTCTTAATCTATTTAATGTGTTTATATATTTTAATAAATTTGTCATTTAGTTTTATTTTTTTCACCTTTTTTTTGTAGTCATATTGGTGCACACAAATTTTAATTGCAATTGTATTATACTTTGTTTTTATTTTATTTGAGTTAATATTAGAAATATAATAGAAAGATACATTATGGTATGAAATTAATATTAACATCTAATATTGATTTTTTTTTAGATCACAACAATTGATGACCCCATACGTGATGATCCAAATTATGATGAGTTTGCTTCAAATATAAAAGAAGAAGAAGAAGATGATGATGATGAGGTTTATCACAATGGTGAGTTTGATGATCATTATGAGGATCATGACCATGGTCTTGAGGATGATACTGGTGGTGCAAGCTAGCTACTGACTATGCATGAACATGTTAAATTTTAGATTATATTTACATGTTTTTGAATACGGAACATCGTGTATTATTTTTGAAACTAACATTTCAGACTACATTTTAGATTATATTTACATGTATTGTTGTTGATATATAACTAGAATATCTTTATCATTTTGACTTTTATATTTATATATGGGGATAATACAACTTATTTTTTGTCATATTGGTATGTAATTCATATATATATTTGACTTCTTTTTACTTTAGTATAATGATACCCATGAAAGGTTTTGATATGTTAATCATACATTTGAATTTTAGTTGATTTGATTAAAGCTAATGATGACATTAACAATATTGTCTTGTTACTTTATATTAGAAATTTTCAATGTTCTTTTAATGGAGAATTACAATGCATGGTAACATTACTACTTTTGGATGGATGTTGTGAATTTCCCTTAAAGTTCTTCATAGATGTTCTACTATAAATTTGAATTCTTAATGATACTTGAGGACTTTGATATATTTCAATATTTAACTGAAATCAATAAAATGGACTCAAAATCAATAAAAAAAATGATATATTTAATTATTAATAATTGCAATTAATATTCTTAATTAACAATGGCTGCAAAATGGAACGCAAAATGGATTTGAGAGTAGACACAACGTTACATGCAAAACATGACTCAAAAGTGAATGTCACACCAGATGCAAAAGTGGACACAAAAATGGATACAAAAATGACTAAACACTAGACACAAATATGGGCGCAAAACTAGATGCCAAACTAGGCAGAATACTAGGCCTAAAATCAAGCGCAACACATAACACAACAATAGATGCAAAATTGGATTCCTAACTGGACATAAAATTGGGCACAAAATTGGATGTAACACTATGCGCAAAGCCAAGTGCAACATTAGGTGTAAGCATTGACGCAAAAAAAGATGTAAAACGAGACACAAAATTGGATGCAAGATGGAAAGCAATACTATACATAAATATGGATGCAACATCAGATGCAAACATGGGCACAAAACTAGGCACAACCTTAGGCGCAACACTAGGCACAAACCTAGATAAAAAAATGATGTCAAATGAGACAACATTAGATGCAAACCTAGATGCAAAAAAAGAGTAAAATGAGATGCAAAATTGGATGCAAAATGAGACAACATTAGAAGTAAAACTAGACATAAAACTTAATGCAATACTAGGCCCAAAATTGGATGCAAAAATCGATGTGAAAATATGTGCAAAACCAGAAGGAACATTGGATGCAAAACTGGTTACAAACAAGGACATGAAAAATTATGCAATATTGGATGAAAATTTGAGAGAAAATAAGGGCACAAAAAAAGAGGCAAAAAATGATCAAAAAAATTGGGCACAAAATTGGATGTAAAAAAGGACGCAAAAAAAGGACCCAAAAGTTGTCACTTTACAAAATTGTACAATAGCGCCAGGTTTAGTGCCAAATTGTTCACTACAATTGGGAAAAAAATTACACTAAAATTCAACGCTAAATCCAACACAAATTCGAGTATTTGTCGCAGTATATTGAAAGGCATGTAAGCTAATCAACATTATGTATGGCTAATCAGGTCACCTATAAAGTATGTATCTTGTCCTTGGCATGCAAAGTATAACAAGAAAAAAAAATATTAGATTATCTTTAGAGCCAAAACATACCAAGCATTAGAAGTTGCATTTTTCTAAGACATGTTATAGTGATATAAAATGTTGGCCCTAGTTATACAATACTTAAAGTTGTTGAAATATAGAAAACCTGGTTTCGTGTTCAATATCTTAGTTCTAGTGCTAACTCATGGAGTTTCCACGAAGTTGCAAAGAAAATATCCATTACTCATTTATGATTGATATTGAGAACAAGTGATTTCATTATTGTTAACCTACTAGAAAGTTAAAAGGGGTTTCCTCCCTAGTTAACCTATGTGTTCTATCCATGAACCAAAAAGAAACCAATCCAAAGCAAGAGATGGGAAATAGAGTGACCTGAATCAAAGATATTACTAACACCCTTGATGGAGCCAACCGACCTCAAACTCCCACCAAGCTCCTAGTGAGTCACTTTGTTTTTTTTATAAATGTCAAAAATCCAAAAAAAAAACCATATATATACAAATAAGAGTATGATATCACAATAAAGCAATGGCATCATTCCCCAATGTTAAAAATAGCATAGCCCTTACTGATGAAGTGCTCTATAAAAATAAAGAAATGACATCATTCCCGAATGTTATAAATAACATATCCCTTACCTATGAAGTGCTCTCCCATAAAATGGCATTGGTATCCTCGGCATTAGGGGGTTGAGAAGATATAATGGATTCCTACACGGGAAATCCTTAAAGCATTCAATCAATGAATGGTAACAAAGATTTGTTAGAGGAAAGAGAAAAACCAATCAAGGTGTTCACCCCTTCGATGAAACAAGACGTTAGAAAATGTTATGGCCTAATGTGGATCAGACGCCTAGAAAATGTTATGGCCTAATGGATTATTAATAAAATTTTAATCTATTGCTTTCCACGTCAAAAACAACTATGTTTAAAAACCCTAAATCTAACTCAATATGACAAGTCCAGGAATTTTTTGTTGTTGTTTTTCGGATAGCAGAATAGGCTGACAATTTTTGTTTAGATACCTGGGCCATATAAATGATACATGGCACATGAAATCTAGCTGGATAAATGATGCATCATAGTGTTATTGTTGTAGCATGTGATCATCGAACAGAGAATTTGGGTTTTGTATGAATATATGAAAAAAATGCAAATGGTTCTCATCCACACATAAAGAAGAGATGAGTGCATGCTTGATTTAAGACTATCTTTTATGGTTTCCTGGAACTGCTTTGAGAAACATGCTGCGACTTAAATTGACTACCCTTAGCCTTTTGAAACTCATGCCATTAAGGTAGAGAAACCCACAACGAGAATGGAACCTTGGCGGATGTATTAATTCTATGTTGATATCATCAATATACGAAAATTATTACATGGGATTATATGGAATGACACTAATGCTAAATTTGTAGATTACAATCTGGTTCTTCCTTGCGCCCTTTTGATACATAATACTTTATGTACCGTTTCAACTTTTAATAGTTTCATCAATATAACAAGGCTTTTTAGACCTATTCTATTTCCTTATTATTGAAGGACTTATGCTTCAGTTAATTCATAAGCACTTTGGAGTCATAATGTGACTGTCCAGAGTCCAAACACTACTCTAGCTAGAAGAATATTGAGGATTCTTTGTATAACAAGAAATTGAATGTTTTTTTTTTGGACTTCTCCATAGACTTTTACAGTTTTCCTTCCCACAATCGGCAATCTGCATTGCATAAGTGGAGTTGCTGAAGGAAAAAAGACTTAAGAAAAACAAAGTTTTGATTATTAGTTGTTGTATATGCTCCATATTTTAAAATGTGTTTTTTTTTCAAAATTGTATAATTCTATGTTTCACAAAAATCATAAATTAGTAAAAACAACTCCACAATTCCACAATTCCCGAATTCCACAATTTAATAAATTATCCCTCACGCAACTCCACTTCCTTTCCTACTGCAGGAAACTCCACCTACTTTTACAGTTTTCCTTCCCCTAACCAGCAATCTGCATTGCGGAAGTGGAGTTGTGAAAAAACAATTTCTTAAATTGAGGAATTGAGGAACTGCGGAAGGAATTGAGGCATTGCCCCATTTTCAACAACTGCTTTTACAAAATTTCGAAAAAAAAGCGTTTTAGTTTTTTCCCACACACTGCCTTGGTTTTTCTTTATTTTAAATGATTATTGTGGAGGGATGCAAGAGAATGATTTCAAATGCCAACTGCTGCAAATCTTGTTAAGGTTGAGGAAAAGAATTATTATTCATTAGTAAATATTAATCATTGAAATTTAATGAGACGGAGATTTAAGAATATCCTACCACTATTTTAAAAATTTGTAGTATCCATGCATAAACTCCAAAAACGTTCATAGTCATTGTACTCCCTGCAATAGTATACAAATTGGATGCAATGTAATCCCATCTGTCACATCCCCTCCCCTCCGAGAGGACATGACTGCGAGCTACTGCTATCATTTAAGCGGGGGTCTAAGCCCCATAAAAATAATAGTAAAAATGCATTGAAATAATAACATACACAGATCCTTAACAAATGCAATTATGCAACGGAAGCAAATCATCCATTCATAATGATTCATTAAAAAAAATACAGTTGCAGAGGTAAATACACAAGAAAACTTATCTTGCAAAGAAGCTTCTCGTAACCAGTTATGTCGCTGCAATGTTCCACCCAACCATAGGCCAATGTGCTCATCAATCTCTCAGCAGCACTGCCACCCCCGAGTTGGGCATGATTCCCACAAGGAATAAGTAAACTACAGCGGGCTCACACATAGCCAAAGACATATCAAAATTCAACAAATCCAAAGCTACATTTGGGTTTATCAGGCTGCTAAAGAGGTGGAAAGGTTGAATTGCTAAGCTAGTGAGCTCAACCTCAGAGATATGGACACCTACACAAGATCTGGCTTGATTTTCCAATGCCTACACACCCAACACAAGGAAGCATCTCCTTCTCTGCTACATAGTCCCTCAATCTATGCCTTCCCTTTTAGTGCTCTTCAAGGTGTGCAAGAAAGAATAACCAAACCCTCTTGATCTCTCTGTGTGGTTCCTTTCTGCACTAGTTTTATCAAGCCAATTATTCCCTCTTCCACTCCTATGCTTTAGACCAAACAAGGATTTACAAAACAACAACCACAAGGGTGCACACAACAACAACTACACATGTTGGGTATGAAGGAAAAACAGTTTACAACCAGAAAACAAATTGGTAAATGGGGAAATCAACCCCTCACTGAGAAATCCGAATTCAACAGCAATTTAATGTGTTCACAGAGGAAAAAAATACCTCTACAAACTCCCATCGCATGGATTTGAATTCAGAAAATGTATGCTAGCTTCACGTGGGCACAAACGTCCCCTTCAAAACCCCAAAACGTGGATCTATATTGCACATTCACTCAGCAACACATAAAAGGAATTCTGGGCATGGATAAATCAAGAAACAACAGGAAATCATGAGGGAGAGAGAACTCAACCAACTTATCCTATGTGAGAGAGCCCCAAACATGAATGAGAATGGGTGAGGAATGAAGGCCATGAATGCATGCTGGAATGGGAAGAATTTTTTGGGTTTTTACGTGCCCAGGAAGTTAAAATATGATTTTCAAAAACTGATGTCTTTTCAAATTCGAATTTGACTTCCATACTCTTCCCATCCCCATGCATTAACTAACTCAACCAATTTCTAGAAGAAATAAATGATTGGGCACAAAAGACAAAATGGGTGGTTGAGAGTTTGATGGGTTCTCCCTTTGACATTTGGCTAAACATTATTGGCTCAATGGTTTGAACTATCCCTCCCCCTATTCCTTAGGAAATCATGCCCCCATCTCTTTAATGTTGCATTGACATAGCTAGTTGTGGGCATTTTAATTAAATTGCATATTTACACGATGTTCAAAATATATTGTGCCATCGACTAGCATGATAACCATCGACATCAATTTTAATTACCAAAACATAAAACACTAAATCAACGGTGGGGCCTTTTCCTTTAGCTCCACACCATGATTAAATACAATATTTACATCATATCAATTTTAATGCAAACGAGGTCAAAATCAGGGTGTTACATTCCCCTCCCCCTTACAACAGTACTGTCCTCGGTGCTTTACAAAATTGAACAAAATGCTACATAGGCACTGCCCTCAGTGGTTCGTAGAATTGACAAAAAATGGATGTGCCAATCGCATGGCATCCTCCAACTCCCACATAGCCCCTTCAGGACTGTAGTGCTCCCATTGCACATTTACCTGTCCTATGGCTTGATTTCGGAGTATTGTGACCTTCTTGTTAAGGATGCGCATTGCATTTATTTGGAACTCTCCCTCGGGTTCCACCTGAACCACATCACAATTTATTACATGGTTAGGATCATGTACATATTTCTTAAGCAAAGAAACATAAAAAAACATTATGTACTCTAGTGCTAGCAAGCAATGCAAGTCTATATGCAACTGTCCCTATTCTTTCAAGCACTTCAAACGACCCACAGTATCTAGGTGACAACTTGACACAACTTTCAAGCTTGAAGGAACTCTTTTTTTCCCTCACTCTGAGGTAAACATGATCCCCAAAATTGAACTCTCTGTTCACTCTATGATTATTAGCATGGATTTTCTATCTGTCCTCAGTTTCTTTTAGATTCTTCCTGATCTTTGTAACCTCTTGCTCCATTTCCTTGAGCAATTCTAGATCAAGCACAATCATGTTCATTGGATTATCCCAATTCACTAGTGTCCTACACCTCATGTCATACAAATCTTCATATGGACTCATCCCCAAGGATGCTTGCCGTCCATTGTTATATGCAAATTCTACCAAGTGTAAATAATTTTCCCAATTGGTTGGTCTGTCCATCACATACATGCGAAGCACATTTTCAAGAACTTGATTCACTATCTCTGTTTACCCATCAGTCTGAGGCTAGTACCAGTGCTGAACTTCATCTTTGTACCCAAATATGCAAACAAACCCTTCCAGAAATTGGAAGTGAACTTGGCATCTCTATTAGAGACTATTGCCTTAGGAAATCCATGCAATCTGAAAATATCCTTCATAAAGATTTTTGCAATGTCATCAGTCTTATTTGTGGACTTAACCGGTATGAAATGTAATGCCTTTGTCAACTTCTCCACCACAACCATGATGGAATAATGTTCTCTCCAAGTCATTGGAAATCCAGTAATAAAATCCATGGAAATAACTTCCCATTTCCATTCTGGAACTGTCAAAGGCTGCAACAAACCTGTTAGGTGTTGATGCTCAACCTTCACCTGCTGACATTTCATGCACCTTGAAATATATTCATCCATGTCCTTTTTCATTTTTGGCAAAAACTATTGCTTTCTGGCTGTAGCAATTTTCTTCTGATATCTTGGGTGATCAAAATATGGACCTTCATGGATCTCATCCATAACAACTCTCCTCAAATATGCTAAATTTGGAACATCTTAAGAGCATGTATTATGGCTGCAAGTTCTAGATCATGAACAGTGGTCTGTCATTAACTCAAACTTTATGCCCATTAAGTAATGCCTCCACATCTTGAGAGCATGTATTATGGCTGCAAGTTCTAGATCATGAATGGCACAGTTCTTCTCATGGTCCTTCAACTTTCTTGACTCATAGCATATCATGTGGTTGTCTTGCATAAGGACTCCTCCAAGCCCTTGACCATATGCATCGGTACACACCACAAAATATTTTTCTGGGTCTACAATATTCAAGACTAGTGCACTTGTGAGAAGATTATTCAACTGCTGGAATATTTCTTCACACCTTGGTGTCCATTCAAATTTTATTCCCTTATTTTGTAAAGAAGTGACTACATGTGCAACCTTGGAGAATCCTTCAATGAATCTCCTATAGTATCCAACAAGTCCCATAAAAGATCTTACATTTGTCACATTTCTTGGAGTAGGCGAATTCATAATGGCCTCAATCTTCTTAGGTTCTGCAGATATACCCTCATCTGAGATAATGTGACCCAAATAATGAATCATATATTTATAGAAGTCACACTTGCTCAATTTTCCATACAACTTATTCTCCCTAAGAAATTGCAATGTCAATCTCAGATGTTCTTCTTGGTCTTCATCATTCTTAGAATAAATAAGAATTTCATCAAGGAAAACAAGAACAAACTTATCCAAATACCTACTGAAGACACTATTCATAAGGCACATAAATGTAGCCGATGCATTTGTGAGACCAGATGGTACCACTACAAACTCATAATGTCCATACCTTGTTCTAAAGGTTGTATTATGAATGTCTTCATCCTTGATTCTTACATGATGGTAACCAGACCTTAAGTCAATCTTGGAAAATACCTTTGCTCCTGTCATTTGATCAAAGATGTCATCCATCCTATACAAAGGCTATTTGTTCTTCACAGTGACTTTTTTCAGTTGTCTGTAATCAATACACAACCTGAGTGTACCATCTTTCTTCTTCATAAACATAAGTGGTGCTCCCTAAGGAGACGCACTCAGCCTGATATACTTCTTCTCCAACAACTCTTGCAGTTGCATCTTCAGCTCTAGCATTTCTGGTGTACTCATCCTGTAGGGTGTCTTGGACACCGGTGCTACTCCTGGCACAAGTTCAATTGTGAAATCAATGTCCCTCTTTGAAGGAAGCCCTGAAATTTCATCAGGAAAAAAATCATTGAATTCCTGCAACACATGAAATTCCTCCAACCTAGGAGTTTCATTCTCTGTTGCCTCCAAAACATGGGATGCATACAACTGGCAACCTTTCCTATAGAACTTCTTCAGCTGCATTGCTGAAATCTGCCTGACATAAATTACTTTTGGAATAACTCTTACAACTCTAAAGTTTCCTTCTTCATCGAAGCACTCAAAAGTCTTATTATAATAATCAAGCTTAACTCTATGAGCTTCTAACCAATCCATTCCAATCAGAATGTCATAAGAACCAAGTGGTAGAACATTCAGCTCTACATAAGTGACCAATCCATTCATAACCCATGGACATTTCTCTACCACTTCACTAATCTTTCTCTCAATTCCAGTGGCTAGCTGAACTAACCGTGATTTTCTATGCTTTAACTTCTTAAAAGCACCAATCTCAACTACTCTAGGAGTAATGTAAATGTGAGTAGATCTAAGGTCAATGAAAACATAAACACATTGCTTAGCAATCTTACATGCAACTTCAACCACAATTGACGGTGATATGCTTGGCAGTCCTCTAGTGCTACATAAATCCTAGAGACAACCCTTCCTACTTGACCCACTGTTTCTTCTTCTTGGATGTTGTAATCTAGCCTTGCATTCCGATCCTCAAGTGGAAAATTCCTACGCATGTAGGGTCCTCCACATTTCCAACATTGGATCGATTCTCTGTTCTGTGGTGGATCTCTTGGCTTTTCTCCCACCACTCTAGCTGGCTTACTCATAGCTTGAGATTGTTGCTTTTGTTGATTCCTGAAGTTAGAAGGTTTGAAGCCTTTCTTCCTTTGGTCAAAATTCTAATTCTTTTTGTCCTTCCATGTCTTATGGTAATCAAGTTTTCCTTTGCTTTTCTCATAGCAATACTTAGATTTCCTTATTGCTTCTTCTAGAGTTCTAGGTTCATAAAACTCAATTCTATCTTTGTATGACTAAGGTAATCCAGTCAAAAAAATTTCGATTTTCACTTTGTCGTCCCTGATGTACCTGACATACCTCCACAACTCCAAGAACTTGTTTGTATACTCTTCCATGGTTTGCTGTCCCAATTTTAGCTCATGGAACTCTTTAATATTGTCATCATAGTACCTGTTAGAGAGGTACTTCTGCTTGAAATACTTCTGGAACTATTTCCACACAATCTTCCTTTCTTTAATCTTTTTAACTTTCCTAAAGTGCTCCCACCATATGGGTGCTCTTCTAGTCAAATTGAAGATGGATACCCTAGCCTTCATATTTCCAAAGTAGTATTGAAATTGGAAATATTTTCTCATCCCAAGAAGCTAAACTTCAGCTTCTTGACCATTCTTTACGTCACCATTAAAGGTAGGAAACTTAGCCTTCTTGAATTCATCACGTGAGCGGTTCTGGTAGTGCCTCTTTTTCTTATTCTTGTGAGAAGAAGAACTTGAATCCTCAGTGGATCCTTCATGGTCAGATGATCCACTATAAGGTATTTTTCTTTTTCTAGCACTGCTCCTACTTCGTTCTGGTCTTATTGTCCAGTCCCCAGAGTTCCTCCCCCTCTAGATGTCTGTCAAAATTTGCAGCATGGCTGCATTCAACTGATTCTGCTCCTCGTGAGTCTTAACCAATCTTTCATTATCTACCCTGTAACTTTGCATCTCCACCCTTAGACTTCTCATGGTGGCTGCAAAATCTAGGGGAGTATCTTGAAATATCCTCCCATTCGACCCTGTATCGAAATTTCCAACTCGGACATTTTCCCCCATAACATCTTCCTCATGCTCATAAGATTTATGTGCATCATCATACATGTCATAGTTTCTCATGGCTTAGCCAAAAACCCACTTCTTTAATCTGCACTATGTGGAATGCTGCTTTTGATGTGACTATGATTCTGCAAATGTGTTCATAAACAGAATTGTTAGCTACACGACATTTTCAGAAATCATTAATTACTTGCTTGTATTTGGAAAAATCATATATTGAGAATTTTGTCAAAACCTAGAATTTTCTCTTCATAAATTCTTTCAACTTCACACAATCTAGCGCATAAGCTCACTACCATTTTTCATCTTTCTAGCACTTGCAATCCCATTAAAAAAATACTTAAATTGTTTGTTTCGACAAATTTTTTGTTTCTCCTCTGATCTATGAAACTCGGGGTTTTACCTGACATGTCAGCACAATTTACTGAGTCCACCCGACACGTATTGGAAACTCACCATTCTCTTTCGATCGACAAACTCCGCCTTTGCTCTCGACGTGTCAGAAAAACTCACCGATGTCACCCGACACATTGGCAAAACTCGCCCTTTTCTTTCGATTAACAAAACTCACCAAAATTTTCCAACGTGTTGTTAGAACTCATCGAGTTCACGTGACACGTATCAGTAAAACTCACCTTTTCTTACCGATATGGAATTTTCGACACTTAGAAAAAAAATTGAAAATTTTTCTTCTTTCTTTATTTATCGGTGAAAACTCAACATTTTCACCTGACACGTATCGGCTGAACTCCCCAAGTTTGGCCAACATATCCATACTTCGAATTTTTTTTTTAAATTTTTTCTTCCTTCTTTCTGTCATCAATGAAACTCACCAACTCCTTCCGATATGTGTCGGTGACACTCAGCTAACACAATCGACGTATCGAAAAAAATCGATTTTTCAACACTTAGAAAATTTTCGGAAAATTTCTTTCCCTTCCTTCTTTGTTGGATTAATTTAGTATTTTGTGTCGACGCCATTGGCACAACTCAGGCAGTTCAACGGACATGAATCGACGAAAATTTGGCCAACTGATCCGACATGCAAATTTTCAAATTTTCGTCGTCAACTCAACTCGGCCATCACAACCAACACGGTCACTGCAATCTTGGTTGACTCAACTCATCCAACTTAGCCGACATGAGTCGGCTCAACTCGACTAACTCAGCCAACACAGTCAACACTCCAACACTTAGAAAAATTTAAATTTTTTTCTTGCTGGCCTGTGCTCAACAGGAGGTAATTCCAACCTCTGTCCACTATTATTCTTGGCCCATTGAGGCCCAATGTTATAGCATAGCTCTAATACCACACTGTCACGTCCTGTCCCCTCCAAGAGGATGCGGCTGTGAGTTGCTGCTATCATTTAAGTGGGGGTCTAAGCCCCATAAACATAATAATAAAAATGCATTGAAGTAATAACATACACAGATGCCTAACAAATGCAATTATGCAGCGGAAGCAAATCATTAATTCAAGCATTCATAATGTTCATCATGATTCATTAAAACATACATTTGTAGAGGTAAATACACAAGAAAACTTATCTTACAAAGAAGCTTTCTCGCAACCAGCTATGTTGTTGCAACGTTCCACCCAACCATAGGCCAGTGTGCTCGTCAATCTCTTTGCAGCACTTCCACCCTCGAGTTGGGAATGATTCCCACAAGGAATAAGGGAACTATAGCAAGCTCACACATAGCCAAAGACATATCAAAATTCAGCCAAACCAAAGCTACATTTGGGTTTATGAGGCTGCTACAAAGGTGGAAAGGTTGAATTTCTATGCTAGTGAGATCAACAACATACCTATGGACACCTACACAAGATCTAGCTTGATTTTCCAACACCTACACACCCAACAAAAGGAAAAATCCCCTTCTCTGCTACACAGTCTCTCAGTCTATGCCTTCCCTTCTAGTACTCCTCGGAGCATGTAAGAAAGAATAACCATCCCCTCTTGATCTCTCTATGAGGTTCCTTTCTACACTACGTTTTTCAAGCCAATTATGCCCTCTTCCACTCCTATGCTTCAGACCAAACAAGGATTTATAGAACAACAAGCACAAGGGTGCACACAACAACAACTACACATGCTGCTCTGCTATTGTGATAGAGCACTTACTCTTAGATGCTTAAAAAAAAAGGCTTTGGATTTTGTTGAGAGTAGGATGGTGTAACACCTCGGTTTTGACCCCGTTTGCATTAAAATGTATATGATGTAAATATTGTATTTAATCATGGTGTGGAGCTAAAGGAAAATGCCCCAGTGTCGATTTAGTGTTTTATGTTTTGGCAATTAAAATCGATGCCAATGGTTATCATGCTACCCGATGGCACAGCATATTTTGGGCATCATGTAAATGTGCAATTTAATTAAAATACCCACAACCAGCTATGTCAATGCAACATTAAAGAGATGGGGGCATTATTTTCTAAGGAATAGGGGGGGATAATTCAAACCCTTGAGCCAATAAGTTTTATCCAGATGTCAAAGGGATAACCCATCAAACTCTCAACCACCCATTTTGTCTTTTGTTCCCAATAATTTATTTCTCCCAGAAATTGATTGAGTTAATTAATGCATGGGGATGGGAAGAGTATGGCAATCAAATTCGAATTTGAGAAGCCATTAGTTTTTGAAAATCGTGTTTTGACTTCTTGGGAAAGTGAAACCCCAAAAATGTATGTCGATTCCACCATGCATTCACAACCTTCATTCCTCACCCATTCTCATTCACCTTTGGGGCTCTCTCACGGAGGAGAAGTTGGTTGAGTTCTCTCCCCCTCACAATTTCCTATCGTTTCTTCATGTCTCCATGCCCAAAATTCATTTTCTATGTTGCTGAGTGAATGCGAAACAAAGATCCACATTTTGAGGTTTTGAAGGGGTCGTTTTCTCCCACATGAAGCCATCAGATGTTTTCTGAATTTGAATCCATGAGATGGGGGTTTGTAAAGGCCTTTTTTGCCTCTGTGAACCCATTAAATCATTGTTGAATTCAGATTGCTCACCCAGGGGTTTATTTCCCCATTTACAAATTCGTTTTCTAGTTGCAAATTGTTTTTCAATAATAAGGAAACAAAATTATACAATTTAAAAAATAAATAAACAAGCCTACTTTGACTATGCTAAATATTAAAACAAGTCTTCTATACTTAGATGAAAAAAAATGAGCAAACTGTATAGGCAACGGTTAAAGTGTTGGCTAGCTGGCTGGTTTCCAGATTTGACCAACTAAGCACTCCATAGTCCATACAAATCGAGTGGACCATGTTATACCCAAGTGGCCATTTACGATAGACTAGCTGAGAGCCCAATTCTGTATCTATACTTCTTCCTCCTTTTGTAAAACATATATGTACTTTCTGCATCTTTTGTATGATATGGTTCGCCATTAATTTCTAATTTCCAAAACAAAATCTTCAATATTTTATCTTTTCGATATTTACATAATTTTGTTGGAGTAAACTACTTAACCGACCATTTGCACCAATCGGACGACCTGGCTTGCGTGAGCGGTCACATCCGACGTTGTCGGCCGTCCAATCGGTGCAAATGGTCAGGCAAATAGGTCAATCTAATTTTGTTTAGTTGTTTAATTAACGCTTTGATGTCATTTAAAATAAAGAATCTCTTGTACACCATCCAGTTGATTATGCTCGAGCTGTAAAGAAAATTGGAACTTAAATTGGAGTTTTGGTTTTGAAATTGGTGTTTAACTGTTATATTCGCCATTGATTTATAATATCAAAAAAAAAATTATTCAATATTTTACTTCGTTGTTTAATAAACAATTTGATATCATTTAAAATAACGAATCTCTAGCACACCATCCAATTGATTATGCTCAAGTTGTAAAGAAAAAGTGAAATGAGAACGAGTTAACTCAAGTTGATGTTGAGGGTATTTTACCATCATAATCTGACTGTCCAGAGTCTAGACACTACTCTAGCTAGAAGAATATTGAAGATTCTTTGTATAATAAGAATCTGATTGTTACTTTTTCTTTTTGGACTTTTCTTTTTGCAACTCCATTTCTGTAATGTGTATTCCTTCCCGCAACTTGTAATTTGCATTGCGAAAGTGGAGTTACTAAAGGAAAAGTCTGTGCGATTGCAGAAAATGTAATTATTGCAATTTTTAAACAATATTTTAATACAAATTACTTAAGAAAAGACAAAGTTTTGGTTATTAGTTGTTGTACACCCTCCATTTTTACAAATATGATTTTTTAAAATTGAATAATTCTATGTTTCAAAAAAAATTTAAATCAGGAAAAAAACTCCACGATCTAGCAATTCCTCAGTTCCTTCTGCAATTCCTCAATTCCGCAATTTAATAAATTGTCCTTCCTCAACTCCACTTCTGTAATGCGGAGTAAATCTCCATATACTTTAACAATTTTACTTACCGCAATCTGCATTGCGAAAATGGAGTTGCAAAATGGAAATTTATTAAGTTGAGGAATTGTGAAATTGCTGAGTTTTTTTTTCTTCTGATTTTTAATTTTTGTAAAACATAGTATTATACAATTTAAAAAAATCATATTTTAAAAAATGGAACGTGTACAACAACTAATAACCAAATTTAAGTCTTTTTATTAAAATCTTGTTAGAAAATTGCAGTCATTACATTTTCAGCAACTATTTCTACAAAATTCCGAAAAAAAAAGAGTTTTAGTTTTTTTCCATATACTGCCTTGGTTTTTCTTTATTTCAAATGATTTTTGTGGAGGAATGCAAGAGAATGCTTTCAAATGCCATTTCATGCTATTGAATTGCCATTTATTTGTATATTTTAAGCAGTGACTTGGTCATAGAAGAAACCCGCAAAAGTCTATGGAAAAAAACAACTACTGCAAATCTTGTTAAAGTCGAGGAAAAAAACTATTATTCATTAGTAAATATTAATCGTTGAAATTTAATAAGACAAATATTTAAGAATATCGTACCGCTATTTTAAAATTATGTAGTATCCATGCATAAACTCCAAAGAGCGTTCATAGTCACTGTACTCCCTGCAATCGCAGACAAATTAGGTGCAATGTAATCCCATCCTACTCTCAACAAAATCCAAAACCTTATTTTTTGAAGCATCCAAGAGTAAGATCTCTATCACAAGAATCTAAATTTTTTTGCAAGTTTTTTTCTGATAAAGGCTTCCCACTAGTATTAGATGTAGTGATAGAAACAACCATAATGATTGTTGACTGTAAAAGACCCCCAAATCAACCAGAGTTAACTCAATCTCATTTCAAATTTTCTTTACAACTCGAGCATAACCAATTGGACGGTGTACAAGAGATTCTTTATTTTAAGTGAAATCAAAGTGTTTATTAAACAAAACTAGATAAAATATTGAAGATTTTTTTTTGGGAAATTATAAATTAATGTCGAATATAAGAGTCGAACACCAATTTCAAAACCAAAACTCCAATTTCTTTCCAATTTTATTTACAAATCGAGCATAATCAATTGGATTGTGTGCAAGAGATTCTTTATTTTAAATGACATCAAAGTGTTTATTAAACAACTAAACAAAATTATGTAAATATCTAAAAGATAAAATATAGAAGATATTGTTTTGGAAATTATAAATTAATCGCGAACCATATCATACAAAAGATGTGGAAAGTACAGATATGTTATACAAAAGAAGGAATAAGTATATATCCAGAATTGGGCTCTCGGTTGGTCTATCGTAAATTGCCACTTGGTTATAACATGGTCCACCGGATGTGTATGGCCTCTCGAGTGCTTAGTTGGTCAACTTGGCAACCAACAAGCCAGCCAACACTTCAGCCGCTGCCTATATTGTTTGCCCCTATTTTTTCATCTACATCAATAAGACTTGTTTTAATTTTAGGATAGTCAAAGAGGGCTTGTTTATTTTTTTTAAATTGTATAATTCTATGTTTTACAAAAATTATAAATCAGGGAAAACACTTCACAGTTCCCCAATTTCTCAATTCCGCAATTTAATAATTTGTTCTTTTGTAACTTCATTTCTGCAATGCAGATTATGGGTTGTGGGAAGGAAAATTGTAAAGACAATTTATTAAATTGCGGAATTGCTGAAGTAATTGAGAAATTGTGGCCTTTTTTTTTCTTCTGATTTATAATTTTTGTAAAGCATAGAATTATACAATTTTAAAAAATCAATTTTAAAAAATGGAGCGTGTACAACAACTAATAATGAAACTTTGTTTTTTTAGAGTCGTTTTTATTAAAATCTTGTTTAAAAATTACAATTTTTATTAAATTGCGGAATTGTGGAGTTTCTATTATTATTATTATCTGATTTACATTTTTTGTGATTTCATGCTATTGAATTGCCATTTATTTGTAGATTTTAAGCTGTGGCTTGGTCAAAGAGGAAACCCGCAAAAGTATATGAAAAAAAACCAACCAGTGCAAATCTTGTTAAGGTTGGGCAAAAAAACAATTATTCATTAGTAAATATTAATCATTGAAATTTAATGAGATGGAGATTTAAGAATATTTTAAAAATATGTAGTATCCATGCATAAACTCCAAAGATGTCCATAGTCACTGGCGAAACTTCAAACATAGTTGCGGATTGCATTTAACGAACTCTGCGAGGAAAAATGTTGCTGGCAGATATGCAATAATCATTCTTTGAACAACTGGAAGATATGCAATAATATGTTGCTGCAATTTAACAATGATCGCAGTTAGGACAAAGTTTGGCAAAATCTTGTTGTATATCGCACCAACACAAATGAGGGTGGTGCATCAAAACGTGAAAATGGAAAAAATGACATAAAACACTCGATTAAGAAACCCTATGTAAAAAAATGGAAAAAAACGAAAGACACGTGTCAAGATACAATTTGATGGAGCGACGAGGAATCTACACAGACTATCGTCTCCATTGTGTAACGTCTTCAATATAAAAATAAAGATAAAAATAAAAAATAAGAATGCATGCATTAGTGTGTTGTAGCATAGTGGTGAGAGGGATGTACGGTTGTAGTTTAGTGGTGAAATGTTTGCAGATTTGATCCCTCTTGATCCTTTGTAGAATTAGAGTTAGATGGGTTGTGTTGAGAAGACACATTTCTACAACATGGGTGGGATGGAAGCCTCTGTCTATCGCATAAATTAAAAAAATAAGAATGCATGCATCACTGTGTTGTAGCATATTGGTGAGAGGAATGTGTGTTGTATTTTATTGGTGAAAGTTTGCAAATTTGACCCCTCTCACTTCTATGTAGAACTGTGGTGAGATGGGTTGTACCGAGAGAATTTTTACCACTTGGGTGGAGGAAAGTGTCCCTCAATCTCATGAACCCACCTTCTTCTTCCCATTTCTCTTATTAAATAGCTTGTCCAAGTCCTTATGAACATCTCAAAAGAGATGGAAATTGGGGCACCTAAATGGGATATTTAGGTAGTCTGGAATTTGTATACATATTTTTTTAACTTCAATCACCATATCAATAGATTTGAAAAGTTCTCCTCTTTCAATTTTCACCAGCAGTATTGCCATCAAAAGAGAATTACAAGTAGTATATCTATCATCCACTAGTATCATCTAACCAATCTAGTCACTGATTGCTTGAATCCCTTTATTTGACCACCACTCTCTTAGCAATCTAGGTAGTTTGTACCAAACATGTTTCTTCTTCATGGAATCTTCCTTAGCATAGAATAATGGATGCTAAGGATTCATAGATAATTATAAAAAGGTACTGTCCATGAACCAGACACATTTTAAAATATTCATCACATATTCCTCTATTCCAAAAGGAAAACCTAACCAACCACAAGATACTAGATGAAAAATTGCAATGACCCAGTGAAGGAACCAAAGACTGTTACAACCAAGAAAATAAAGAGTCTCTTGACATCCTATGACCTAGAAACTTACCAACAAGGTTTTGACCTTATAGGTCAAGAATTCTCTCGACCCCAATATCCTTCTCTACTACCAATGTCACTCCACCTCCTATGAAACTAGCTCTAGACCAATGTCTTTGATAAAGCAATGTAAATCCTCTCCTTCTAAAATAGTCAAAAGAGACAAGGGAGGAACATTAGGGATTGTCTTGCTAAGCATAGGATTTGGTATAGAGTCTCATGCCTTCTTCACTATACCCTTCGACCTCTATCTTTGACTCTCTTCCATATTCAATGGTGATCCCATTTCCATATCAACAACTTATCTAAATAAAACCATGACAACAATCTTCTATCATGCATGCACATGAACATGACATCTAGACCCCTTCATATCCACTTTCCAAAGTCGAAACTTCAATATTTTCAACCCCCATTTTCCACCCAGTGACTTAAGAAGTTTGTCAACTAAGAAAGTAATGGTGGGAATGGTATAAGAGACCAACATATGACCTTCAAACAAAAAGTCTTCCAAGTAATCAACTAATTGCACATCTGCATCCATCATGAAGGTTGGAATTCTGTAGGACCAAAATTTTATATCCCATAATGGATACCATACAAAATCATTGTCCCCATATAGGTTGAAATTCTCAACTACCAATTTAAATTAAAACATATTATATAAATATTTATAGACAAATATTATTTAATTTATAATTTATTTATTTTTATTATTTTTAAAATTTTGTATAATATTTATTTTTGAACAATAAAGAAAAATGCCAAACCTTGAATTCACAACAAATATCCCACATCATGTGTGTTGTCCCAATGTATCAGAGCTATTAACTTCATACAACAAGATACTTTGGTAATGAGAGTTTAAAGACTTCACCTCCACCACCATTGATTATTAGTTGCATTCCATTAACATTAAGTGAAGGCATTTTTTTAATCCCTACACTTATCACTTTGTTACCAGTTGAAATGGAAGTACAAGCCACAGATAAGCATATGGGGGAAAAGTGATCACTGGCACCTTAGTCACTAGTTTTGAACTACTTCGGAATTCAAAACCTCCTACGAGAGAGGCCTATTCTGACCCAGTAAGACACCAAGACACAAAAGATATATTCCTTTGAGAATTGTTAATGAACAGTGCCTAATTGTCACATCATAAGAGAGGGAAGGAATGTAGTACGTGTGCTTGTAATTTCTTTAACTATAAGCTACTAATCAACTACTTAAATTGCATGAAAAACAATTTTAAGTCTACCAACAACGTGAGCAATAACCATAATCCCATAGTTATCATGATCTTACATTGAAAGTGTGCATCCATTATCATTAGGGTCACTACTAGTATACCAGTTTTGAAACCATTACTACCCACCAATTATAATTGTGCTGAAGTACTTATAAGTGTTTATCAATTTAAACACATGTACAGCAGTGTGTATCAGCAGTATGTAAACATGGATACAATACCTAAGTACTAGCAAGAACAATGTGTTTACACACATTTATCTGATTATTGTATTGAAACAACGTGTATGAAAACAATGCATTCACATGTCCCTCCCTAAAATGGTGTTCCAAACAGTTTCAAACAACGACTATAACATTACGCATAAATCATTCATCAAATATTTATGACAATGTTATAAATATTAACAAGATTTCACTTTTAATACCAATTTGACCAATTTTGCAGTTTCACTTTTAATCCCAATTTGACCAATTTTGCAGTGATCGACCAATAACAAAGGTTTAAGTGAATGAATGTTATTGTGCGTATGCAACAATATGATGAGGTTCTCTGTACTTTACATTAAGTCAAAGCATGCATATACAAAAACGATGATAGAGGATAATACAAACCATTTATCATGTAATGTGCAAATGAATGTCACAAATCAGACCAATAGTTCAGTAAGAGTTTAAATGACGTTATAATATGCGGGAAGCAGTATAAATTTGCATTCATATAATAATTGTAGGTTGTATGCATAGGTAAAAGACACCAAAAATGGTCCACTTCCAATTGTAATTCTAAAAAGCTACTCATACCAGCATATTACTCACACTTTGTTGTATGTGTAGGTGTTGAAGGGGCTCAGACAATGGTGTAGAAACTGCAGGCACGTGTATGGGAAGGGTTGCCACTATAAGGGAAGCCCTTATACTTAACGAAGGTCCAAACTAGGAGCAGTCCCGAGGGTGAAAGGTAAGAAAAGAGAGCACACCGCAACAAGGGAGAAAGGAAGAAATGCAGCCGAGGGTTGGAGGAAGCTAGCAAAGTAGAGGAGGGCATGTCGCTGGAAGAAAAGAGGGTACGAGGAGTGTTTACAGCATGAAGAAGTAAGGGCGATGAAAAGGGCTGCTACAACTGGAGGTCGAAGGTGAAAGAGGCATTAGGGAGGTAGAGCGAGAGTTTAATGGAAATGAAAGGATGCGGGGAAGGCTTAGAGGAGGTGGAGCGAGTAGCTGCGAGTTGGATGAGGAGGAAACAGGGGTGGAAAGCAGGCTTTCTTAGGAAAGCAAAGGTATATAGGGTCTTAGGGGAAGCTGCCAGTGTTAGGGAAGGAGCAACGAGGCCACTAGAGTAACTAGAAATG
The DNA here is from genome assembly GCA_001517045.1 of Pseudotsuga menziesii. Taxonomy (NCBI): domain Eukaryota; kingdom Viridiplantae; phylum Streptophyta; class Pinopsida; order Pinales; family Pinaceae; genus Pseudotsuga; species Pseudotsuga menziesii. Next base: position 386,017 of record LPNX010183296.1, read on the forward strand.
GTTAGGGATGACTGCTAAAGGTATGAAGGATGGGATACCAAGGCTAGGAGAGTTGCTACTAGGGAAACGAGGGTTGGGAGAGGGTTAAACTAACCTAAGTCAACCTAAACTAACTTAAACAACCTAATCTCAACACCAACCTAACTAACCCTCAACTAGATTTAAGTTAAATCTAAGACTAAACCTAAGAACTAACCCTAGATTAGACTCGTGAGAGGAAAGGTGTGAGATCCTAGGGAAACCCTACCGTAGCACAAATCCTACCCTACCTAGGTTTTCTAAGGAAAATGGCTAGCCTAGTGATGAAAGGTCTTAGGTCGAGCAACTACCTTAGGAAAACCGAAGGAGAAACCCCAGGGCACCCTCGCAAGGAGACATGCTGTTATGTGCCAAGGTGACGAGAAGGAAGGAAATTTCCTATCCTAGGACAAAGTGTACCTCTAAGGCCACCACTAAGATTCAAACATGCACATTCACCAACATCCAAAGAAAAAAGAAAGAAGCCTGACTTCTTCGTTCTTGTGTTCATCTAACAAATTGAAGCATCACCAAAAGCAGAGATTCGCCAAAGAATTAGCAGAAGAATAGCTTTCATTAACCAGAGAACTTCCTCAAGAGGAACACATCCATCCAAAGAAACCCTAAGAAGGATAAAACAAGTGCATAATGTATTATCCCATAAGTTTTATATTTGAAATGAAAGTGATGAGATCTATTTATATGATCTCACACTCACTGTTTAAAATATCCAGGCCTACATGCCTTAAAATAAGTCAATTTTAAATTATAAAAATGTCAACTAAAAATTAAAAGAAAATAATAATAAAATATATCCGAAGGTAGGCTTAAGGTAGGCTACCTGGGGTATTTGAATCCCTAGGTGCCAAAACATGCTCAAATAAGCGAATCACTTTGAACGAAAGGCTAGAGTGAGCTGAAGGGAGGGAAATGCTGTAAAATTCCCATCTAACCCCTATAATGCTATAAAATCCCTCAACACCCTCCTCAAAGCATGAAAATCCATAGCATGGAGGGTGGCTTTCCTCTAAGGAAATAAGGTCAGGGAGAGCAAGGACCCACTGACTGAAGAGCCATAGGAGTGTCCAAAGTGGTTGCGAATGAAGACAAGTGTCTTTTATTTGAAGCAACGACCACTAGAGCACGTAAGTAGGATATGGAGCCATGAGACCTAGTGGTCAACCCTTAAGGGCTCCAAACACCAACCCTGAGGTTAAAACCCCTTTAAAGGGCAGTAAGCAGTGCCATTAAGCCATAGTACCCTTAAAGGAGGACCAAAAGGCCCAACCATGACCACGATTGCTTAATAACACCTCTCTTGGTAAAAAAATTTGGCCCTCTCTCCCTGGGTACACCTAAAGGTGCATTGGGTACAGGTGCAAAGTAACACACTCTAAAAATATTTTTATTTTAAGATAAATTAATAATAATTAATTATTTGTTTTCATTTTTTTAACAACATACGTTATTAGCACAAATTCAATCATGCTAAGAAAATCCCTTAGTGATTTTGATGGATTAGATATCTCTAAGCCATAAAAATAATAACAAACAAACAAATAAATTACATTACAAATATTAATTACAATTAAAAAATGTTATAATATTCCAACAAAATCATATTTAAATGCAAAACAAAATTAATATTTCAAGCTTTTATTGCCCTCTTTATATATGAAAAGATTTTTTAGAAAATAATTACAAACACTTAATATCCTTCAAAAATAATATTATCATTATAATATAACAGTATACTTATTAAAAATTCTTATCTATTAGAGAACAACATTATTACTTTCAATCACTTAAACTTAATTAATTAATAAAAAATATTTTTTTTTAAACTAAATATATAGTTTTTTGATTTTTTTTTAATCACTTTTAATAACAATTTTGTTTTAATAATTTTTCCATCTAAATATACACATTAATTATTCGGCGTTTCCTTCATATCTTTGCTCATAAGCCACTTCATATTTAAAGGACTCATAAGTGAAATTGGAATATTTAGTACTTTTAAATTCAAAGTAGAAAGATCAAAAAAATATTAACACGCAGAAGTTACGAAGAGTTCATTTTTGGTCTAAGATTCTATGATGCTCTTAGACTTGGTAGGTATTTTAAAAAATGGCAATTTTTATAATAGGTTAGTGATTATTTTAATGAAAAAAATATTTGAAAGGAGAATACATTTCTTTTATCTGGAAGAAATTACATTTCTATTCATTTTAATACCTTTTTGATAAATATAAAACAGTTTACATTTCTATTCATAATAAAATGAGAATACATTTTTCATAAATATAAAACAGTAACAGGTTTCTAATCTCATAAAAACAAAAAATGATATGAGAGTAAAACTGGCTAAAAAGCTTGATCGACAAAACATACAGACATAACGTTCCAAAGTTGGAAAAACTTCAAAAAAAACCAAGCAGAATCTCACACTTACAATGAAAATAGATCAGTTACAATTTGTGCATGCAACATAGCATACAAAATGAACTAATCATCCATATTTGCATTCCATAGTCGAGGGATTTTTTTAGAAAAATAATTTATTCATATGTGTGATGAATGCCTCTTAAATAATAAATATAATGTGAAATAGTGGAATGCAATACTAATATGTGTTATTGTATATTTAAACCAATGTCTATTAAGAATTTCTCGAAAGACATGTTTCTTGGATAATTATTGTGATGTAGAACAAAGAATAACTCTTTTGCTTCTTGTTGTAAATCTTGTCATCATGTTCTAATGGGTGGAATATGATAGTATTATCAAATGGAAGAAATGGGAATTTGAATCTAGATGTTTATTGTTGATTTTTTTTGTCTAAACTCTTGTGTGATGGTGAGGTTGAACCTTAAATAGTTATTCATTAAGCATTGTTGAATCACAAGATATGTATATATTGACAAATTGTATTATCTCATCGTGAGAAGCTTTCCCATAATTAGGTGCACCTTTAATCCAAAGGAACCCATGCTCATGCTCATTACCTCTATTTTGGAATTCATTTATGAAAAAGTAATCTGTCACTTCTCCAAACAATTCATTATTCTCCAATATCAAAGTTTTAAGTGTTGTAATTTTATGTTTATGATAATGACTACAAATAATAAGATCCCTTCTAATCAACGATTCGATAGTATCTTCGGTAACACTATTTTCTTGTATGCCTCGGGCATTTGTCTTAATTTCTTGCAACGCAATGAATAATGGCTCCTAAATATGTTTTGCACTCGTGAATGTCATAGAGAATGTAGGTGGTCCAAGTTGTCTAATCACTACAAAGACATTTTTTTGCGCATTTTGTAAATAATCAGGTGAAGTCTGTATGCTTCTTAGAGAACGATATGAAATTGATGATTTCAATATCCTATAAATTTTTTTTTTGCACTTTACATCTTTTGCAACTAATGTTTTCCCCTTTAACTCTCCTTTTTGTATAGAAATCCAATCACAACTAGAGAATTGATGTATGAGAATGAAAATTTCCTTGAAGAAAATGTATGTAGTGTGTGTGTCTCAAAGTCTTTAGAAATATGTATAAGATCCTATTATGCAATTTGTTGGTAAGATAAATGATTGAGAAGGTCTTTGAATCAGCTACAACCATAAAAAAAATGTGTGGAAATTAATCTCCTCTAAAAACTTGCCTTGAAAATGTCAAGTGGCTTGAAACCTTCTGATGGTGCAATTTGTATAATATTGAACTATCCATGTCATCTATTAGATGTGATTGTCCATAGCCATGTAAAGGTGTTTCAAATATTGGTTCGATATCTTCGTCATCATCAAAATATTATTATTTTTGTCTCATCTGCCTACAATTTCATCATAATCTTCAATCCTTTTGTTGAAAAGTGACTCACAATCATCATTGATAAAAACATCCTTAGTGTGATAAAGTATAGAGTGTTACACAAGTGATTAAGATAAGCCATGGAAAATTTTTCTCACACATTTCTTGACAAATATGCATTTTTGTACTCCATTTTTCTTTTTAACATTATTTCCAATGTCATTGAGTAAACTAAATATCTATGTAATGGTGTTTGAACTTTGTTTAAAAGTTTGCTAGAACATTTACAATTGTTCCAGTTAACCAAGTTATTGTAGTTTTGCAAAGGCCATTGGTTATTGTATTTGTGGAAAGTCCATTCTTGGTGCTACTATCCTTTCTTCAAAAGGTGTTAGCATGTTTGGCATATTACGTCAAACATGCATTGATGATGCAAAAGTAGCCATTTTTTCATTGCAAATAGATTTGTGGCACGGTTTGCATATTTGTTCATCCAGTGAAATGACTTTTGTTGCTTGACCAATTCTCAAACAACAAAAGTTAAATATGATTTCATTGTCCATTAAATACATGTTTTTTTGAAACAACATTTGTTCACAAATAACGCACATAGAGGTCAATGTGTCCTTAATTGTCTCCAAACATATTGATATTGCTTTCATTTCTTTTGTCTATATTTGTTTTACATCTCCAATTTTTGTAGTTGTCATTTTCCAACGTGCAAAGAGAATTTTCTCTTCTTTTGGTATTTTTTGCGATTCAGCATACAATCTTGTTGATTTCCTATTATTGAACTAGAGAAGACTTTGTTCATACTGTTCACAACTTGCATCAAATTTTTTCATTTAAATGCATTCATATTGTCACGAGTAACAACATTTGTTGTAGTAATAGAAGAATAAGGACAATTATGTTCTATCTTGCATTTAAGAAATAAATGGAAATGTGCATGAGAAGACATGAAACCATGAAATATTGAGGCACACTTTTTTATGCAATATTTGTTGAATGCAATAATTCACTAATAATTTGTGATTCAACACTCCCAATGTGTATATCGATGTTAAATAGTTCACATAACCATTGGATTGCAAAATTGTTTTTTTCTATCTTCCCTTCTTTGTACAAGTTCGAGAAATTAACCATATATCCTTGCAAATTTGAATTCATTTTCTTATTTAAAGAGATTATTAGGAAGATGTCTATTTAAGCACATAATTTCTCTATTGTCATATGAAATGTATGCATTGCAAAAGGTTTTTGCTACACATTTCCTCAAATAAGATATATTAAACCTTGATGTGAATCTCAAAATTGCATAAAACAATGAGTCATTAAAACCAGTAGTAAGGTGTGATGCTATGTAAAATAGTTTTCCTAAAAGTACTTGTTTAACATATGACATGTTGATTTTAATGTGCAAAATTTCTTGAGCACATTCACTACAAATACTTCTTCCAGTTGAGGAATCTTCAGTATGCAATGATTTATATGACAAAAATGCCTCAAAATGACCACAAGATGGATTTTTATCATGAAAAAATATGTTATAGACATATCCAAACTTTTTTTATTGACATGAAGGTATTTTGTCATTTTGTTATATGACCAAATAGACTCTAAAACATCTATCCATCTAGAAAACTTTTCAATATAGAACATATCACCCCATAATGCAATTTCATCATTTTGTCTTTTGAAAGAATAAAAAAGAGACTTGATCTATGCAAATATGTCTCAATCTCCAAGACATGGTGTAATTCTTGCAAAAAAATATGACTTAGTTCTATTGTTAGAGAGAATAGAGATACTGAGTCTTAAGAGTCTAACAAAGTTAGATAGTGGTTCAATATTCCTTCGTGTATCTCAATTGGTGTATAACAAAAATGGATCAAAATAATGAATGCATCAAATAAGCAATTTCTTGGTTAATAATGTAATTTTGCAATGGAAACAAATGAAACTTACATAAGATATGGTTAATTGCTTTAAACCTTAATTCACTCAATCCAAACTCATTTGATGCATGCAGGTGTATTGATTCATTGATGATTTTTCTTTCAAGAACTAAATAAACCATATTTGATAAACTTTGCATACATGAAAACACATATTTAATAAACAGATGTAGAATTAGAGAAGGAAAATCTATAATACCAAAAAACACTTGAACATGTTCTTTTTTTTAATTAAAGCTTTAAAAAAAATCTAGATATCATTAAATCCACCTACAAGAGCATGGTACAAGGTGCATATGGAAAACTTATTTAAGTTTACAAACATTTGTACAAAGAGGAAGGAATTCACTATTAGCAATAGGTAACTATTTTGTAAAATTCAGATAAGTTTCAGGAAAACATAAAAGAATAAACCCTCATTTTTTTTACTATAAATTCCTTTGTGTGAGTTGGTTGAGACAATTGTTTGTATGGCAGCGAGTAACGTATAAATTCAAATAATATGTTTTTTTCTAAACTTTCTAGTTCACAAAATGAAAATTGGCCATTTCAAATATGATTTCAAAAGATAATTCTTTGAGTAAATTAGATAAAATAATTAATCATATATGAAATAAGCAAAGGCTACACCATAGTGAAAACCAAAAAACTTTTTGCATCACCCATAAGGCATTTGGGGCTATTAACATCAACAAATTTGAACAAAACCGATGAAAGAAAACTATTTTTCAATTTCACCATTGCAACCAACATCCATCTCTGTTTCAAGACTTCAAGTGTTGAAAGTGAAATATAGAGAAATTTCACCAAAACTATTAACATGTCCAAGTTATGTATTCCTCATTGACATGGCCAAAATTAAACATTTTCTTTCCAACAAATACTTAGTTCTCTCTTCATCAACTTGGAAATAGATACACATTATTAGACCTTTATCTTAATTCTTTCCATGGCCTCTTTTTCATTTTCCTTTCAAGCCCTAAAGAAAAATGACATAGAAAAGAATCCAATTATATGTACAAGAGTTACACTACAAAAAACCCATAGAATACATTAGCAATCATTGCTACAATGGCTCACACAAATGCCCATAGAGGAATCAACAAAAAGAACTAGAACTACACTCATTTTTGCAAACATTAGCATACAAAACACTGAAACATTTGCAACAATGATGGATTTGCAAACAAACTATAGACAAATCAACCGCATGAACAAACAACAAAATTTATAGGAAATCCATAGCAAAGGAGCAACATAATCTATTTTTGCTCTAATAAGTTTCTCAATATGAATGACTTGGCCATATGAGGATCTAAATAAATATCTTAAACAATAGCCATTTATCATAGGAATATCCATGATATAAATGCATTATTCCATATAGTAATTGAGTCATTAACAATTGATTTGCTCCACTACAAAGCATACTTACACCCATTTAACATTGAAATTACATTTTTAAAAATACAACTCTCTCTTCCTAGCACCTAAACCATGTCAAAGGGCCTTACAATTATGATGTTTAGTAATTCTATTTTCTTTATTATATCATTAATAAATCCTTATATTAAAACACAAAGAAACATCATCCATTTAAACCGAAGTGTCAACACCATTAACAATGCTACTATTAACTAACGAGACCTTTACCGTGTTATGATATGCCCTATGATTAGTCATGAGATGAACTATAATTACTATGTAACTAATGGAGCTAATTTAACTAGATTACTATGAGACCAAAAAGATAAGAAACCATTACGCGAAAGTCATATATTAGGTGGTGTACTATATCGGAAAACCTATTTATATATTGAGTAAGCATGAAAATCGTTCTCTATCTCATTAGAAACTAACAACGATATAAATAGAAAGATTAGATAATCTCAAATATTTCTTATTAAAAGTTTGAGATGCCAACATAAAATTGATCTTATCAAATGCCTATTTTGTTAAATTTGGATTTATTCTAGTCTAAGTACCTTCAAAAGCAACCTTTCTAAAACCCAAAATCAAGGTTTCTAAAGTGCAAAATATGGTTCCAAATGTGTACTTTTTCCTTTGATATTTCCACTTTTGAATTTTTTTTTTGCACCTTTCTAATATGATAATGGAACTCTTAGAATCCAATTTGCAATTTAAAAAGGTTGTTTTAAACACTTTCAATGCTTAAAATTTCAATTCTGAAAACCAATTTTGGTACTTTCAAGTTCTTTTTTTGCACTTTTTAAGACCAAATTCGACACTTTACAAGTACTATCATTTTTGGGCTATTATGTGATTGTCTCTCCAGAGGAAGGGTTGATTGACCCTTCCTGTGATCACTATTCTTGATATTGCTATGATATAGGAAGTGTAGACTGACCCTTTTTGTATCATAGAAATAACAATAATAGTGATCACATGAAGGGTCAACCTACCCTTCTTGTGTTAACTATTCTTGATATTTATATGATATAGTAAGGGTCATTCAATTCTTCTCATTGATGCAAGGAATAGTTCTTGATCTATCTAAAGATTCAATTTAAATGATATTCTAAGTGGTAGGTTATGATGATGATAAAACCATTGACGCCACTTTTCTAGGGTTTATGGAATCCCTCTTTCCATCCATAAATTCTACGAGTATTTTTATTTATACCCAATACCTATATTATAATATTCACCTATAGTTGGTTACTTTCAATTCTTATAGATACTTTTGATACCCGTCATACATGGTATACCTTATCATGTACTTTAGATACATCAATTTTGAATAGATTTAATTGAATAGGGAAGATGAACTTGGAAACCTAACCCTGTCATTGAGTGGAATCCAATGATTAGGGAGCATGCCAGTAATGTTGGTTTATTCCATTTGTTAACAAATTCATGTATGCAGTACATAGTTTTCTCTATGGAGATATATCTCCTAGTATTTTTCTTGAATGTAAAGAATTAATTCACTTAAGTTCAGAGGCAACTATTGGATATTGGTATCTATATGATGATTATATGGTTATAAGGGAATATGGATATGAGTTAAAACCCTTCAAATTTCCTAAGTATATGACCCACATAATTTTTGGAATGGAATTCATCAAATAGAGGTCACACTTCGATGATGTACATTTTTCTTCCAATAATAGAAAGACCACTTTCAAACTCCCACTATATATTGGACCTTTTGTTGTCAAATTGAGAGGAACTCAAGATATTTTGGAGAATATGTTGACAACATTATTATAAAATTGGAGTCACAAAAATCTAAGGAACAAGACAGAAACTTACAATATATTTCATAGATCAATTTTACTAAAAAATGACATGAAACAATGGAATTGGGAGTTGCAAATGTATATTTGCTTATCATTAACAGTAGTAGTGATACAATGCAATACAATGGAATAAAGAGCCATGCAATTCAAATCCCATAGAGGTCATTCAAATTGATTACATGAGATTTGCTTACTTTTCAGTTAAACACCACTTGACACATAAGTTAACCACTTAAATCCAACTTAATTGACTCTAACTAACTTAGAGACAGTTTAGACCGAGTTTAACTTAATAGAACTCAACTACATGCCAAAAAGTAGGTGAGGGCACAAATATAACTTTTGTTAGGTGAGTTCAACTGAACTACAGTGGACTAAGTCACCAAAAGTAGGTGGAGGTGCCTTTAATCACTCTAGTTAATTGAAATTAATAAAAAACAGGCTAATTGATGAGGAAGGCACCTTTGCAGCTCCAGTTTAACTAAATGGTAGGTGAAACAACTTTCAGTTAACTGAATGGGGTGCATATGTCATGTAGATCAACCTATATTTGCTCCTAGATTGAAAGAGGAGGCTTAGTTAGTCTCCCCGATTGAAGGAGAAGACTTAGTCAGGTTCCTTGATTGAAGGAGAAGATCCAGTTGGTGATGTAGTCACATATTCGATTCAAGAGCTTAGGATAAGTGGTAAATTCAGAAAAATAATCCAAATAATTATGTGTGGTTCGATACTAAATCCAATACCCCCCCTTAAGCTAGAATCATGTGGAGGAGTAACAAAAATAGGGCCCCAAAAACAAAGTCCATAGGCCAACATATACAAAAAAACTCTAAAATGCTCAAAAACATCTACGTGAGGAAAAGAGGAAAAACCATGTTGGAAAGAAATCTGGCCCTCAAAATAAACACTAAAGAATTAATCTGAACTCACCATGTTGGAACTCACCCCCAACCGTGAACGAAGGTAAGTGAACTTCTTCTTAGTGAAGCTCTTGGTGAAAATGTTTGCAATTTTCTCATTTGTGGGGCAATATTGCAGAACAATGGTTATGTCATGCACAAGTTCTATGATGTAGTGCATGTGGATCTCGATGTATTTGGTTCTCTGTATCTAAACCGGATCTGTCAAGATCTTGATAGCACTTTTATTGTCACAAAAAATGATAGTATATGAAGTGCTACCAATGTAAAACTCGACCAAAATACCTTGCAGCCAAACTACATGTATACATGCATTGACCGCTCCCCTATACTTTGCCTCTACTAAAGAAAGGGAAATGGAAGCCTGCTTTTTTATTGATAAGAAAATAGGCCCACCACCAAACATGAAAACATAGGCATAACTAGACTTCCGATTTGAGCTATCTCTAGCCCAATCATAATCAGTGAATCCTACCAAGTCTAGTTCGAAATCAACAACATAGTGAATGCCATAGGTTCTAGTACCCTACATGTACTATAGAATACTCTTGGATTCCCTCCAATTAAGTTCATGAGGATGCTGCATATACCTTGATAAAAAATTCATGACATAACAAATGTCATGCCTTGAATGTGTCAAGTAGAGAAGGATTCCAATCAACTGATGGTAGAGAGTAGAATCCACGTGAGGAGTGGTATTTCCCTCTTCAAGACTGATTCCTGAGAGGAATGTGAAAATTTATTCCTTACAATCAGCCATATTAAACTTAATTAATAGGTTTGAAGCATATTTGTATTGTGACACCATAATCCCATTAGAATATTGAGTTATTTCTAGCCTAAGAAACTCCCTTAGTAGGCCTAGATCACTCATCTCAAAGGCTTCATGTAAAGCAGCTTTTATGATGCTGATTGAAGCAAGGGTGCTTCCTGTGATTAATATATCATCAAAATACAGAGATATAATCAAAAAATCACCTTCACATTTCTTCAAGTACACATTTGTATCAGATTTACATCTTTCAAAATTATGTGATAGCAGAAAAGAATCCATTTTGGCGTATCAAGATCTTGGGGCCTTTTTTAAACCATACAAGGATTTCTTCAGTTTACAAACTAATGATGGATCTGATGTGTAGCATTAAGGATGATTCATGTAGATCTCTTATTTCATGTCTCCATGAAGGAAATAATTTTTTACATTTATATGGTGCACCTCCCAATGCTTGGATGTAGAAATGGCTAAGACTAGCCAAATAGAATCCTTTTTTGCCACCGTTGCAAAGGTCTCAGTGTAGTCCACTCCTTGGACTTGAGAGAATAATTTTTCTACAATACGTGATTTATATTTTCAGGTTGATCCATCTGCATCAACCTTTGTTTGATATACCCATTTGCATTGAACACGTTTCTCCCGACTGGAAGGGAAACTAGCTCCCAAGTTGCATTTTTTCAGAGAGAGTTGAAATCTTCATCCATTGCAGCTTGCCATCGAGGATCATTCCGAGAATGATAGTATGACCTAGGATCAGATACAATCATCATGTATCACTTCTCAGACAACAAAGAATCATTGCAAGAAATAGCAATACCTACTCTTTGAAAATCTGCCCGAGTTCTCCTTGGATCAACACAATTTCCAACATTTAACCTGATAGAAGAGAGAGTCTTTTCGGCCCATTTTGGTAGATGAGTGGGATCATTAGGATATGGTTTAGAACCTCATTAGAGGAAATTTCAACTCAAAATGGGCCTTTTAACTTTTATTCAAATTCCATGTCATCATGTGTTAGCCAATGAAATTGCTTTAAATTTGAAATACTATATAGGTCTTAAACACTTTTTAATATAAATTTGGGGATATATATCATAAAAAAAACTACTTTTTTATTTGTATTTTTGACATATCTCCCTGTGTTTTTACTCAAATTTCGATCGAGAGAGCTCGTTGGATGCGGAATTTAATTTGGCATCCAACGAGCTCTCCCGATCGAAATTTGAGTAAAAACACATGGAGATATGTCAAAAATACAAACAAAAAGTAGTTTTTTTCTTTTCTTCCTCCAAAATTAATAAATATTATTTTATTATTTTAACTATTATTTTATTAGTTCATTTTAGGAGGCCCATTTTGAGTTGAAATTTACTCTAATGGATATTTAATTCTCACTGATATCAGAAATCACATCTTAAACACCAGAGCTCACACTTTCATTTTCATCTCCAGAATCTTCAACAAAAAGAGAGAGAATTTCAGCAGTTTCTTCCTTTACTAGTTTCAAATCTTGGAGAGGTTCTTCGTAGTAGACACTTCTATCTATGAGTATATTTTTAGTTATAATATTCAAGATTTTTCATCTCTTTGCTTACTCAGGATACCCAATGAATATGCACTCAACACTCTGCGGTTGCAAATACTTTCTTTTATTCAGGGGAATTCGAGCCCAAGTAGTGGACCCAAAAACCCTGAAATTGGACACATCTTATTTGTGACCAATGTATGGTTAAAAAGGTGTTTTTCCTTTCACAGATGAATGTGGAACCGTATTTTGAATGTAGGTAGAAACATTCATGGATTCAACCCAAATATTTGCATCCAAATCCTTAGACTCAAGCATATAGGTTGTCATTTCTTTCAGTAGCTGACAGGGATAATTTTAGGGGAAAAATTTAGCCCATGAGCTATTTTTAGGGGGTTTTATCGAAAAAATGATTCACCATTTTGCAATTTTTGAAGCCTCATTTCACCCAATTTTGATGGGGTAAAATGTTTTCACCCTAAAAATAGCCAAATTATTATATAAATGATATAAAATCCTTGGAAATTAAAATAGTTTTTGAAAAATATCGCCAAACATTTTATAATTGGTGTTTTAAGAATTGGTAAGATTTGCCAACATTTATACACTTTAAATAAGTATGTTTCCTTAAAATCATCCCTGATACCCGATTTTTCCTTTCCGCTACACTATTCTATTGAGGCGTGCAAGGAATGGTGTGCTGAATCTTGATTCCACTTTGAGCACAAATTTGCAGTATCTCTTATTTGATGTACTCGCCTCAATTATCAAATATGAGAGCTTTGATATTTCTCCCAGTAGCATTCTTAACGGAATCTTTGAAATCTATGATTTTTTCAAGAACTCCGACTTTTGTTTGAGAAAGTAGAACTATGTGAATATTAAAAGGTCATCTATGAAAGTAAGCACATACCTTGAACCACTCATGGAGGTTGTAGGAATTGGACCACTAATAATAGAATGGATCAACCCCAAAATACATGTATCTCTTCTTACTTTTCCCTGATCAAACTTATGCTCAGGATGCTTGCTGACTATTCATCCCTTGCAGATCCCTTTTGAGGAATTGATTACTGGAAGATGACTTCCACCATGGAATCCTTTTGTAGTAGCTGCAAATATTTGTAGTTTAGGTGTCCAAACCTTTCATGCCACAACTGTATGACCTAATTCCCATGAATCAGAACGATAGATGGCTTTGAATTAGGAACAAAGTTAGAAAACTCATAGGTCTTAGCAGTGTGATTTGCTTTCCCTACAACAATGAGTTTTCTGGATGCTATCTCCAAGGTCTCAACATCATTTGTGCTGAATGTAGCTCTTTTAGGAAAACTTGTGTGTGTCATTTGATATACAAACAACAAGTTTGAAGCTAAGAAGGGCACATATAGAACATTTTTTAAGCTTCCATGTTCTAGTTGGACAATACCTTTTCCTTTTGATGAGATTTGAGAGTCATCTCCCATGTGAATGGAGATGTAGCTGTCAGAATGGAGTGATGTGAAAGAGTCCTTGCATGCAACCATATGATTCAAAGCACCAAAGTCAATGAGTAGATTCCAGCCTTCAAAACATTAGCCATGAGGGCATGTCTTTTTTTCAGACTGATTATTCCAATCTCTAGCTTCTTTCTTCTATGCGACTTATGGAAGAGTAATGTTGTTTTTCTCTAGGAGAAGGTCTATTTTATCAATTGTTATATTCATGCAAGAGATTTTAGGACAAAATCCTCTTCCACAATAAGAGCACTTGGTCTTCTCTTTATCTGTTGCTTCTTTTTCCTTGAGCTTGAGGGCTCATCCAACTGTTGGTTTTTCTCCTTCTTCTTGGGAGGGTCAAACTTTGTATTCTCTTTCTTTTGATTCCCTTTTACATTCCAAACCTTGGGTCCTCCAACAAAAAAATATTGATCTTTAGAGGATCTCCAGATTCCCATTTGAACAAGTTATCATGCTCATTGGTCAGAGACTCGATGAATGCATTCAGGGTCGGCATGTTCAAATTTCGAATTGTAGGCTTTCCAATATGGAAGGTAGAAACAAAAACATATTAGTCTAGTCCAAGTTTCAAAATGATAGAAAGGATGAACTGGTAATCTTCCTTCTCAACTTCACATTGCTTTAATTGGAGCAGAAGGTTCTTATACTTAGTAAAGAAGTCATTCATGGTATCAAAATTGCCCTAATTTAGAGATATCGTTTCATTCTCCAACTGATAGATTCTTAAATCATCTTGCTTATAAAATGGAGTAGTAAGTTGTTCTCATATTTCATTGGGAGTCTTCAATCCAATGAGGTGGAAAAGATGATCCTTTGAAATGGAGAGGCATAGAAATCTATATGCTTCATCAAGTTTGTTCCAATATTTTGTTTTCTATGCTAATGCATTCGAATCCTTCTCCGTATTCATGGTGACTATGTATAGTCCTTTGGAGAGCAATTGAATCTCAATAGTCTCCTTCCAATGATGATAGTTGAAAGGAGTGAGAAGATTTCTTGAAGAGGAGTCCATTTGTAGTTGTATCAAATGCAATGGAAGTGCTCGAGATACCTTCAAATCACACAAAAAAACACAATAAGGTCGAACAACTTGCACTTTTGGAGTTTTCTTCATGCTTGGATAGACTTCTCTAGACAGAATCCAGAGGGAGCAAGGCTATTTTTCCAGGACTTATGTAGAAAATTCTCTGCTTCTGGTGTAGAGTTGGAATGATTTTGAGCAATTTTGCTGAAATTTCTTCATAGATCTAGCTAGAAACTTGTAGAAGGATTGGATTGTCCTGCCATGGATCTAATACCATATAAAATTGGAGTCACAATAATCTAAGGAACAAGACAAAAACTTACAATAGATTTCACAGATCAATTTTGCTCAGAAATGACATGAAATAAGGGAATTAGGAGTTGCAGTTGTATATTTTCTAATCATTAATAGTAGTAGTTATACAATGTAAGATAATGGCATAAGGATCCATGCAATTCGAATCCCATAGAGGTCATTGGAATTAATTACATGAGAGTGGCTTACTTGTCAGTTAAACATCATTCGACACATCAGCTAACCACTTAACTCCAAGTTAATTGACTCTAACTGACTCAGAGGCAGTTTAGACTAAGTCTAACCGAATAAAACTCAATTGCATGCCAAAAAGTAAGTGAGGGTGCATATATGACTTCAGTTAGGTGATTTGAACTGAACCATATTGAACTGAGTCACCAAAAGTAGGTGGAGGCTCCTTTAATCACTCCAGTTAACTAAAAGTTAACCAAAAATAGGCTAATTGATGAGGAAGGTGCCTTTGTAGCTCCATTTTAACTGAAAGGTAGGTGAAACAACCTTTAGTTAACTGAATGTGGCACATATGTCATGCAAATCAACCTAGATTTGCTCTAATTAGTCTCCCCGATTGAAAGAGAAGACTTAGTTAGGCTCCATGATTGAAGGAGGAGATCCAGTTGATGATGCAGTCACATATTCGAGTGGGGAACTTAGTATAAGTGGTAAATTAGGCCAAATAATCCCAATAATGATGTGTGGGGTGATAATGATTCCAACAATTATATTTAGATCAATATGAATCTTGGTCATATGATCCCAAACATATCATTTCTAACATGAGGGTGGAAGAAAGGATGAGGGCATATATGCACAAACCCAAGCTCCGACTTGAGATATTAGCCAATAAAGAAAGTTTGGCTGAAGTATTGACTTTGTTGATGGAAAACCTTAACAACATGTTGAAGACACCAAAACTCAATTGATTATGAGACTAATGAATCAATAACAAATTGGAGAAATTTCTCATAATCTGATTTAGGTTGGAGATGTAGAGTCAAAGATGCTACAGTGCACAATCAATATTCTTCAGAAAGTAGATAGATATGGAAATATAAGTCTTTGTAAGTGAATTATAACAGTCTTATAAGAAAAGACAATCAAATCAAAATAAAAGCAAAAACAAGTACCCTAAGCCAACCCAAAAGGAGAATCCCTAGCATGGTCATCGATTTTGTTGCAATGAAAAGTCCCCTAATGGCCATGGATAAGAAGCATCACATATAAATTGACCATAAATACAACTCTTGATCACCAAAAAGAACAATCAATCAAGCATTTACAACCAATATATAACTGAACAAGAAAGATAAGAAACCAACTTGGAATCCAACATCCCATGAAGTTTCCTCTTCTTGAATATTTCTATCTTATTTCTCCTTCAATCACATGGAAGCAACAAAGATGTGAACTGCAACAATAGATGGAGCTATAAATGAATAAAACAATTTACTATAAAAATGTCTATTAGTGCATTAAAAAACTACATTTTCACGATTAAATAACATGAAATGAATAAACTGATCTAGATAGAAAATATGGTTTTTATTGATAATGACAACAAGTACAAGGAAATATGTTACATATAACCGTGGCAACATAGTTCAACAACTGGATTCCTAATTCCTCAACCCGACCCATCAACATGCAACTCCAATTCCAACTCTTGGAACATACTTCAAGAACATGCCCAAGAAAGTGATTTTTTGGTTACTAGCAAGATAAAGTAAGGGCTACTGAAAACGCAAGATTCCAGATTTGGGGAGATAGATTGTATGTTGGAGCCTAATCCATCAAGTTAGGTGAAAATGAAGAATCATCTTCATAGTTCCAACCTACACCTTAGGAATATGGACCGAAGGGTCATCTCATTGTATTTATATGTACATAAGTTAATGAGAGAAATTCCCTTTCATGCCTATTTGTTATGTCTTTCATTGACTTTGTTTTGTCAATTACTTGTATGCCCATTCATGCATTGTCGGTACTTTTATGCCCATTCATGCATCCCGACAATGGTATTAGAGATCCTATTGTTCTTAGTTAAATGAAAAACTATGGTATGTTTCATGTCATTTGAATGAGATATGTTTTTATTTCCTAAGAATTGGAGTTGGTCAAAGCTTAGTTGATTCATGCTTATCATTACCTTTCTTGCAGAGTTCACCCATTGTCTTGCGAGCAGGAGTTGTCCATTTTGTGAATCATCTTCATCTTGAAGAAACACATCATCATTTTCAGTCTATCACTGAGTGTGGAGACTCCTCGTCACGGTTCATATCCATGCTCTCTAATATGTGGTTTCTCACATGTGAATTGCGCTTATCTACATTTTATGGGCCATCAAATATACGTGTGGTGGAATTCTACAAGAGCTCATATTATTTGTAGTTGTTTGATGTCGAGGGTACACGAGAGAAAAATATTGTAAGCTGCGAATCTCAATTCAACCACACCTAAGTTCTTTATGGCCGGTGGAACTCCTACATAGAGTTCTCATTTTTTCCGCATGATGTTATTCTCTTGTATTATGTTGGCCGACTGAATGTTGTTGCTATGATTGATTCTAGAGTTTGGCGTGTGAATGAGAAATAAGGAAATCCTAGTGTGTGAGACTTTCTCTTTAGTCGTGACAACCTCTCGTTTCATATGAATATCTTCACCATTGTCGAGTTGTGTTCTCTGTTGACTATGTGAAGGATACATCTCCAGCGTGAATGCATCTACCTATGTCGAGCTGATATCGCCTGCGTGCAACTCTTTCCATCATTGTCGTCTTCTCTTCCTAACTATGCACACTGAACCATTATTGGTATTATTATTTGTACACTGAACTATGTCTCTTGTGCGTCATTATTGGTATTATTATTTGTATTATTACACACATGATTTGATTGTCTATTCCGTTGGCTGTTATGAGTGTGAATTCTATTTGTTGGTCACCCCTCCAAGAGTTTGTTTGAGTGCTCCTCCATGCCTGGCTATAGACTGAATTCATGAGTTTGTTGGGTGCCACCACTGATATTCCTTTTCATGTATTTAGTTGCTAGATATTCATTTTTAATTGATCTATCTCTTCACAATTTAAAAAACCTAAATTGAATTCCTTCACCGTTATCGTTCTACGTGGCTTGCCTATAGTCACCTTGATTCCTTGCTTGAGGTAGTCATTGCAAAAAAAGACAGTTAAAACCATTTTTTAAATTCATTGTTTCTACCCGTTCCCCCTCACACCTATAATCTCAAGACTAATTCCTCTGAATGTATATAACTCCCTCTGCAACCCTAATTCCTACGCATTGGAGATTACATTTGCATAAGATATGTTGGTGTGCTATGACCACAGCTATTGGCATTGAGATATGCACCCCATAGAGATTTATGAGAATTTTGTATTACATGAGATTCGACCCTACAACCCAGAATTCATACAGCTCCTTGGATTGATTTCAGCATTTTGGTTTGAAAATGATCTAATTTTGTTATGAAATATTATATGCATTGTTTTACATAATACTTATTGCTGATGAAATAGTATATACACTGTTTTACATCATATTTATTGCCTATCAGTTTAATGCCTTAAAGGTTTTAAAAATTCAACCAATCCAGGCAATGATTTTGATGCTCCTCTACTACCATAAGATATCGTTATATGTCAAGCTGCGTTCTCTTCATTTGGCTTGCAGGATGCTGCTTGAACATTGCAGAAGGGGGATGACAACTTTACTTTATTTTATTTTGTGTTGTCCTATTTTTCAAAACATGTTGTAGGTGAAGAGTTGATGATGGTATGCCGTGGGTGCCATGTGCTCCTCCAAACAAATTTCCAACCAGAAACAAACATATATATACATGTTTTGCTATCCATTTGAACGTTTTGTTGCCATGCCAAATGGAATTATGATACCAAATTTGGGTGTGTTGTTAGATATTGGACCCATTTTGCGTTGATAGCGTTCCCCATGTTATTATTATTCAAGTCCAGAACCATGAATTCTCGCTTGCACTTACTATCACATGTTATTTGAAGACCGATTTGAGAAGCTGCGACTTGAAGCCTTTATACCAGTGCATGAAGGATCTCCTCGTGAGCTTCTCTATTGATCCATGGATACTCCTGCGTAATGCAACATTTTTTCCTCCACTCAAGTTTGAACACTCAATTCATTTGGCTTATATCGTATAGTTGAATGAGTTGAAGACTCCATGAGTGACTGCTTGGTATTGGTCCATCCATTTTTGTGTTGAAGACTCCACTTAATTGATGTGTATCTCTCCATACTACTGTGTTTGTGTTTGTTGTGTTGGAACACTGAATATTGTGTGTTACTTTTGATTTTGTTTCATGCTAGTTCACATCTATTGCTAGGTGTTCCCATGAGGATGGGTAACATTTTTTTGCAAGTGGAGGGTGCGATTATGGAAAAAACAAGTTTAATCAAGATTTTGTTAAGCCCTAGATTGAGGTTTTAAAAGCTCGATGGAGAGCTTAACAAACGTTCAATAAAGCTATTGAAAAAAACAGGATTGAAGGTTAAGAAATTCCTTAGTCAAGCTCTATAGCTCAATTTAAGGTTCTTTTAACCCTTCTTAGAGAATTTTTAAATAGCTAAATTGAGCTATTGTCATTTGTAAAAAATAATAGAAGTTAGTGGGAAGACTACAGAAAGTATTAGCTCTATCGATCTTTTAATTTGGCCATAGCTAAACCCTCAATCAACCTATTTCTTTTTTTGTAAGTAAGCACCCATGGAGTCTTCAACCGGTGACCTTAGGCAAGGGGTGTCTTAACAATACATCCATTCACCTTCTACTCTACATCCCATGGGAATCGACCTATTTAAAAATGTGCTTGAAACCTTAATTGAGGGTTTTTAAGACCTTGGTCAAGCTAATAGCTCGATCGAGGGCTTGAAAAGTAGGATTTTAGCCTTTTTTTCTGCAAATTTATTTTATTGACCTCTTTGCCAAGCCCAATCCTTATCCTAGGATGCACCTCAGATGGCATACTTCATGCCAATGGATTCATCAACGAATCATGTATCCATTGGCATATAATTTATAGGTTTTTGAGTTCATATGATAATTTTTCATTTTATTTTCAAACACACACTTATAAAACCGTGTTCACAACTTTGAATCATTGCAAAGAAAAATCAAGAACATAAAAAAGTATATAACCATTTTTTTTAAATATATAAGTCCTAGATCAACGTGTCCTTTTGAAATGGGTATTTTGGTTTTTCAGTTTTTGTAACCAGTATTATTTTTACATGAACACACATGTGTACAAAATGTGATTGAATTTTTCAATGGCTAATTTAAAAAAATAATAAAAAATATAAATTTTCAACATAAATTAAACAAAAATGTACACCCTAGCTAATTTTGTATAGATTATGTTCATATGTTTTCTTCAAAACTTATGCATTTATCATTAAAATATTTTGCATGCACAGAAGCCACTTGTTAACTTTTTCTGAAATTTACAAGAACAAACCTATCATTAAATGCATTTTTGACATATTAAATAATAATATTATTATTTTTTAAATACAGGTGGAAAGAAAACATAATTCCCTACAATTTATGTTTTTATTGCATGTTGAAATTCACAAGGCATATATGAGTTTTCAGGGTTTCAATTTAATAAATGAATAAAAAATTGAATTTTCATTGTCATCTTTGGCAAAAAAGTGTTACCCATGCATTGTCATTGATTCACCCTACAACTTTGAAAATTTGGGAGTGACTTCGAATCATTCTTTTCACTAGTTGCATACCATCTTTTCAAAGTGAAGCTATTGTAGATCAATTCACTATGTTTTCTAGATTGAATCCATGTTCAATAGAATATTGGAGCTTTATGCATATTCTAAGACTGCATTATGTTGCAAAGATTGTCCTAGATCTTGAATATTGTGAAGAGCATATTCCAACAAAATTTTATGTACATAGGACTCTTGTTTTAGTGGCATTAACACCACATGAGATCATCACCAGTAAGGTAAATAAGATTATAACTTGCAAACAATCATCCTTGTAAGTTTTATTATATTTTGATACTTGCAATAGTGGCCTTAACACTACACGTGATCATCATCAGTCAAGTAAATCAGATTATAACTTACAAACAATCATCTTTGTAAGGTTTATTGTATTTTGATACTTGCACTTGTTCCCTTGTACGTGTCAACTTGAAACTGATTTGAATTGCATTAGCTTTGGTGCATTCTCGGCTAATACTGACACACTTCATTTTTTGAGTATTGGTTGCTAAGTTTGCTTCTAAAATGGTGGAATTGCAAGAATCCCTTCATTATTTGAGTGAGTCACAATTTTTTTAATGGCTGAAATCAATGGCTTGGTAGAGTTATTGAACACTCTACTTCTCTCTTCCGTTGACAACATTTTCATGAATATGGGTTGGTCTACCTAGCCCAAAATGTCAAGAGAGCAATAAATTTACATAGGGTATCCACTAATAACACAACACTATCATGGTCAACAATACCACTGTCAGTCATATTCAAAAGTGTGTATAAAAATCAAAAGACACAATTGAGTTTTTATAGCTTAAGTCACAACTCCTACAAGAAGAAACACATTTTAAACTTGTTCTTGTTTAGAATTATCCTCTTTATCATTCTTTTCAACAACATGCACATAATGATGGCACTTAAGAATCACACAGGAAAATAAGTGGCCCCACTTCAAAAGGAAATTAAAATGAAGATGAATTTATGCATATAGAGGTTTTGCTTGCACTTCTCAATCCCATCATAAACCATCGAAAGAGATCACCAACAAAAAAGAAAAAATCTTGTCTTGGATATGACAAGGAAGTGACTGTTCACATTCCTATTTTTTCCAAGTTAATCCAATTTTAGAGTGTTGGGTTCTTAAAAGAAATTTCATCTACATCTACTCCAATTTAGAGTTAGAAATGCCAACATTGTGATTGAGTAGGCCATATGAGATATTAGGTTTTTCATCTTCACAGCTGTAAGGATTGTGGAAAGCATACCCGATATTCAAACATATGATTCATTATGAAGAAACCTACAAGAGAGAATATTCACTATGAGTGGATCGATTCTTAGAAATGGTCATCAACAACCAAGAATATTTATAAGTCATATCAAAGAATTCTTTTTCAATTAATAACACATCTTGTAGTTGATATATATATATATTTTCCTTAGCTTGTTCTTGACAGGGGGAATGATTAACATTTAGAAAAAAGAAAGTGAGAAGAAGTGAGCTAGAGCAAGTGAGCCTGAACTAGTGCCAGAGCAATAGTCAAAACCTTGTGCCAATTTCCAAAGCCAACGAGCTAGATTCAGAGCTGCAAAAATGAATGCGAGTTAGAGCCATGTTTCACTGAGTTCTAAAGTTTATGGTTAGCCTAAAACCACCCATTTAGTAGAATATATTAGCCTCTTGTTACTTATGTTAGACATCAGATTGTGGTGATCCTTAAAGCCACCACTTTTTACAAGGAATCACCAAGCCTTATAGACAATTTCCAGAGAGAACCTTTGAGCGAGAATTTGAGTTTGATCCAAGTTCTGGAGAACCACTGAGCCAGAATTGGAGTTATCACTAAGTTCTAGAGTTTGTGGTCAACCTAAAATCATCCAATTAGTAGAAGACATGAGATTCTGCTGGATTTTCAGAGAGTTCCTTTAGCCAATTTTAGTTGTCCTTCTCCATATTTCAACTCTCTACTTGGAATCCTATACACCCCTTCATATTAAGGGTGGATTGTTGGAACCTAATCCATCTGGTTAGGTGGATATGAAGATTCATATTCAGGAGTCCAAGATACACCTTGGAAATATGAATCGAAGGGTCATCTCGGTTGAAGCAATAATCTACCTCAGTACCTTAATCATCTACCTAGGAAACATAATCATTTGCATTGTGCTTATGTTCTATGGTGTAACTTAGGTTATACAGATCATTACTAGTCAAATAGGTGGTTCTAGCTCATTAAATGACAATTGAGGTCCTCTAGTTTGAACATCCTAGCATTTTAGACTATGCATTAATTGTAAACAACTTCCAATTTTGACTAGGGGCGCTAGTGTGTGTGAATGTATCTTTATTTGGTCTCCTTGGCATTTATTACCTCTTAGAGATTCCTCCACTCACCCATGTGCTCTCCCATGTTATCCTTCCCTCATTTATGAACTAGGAATGCTTCTCACCTATTCACACATGTTCACATATGGTTTCATGACTATTTGGTTAGGTTTGGGAGCCTATTGGTCAACCTAGGCAGGTTTAGAGGTCAAATCCTAGTTTGAAACTTGGGTGCATTCACATGGCCACCAAGAGATCATGAATTTTCTCAAATGTACTATAAATATTTGTCATTCACATCTACAATGTGTGCTTTAATGTAATGGTTAGATATTAGCACCTTTCATATGTGTTATTTCAGTCTCTTTATTGTTCTATTGCATATTTTGTCAAACAATTTGATGGTGAATATTGTTCTAGCTCCTAGATCTACTTGAGAAGAAATTCTCACGTGGTATTAGATCTAGTTGGAGCTGCAAAACAAATCTAGTGATATTTGAGTTTCTATTGAAGGCATATTTCCAGGTTCCTACAACAACTTCATGGATTCGTAAGCACTTCATCTCTTTTCTCCATTCAACTATTCTGAATGGAAGTTGAATATGTCCGCATATCTCAAGAGGCAATGTCTCTATGATGTTTCCATTGGTGTTGTGAGAGAGCCAGAGTCCTGCCAAGAGAAGTGTTATTGGATTAATGATACTGATAGAGCCTATGGAACTATGTGTCTTGCTATACCTCCTATCATGTGCTATCTCCTTGATTCTGCTGAGTACCCATTCAAGATTTGGAGAAATATAGACGAAGCTCTTAGAATGCATAAAGAAGTGTGATCTATATGGAGAGAAAGCAAATCAACACCTCCTTATGTGTTATTCCTCCTATGATCTCGACCTCATGCATTTCTCAAGAAGTTGTTCGAAATGAAGAAGAAGAAGTAGCCAGAGATTCAACAAATGATCCAGCTCAAGTTTATTCCTTTGTGGCTTCCTCTCCTTATCAAGAATCTACTTTTCATGAATATAGCATACGATTTTCTGCCATCACTACGGCTAAAGAGTTATATATCCATTATATCTTCTTCTCCTCTATGTCTTCTATTACGAATGGTGAAGATGTATTTCTAGTTGATGTTCATAGCGAGCCTTCTCTAGAAGATGGGTTTTCTTCACACGAGAGTATTGGTTCGAAAGATGGAGAGGTTTGGATGTCAATTGAATTTCTCTCATTTCTTCACACTCTTTTCCCCATGTATTCACCCACCATGACTAGTAGAGTTCCTTCAAGTTCATATGAAGATGGAGAAGCCTTTTCCATCACAATGGAACACCTTCTTTGAGCTGATTACAACCTTCTTTCAAATTTGATTCTTCAACATCCATATGAATCGCTTGGGGTCACCTATTCTTAAGCACTTCAAGTATCTTTTGGGCATGGAATCCTATTTTGTTTGAGGTTTAAGTTTGAAGAGAACCATTCTCTCTCCTATCAGTGCATTTTAGTTGTTCTACATGGTATAAGGATTCATCATACAGTTGTTCCCAATTTGGTTGAGCACATTCCATTTCTTCCCAAGAAGAAGATTCCTCTAGACATACTCATATAGTTTGTTTTGTATACATATTTTGGTTTCTTTGTCATATCTATTTTTCAGGGAAGGTTTTGTCCCATGAGGTTTTCCTCCTTACCTCTATTACATGGATCACTAAAATTTTGTTGTAAAAGGTGGCTTGTGCCATAGTTTTTAAGGACTTAGTAAATCATGTTGAATAAGTTGTACTAAGTTAGGATTAAGGGGGGGTGTTGGAGCAATAACATACCTTAGTACCTTAATGATCTACCTAGAAGACATAATCATTTTCCTTGTGCTTATGTTCTATAGTCTAACTTATGTTATACTGATCAATATTAGTCAAATAGGTGGTTCTGGTTCATTAAATGACAGTTGAGGTGCTATAGTTTGAACATCTTGACATTTCAGGTTGTGCATTAATTTTAAAGCACTTCCAACTTTGACTAGGGGCTCTAGTTTGTGTGAATGTGGATTTTTATGGTCTCCTTGGCATTTATTTGCCTCCTAGATATTCCTCTACTCATCCATGTGCTCTCCCATGCTTTCCTTCCCTCATTTATGAACCAAGCATGCTTCTTTCCTATTCACACATGTTCACACATGGTTTAGTGTCTATTTCGTTAGGTTTGGGAGCCTATTGGTCAAGCTAGGGGGGTTTAAAGGTCAAATCTTAGTTTGACAATTGGGTGCATTCACATGGTCACCAAGGGCTCACAAATTGTCTCCAATGTACTATAAATATGTATCATTCACATCTACAAGGTGTGCTGTAATATAATGGTTATATATTACCACCTTTCATATGTGCTATTTCAGAGTGTTTGTTGTTCTCTTGCATATTTTGTTAAACAATTTTATGGTGAATATTTTTCTAGCTCCTAGATCTACTTGAGAAGAAATTCTCACAATATCATTGTATTTATATGTACATAAATTAATGAGATAAATACACTTTCATGCCAATTTGTTGTGTCTTTCATTGAATGTGTTTTGTTAATTGCTTGTATTCACATTTGGAATCTGAACATTGCAAACATAGGATGAGGGATTGTGGAGCCTAACAGAATTTTTTTAGCATTATGATGCTTTCACTAATTTCCCTATTACCCCTTTCTTTTGATCACTTCTATACTCTATATGGGTACTTATATTAGTTAGGGTACCTATCCATACATATAAGAAGTCTGTGACTGAAGTAACGTACTAACTAACCTCAAATTTTAACCAAATTTTATATTTTTGCACTTAAATAGAGGGAGAAATGGGCTGGACACTACCAAGGTTCATAGAGGTGGGATCTCTGTTTCAAAAAGGGATTTTTAATAGTATTTCAGAGGTGGAATAAATTGATTCCACAATTTAGCAAAAATTATTTTGCAAGTAAGGAAGTGATCACAAGTTAGGCCAATATGTGCATCAATGTAATAAGGTGGAAAATATGTTATAACAAACTCCCTCTTGAAAATTTATCTAATGATTTGGTCAAAGGGAAGAAATCAATCCTTACGATGAGGTAATCCATCGTGATTTGGATAATTTTTTCCCTCATCTTTTTTACCATCAATTCTTTAAATCAAACACCATTGTGATTAATTACTTTAACGAATCCTGCACCACTCCATCGATCCATGTTTTAGTTGACAAAGATGCTCAATATTCTCCAATTTCAAGTATGAATGGTGTTTCTCATGAACCCATATTGGGGGATATGTATTATATCTTGGAATAAATTCCCCATCCTATTTATCATGATTTTTCATATTCTCTCATTGACCACACTTATTAGTTTGATCAAAAGGATGAAATCATTGAGGATCCAAGATCAAACCATACCTAAGAGTGATTCCTTATTTCTATATATCTCTCATTCTATTTATGATGATTTTATTGATTATTTGGTTAACATAATTCATCATTTTAATGAAGAACATGTGATCATGGATGGCCTTGTTCTTAACGATCATGTTTTGATAGAAAATAACGTCTTAATCCATTCCAATTCTCATCCAAATCATGAAAACATCCCTAATGACATTCTTTATGATGCATATCAATTTTATTAGAATATCATTGAAGCCTCTGAATTTTATGATCAAATTATATTTATGGATGACTCCTTGTCTCAATCCAACTCGCATCCCATTTATGATGACTATCTTGAATCTTTTCCATAGGGTTGTGTGATTCTCAATTCTGAAATCATGATCAAACATGCCTTCGATGAGGAAGAACCTACCATTCACAAATTATATCAAGTTGAAATGCATTCTATTGATCAAGAATTCCTTAAATATCCTCATCGTCAACATGTCATCAAAGAAATCTATAATCATGAAATCAATGTCTCACCTCAATATGACTTGTATCCAATATATGGTGATTATCTAGAGTCAATCAATGATGAGCAATGTGTCTCTAAGGAAAATAATAATGCTAAAGATATGGATGGGGCTTTAATAAGTGTCAATTCAATTAATTTTGATGACATTAAATGTATTATTCCAAATCAATTCCACATAGTTAATGAAGTGGACCAGGTCAATCCCAGGTTGTTTTTAGATATTACATTTGGGATTCATGGGTTGTCAAGTTAATTAATATTCAAATTTTTAACTCATTTATTTGCATTACTTTTTATTTGATTCAAGAACGAATACTTTTTTTTCTCTAATATTCACAATAAAATCTATCTTTGTTTCATGTGTTCTTTGTAAAGAAAAATGTAACAAGAATGAAACTAGTAATAGTCGTAGAATTTTGATGAATTCATATAAAACAAATGGCACTCTACATGACTTCCCTTTCCTATTCATAGAAGTAGGAGTAGGTTTCATGTTAGTCATAGGTCATTTTTTAAGCCCCATGTGATACTGAGAGGGAGGGGAGGGGGGATGAAATGGTATCATGCGCAATCACAATATTTATATATAATTTTTCACTTTGTAAAACATACACCAATACAAAAGCAATTATCAACATAGAAAAAAATTGTATGTAGGGTCTTTAAAAAAACATAATATATTTATATAATATTTGATTACATAAATTGTTGGGAGACACCAATCTCCAATACAAGTATGAGCACCCACTCACTGATTTTGCTGACACCAATCGCTTGCAAGCAACAACTTGATATTTTATAGGCATGGGCTTGTGAGGACACCAATCCTCTTATGAGCTCCAAATCATAATTATATAGGACCAACTTGCATGATCATGTACTCGCCTTAGCTTCTAGGCACTAACCTATGGAAAACACTAATCTTCTGTCCTTACCTAGTCCTACCACCTAGATATAGATTTGTCATTTTATTCCTTAATCACAATATACTATGCACTTTATGATATTATTCCTATGTTCTACGCTTCTTGATAGGATGCTTCTCCGCAAAACATCCTCAACACTCCTTCCATGCATATTGTTCTGCTGCAAATCCATATTTAGTTTTGATCATTTCTAGTGCAACTAGATCTATGTATCTACTATGCACTTATATTTGTGCACAAAACATCCTCATACTCTAAGCCCCAAAAAATTCATCTTCTATATGAAATTTGCACACTTTTTAGAGATCCATACTTGCTTGGATGGATTCCAAAATAAAGAGATCACTTCCTTTATTTATATGAGTGTTGGATAACTTCTTGGGTCCAATCAATACTTTATGGCATAAGAATGACTTAACATTTCTAAATTGATGACAACTTTATTTAAAATAATATCCCACTTTGGCATTGATTTTAACACAAAAAAAAACGAGCCCCCCCTGATTAAATGCTCCTTATCAAAAAATTGTACTCCCCTTATCATTTAGTCATCTACAATTGTCTCCCCCTTTGATAGAAATGGAGAGGGGATAATTCTACGACAAAGTTGTTATTTTGTATTTGCACATGATTTGCAATTTCTCCCCTTGAATTTATGGTGTGCAATATCCTGTATTGTTTTATTGTATAGAAAAAATTATCAAAATGTGATATTTTTTGCTTGATTTTCTGGTTGCACCATGATTTGAACTTCCATAGAGCTTCATGTGTAGTTGCAACGTTCTTCTTCATCTCTAAGTCTTTGTCCAAAATAGCTTCTTTCACCTGCTCAATGGTAGACGAATTCAGGGCTTCTGTACATTCATCGACATCTTCCTAACTTCTCCTTGTACCAACATAAATTATTTTGTGATATATAAGGATTCATCTTGTAATTGTTTAAGCCTATTGTCCATCTTCTATCATTCATCTTAGATACTGCTTACATGTAGCTGTCATTTCCTATATTCTCCAATTTTGGCCACTTTTTTGTGTCTAGTAGAATATTAGAACTAGAAGGCATTTTTCTTCTTCTGAGTATTGCTCAATTTGTATCTATTAATACACTTCCTTCAATTATTTATATGCAACCAACTTTTCTTATAGCTGAGCACATTCTTCATTTAACTTTTCACACTTTAACTTCAAGGTCCTAATATTGCCTATTGCAGTATTAATCCTTTCTTGTATATTTTCATGTTTTTCTCTAACCTCTATAGGTGTCTTTTATTGTTGCCTCACTACAAGGTCCTCAATCTTAGCGTGCATGCCTTGAATAGCCTCACCTATTTTCAACACCTTTTCTTCTGGACAAATATCTTTGTCTATTTGAATTTTTGGGAGCGCATTGTATACTTCTTCTACTTGCTTATGAAATTTTGAATTCTTACATATAATTTCTTCTACTTCACTCTTCATCTTATCACCTTTTATAGTTCCTTCTTCTGCTTCTTTTAGTAGTTTTTCTTCCTTCTACATAGCTTCTTCTTTTTAAGTTTTTGCCTTCTGATATTCATCCTGCAATTTTTGTTTCTTCTGAACTTCTATACAAATATGTTGTCATTACTTCATGTCACATTCATATTTCTTGCACGAAAAATGTATGCAATGTGTGCATCTCATCCATGGGTAAGCATGAAAATATCATTTCTACAAGGCTTATCGTGAATGTTGACTACTACATTTTCTATGTAGGAAATACCAACACTACTGCCAAAATATTCAAACCTTGTTGTGAGTTTATTGAGACCTTCATATGTGCAATTGTGTGTGTTTTTGTGCTACTTTGTTCATATTCTCTCTTATTCATCACTAACAATTTCCTTGTTGTCGCAAATTATTATTTGACTTCTATGAATATTTCCTCTTGTTTTGTTGCAAGATCCTCCATTTCCTCCTTTATAGCTATCTTTTCCATAATTTATTTAGTGACATTCTTGACATCCCATCTTATTTGATCCACATCATATTTTGTCAAGATCTGAGTGGAACTGGGTTTGGATAAATTCATTTTCTTCCTTTATGATTCTTCCACTTGTTACTTTCCTTTCCTTTTATTAGTGTGTGCAGTCTTCCCTTTAGTTTCGGGTAATATTTCTACTATTCCTTTTTCTATGGATTTACTCTATGGTGGAGTGTTTTGATGTACATGCTTCTTCTATTACATGACTTCTTCTTATTCTATCAATGGGATTCCCCATGCCAGATCCCAATCATTTAAAATATATGCAATGCCATCCTCAGAAAACTTGAACATGGTACGTAACCATTACTTCTAGGGATCCCTTATGGCTTGTATATAGATATGATGCATCCCTACCTTGAAGCATGCAATTCCCTTAAATAGGTCAATTATGTGTGGCTGTATGTGTGGTGTCTCATGTATGATAACCCTAATCTCTTCATTGTATATAAATACATTAATGTTATTTTCTATTTGTCTGTGTTGATTATTTATAAACCACAAATTTGCATACCATGTTGCTAAGAATGGCTTCTTGTTTCTACCAAAGAATTGTCTATCTTTTGGCTCCTTCTATCCCACTAGTGCAATACATATTAATATCAATGTAAAGAAAATGTGTACCTTTTTCTTCTGTTTCATGACAGAAAACCAAAAACTCATTAAGAAAAAAATTGACCAGTTCATTTGTACTCCAACACATTGTGTTGTGGCTGCAATAATTGATGCCGAGACTTGGTTTTGGAAACTCTTCCAGAATAGCTTGCATGCTAGGACTTGAACTACAAATCTCACAGCTTTGTCATTTATGTGTGTGACTGGAAATCCTCTTCAAGTTGTTTGGGTTCCATATTTTTCCATTATCTTCTTCACAAGGGTTTTTTCCTACTTCCTATCTAGAAGGATTCTTACATCTTCTCCTTTGGTAGGACTTCTAGTGATATATTCTATCAACTTAGCATTAATGGATCTAGGCTTGTTTAGCCACAAGAATCCTCCATGTACCCATGAAAATAGATTTTTTGTGAACATTTTCACTTGTGGGGTCCTTCCAAAATGAGGAATGCCTACAAAAATCAAGATCCTTGATTCCATTAATCCATTTACCCATGTTTGAAGTTCCATTATAATTGGTGCCTTAGGGTGTGGACTCATCCTTTTGTCCAAGTGTTTTATTTTTACTAGCTCAGGGACACGTTTCTTCATTGGTTAGGTTATACTCCACAAATCAAAATTTGTATACTTGGCTAAGCAAACTTTCTTCAATGAGCGTTCCCCATCTAGTTCCTTCGGTGTTGGTATATCTGTATCTTCTATGTTAGGTAAGTGACTAATTATGTAGTAGGGTTTCTTGATGGAATGTAGTCATGAGGGAGCCTTACCATCTTTGGTGTCGACATTTTCTTTGTCCATGTAGGACCTTCCTGCAAACTCACTGATGGATTTTCCATTATGCACTGTCTCTTAGGCACCATAACATCCCTCTAGCTCCAACTTTAGTCTCTATTGTTTATTCTATGATTGATTCCTTCATTAGATTCTAGTGGCTACATTTATACTATTTTGATTTATTTTATGAGAATTTTGGTACCTTTCTATTGCCATTATTTATTTTTTATTTACTTGGATCCACCTTGATTTTGTTCTTCTAGTAGCCACATGAGACATCATGTCACTATCGGTCCAAGAAACAATTAAAAGAACTTAATTTCTTTGTGAAATAAGTCAAGTCATCCAGAAATAAATAATAAAAAGAATTTTTATTATTGTTTGACAAGTCGACCCCAGTAAAGCAGCTAGGTCATCCTCGGTAAAAATTCCCCCACAAAACACTATAAATTAGAGGGATGCCTCCTATTTTGGATACACAGCAAAGAGGCAAGTTCGCCTAGCAAGAGAATGTTTGCTACTATAGCTAGGAGACTATTTTCTAGGGTTCTCCATCTTTGGAGAGGTTTCTTCTTATCTTTCTTTGGGGTTTGTGCTACTATGATATGGATGAACTTCTATATCTTAATTATTTATCTCTCTTGGAAGGGAGAGATCGGGGTGACATTATTTTTTCTATGGTTGGGAGATGATCTTTGATCATCATGGTTAAACAAGCTCCACTCTTTGTTTTATTTTTTTCCTTTGTATTTCTTTTAGCCCCACTTTGATTTTCCTTTGATCTCATGTCGATGTAATATTTGTGGTTTTTATTGACTTTAACCTTCTCCTCAAATGATTTGGATCTTTCTCTAAGAGTATTCTGATTTTTTTCAAACCTAAGACTAGTCTTGTCATGTGGCGATGTTTGAAAACTAAGGAGCTGATCTAAGATAAAAGTTCTTTTCTTAAACCTTGAATTTGTCTCCAACTGGGAAAATTTCTTATTCAAATATTCTTTTAGTGAATGGATCTCAAGCTTTTTATTTTTACATATTTTAGTCTTCTCATGCATTTGGTTTGTAAAATCTTCTTCATCCCTCTTGGCCTCATATTCTTGGATTTTCAAACCATTAATTGTTTTTTCAGCATCAAGTAACTGATCTTATTGTTCATATATGATCTTCTTGACTTTTTCAAGGCTATGTGTTATTTTTTTAAAGCTTTGAAATACCTCTTGAGAGTTTTGCATCTCTACTTTTAGAGATAGGATTTCTTTTCTTAGACAAACATTATTAGTTTCTTATCCTTGGCATACTATCTCCTTCTCACTTAGCTAATTTACAAAGGATTCTTGAGTAATGTTTTCCTCCTCTACTCATGATTCTAAACTCATAGTTACTTAATGAGCCTTTTCTTTATGCTATATAAACTATTCCATTAATACTTCATTTTTAGTTTTATTTTTTATTTTCCTTAACTCTTCATAGAACTAATTAGTTCATCCTTCCTGCCAACTTTTACAGTTTCCTCATCTTGAGACTTAAAGGTTTCTTCTTCACTTGAAAACTATTTCTAACTATCACCCATATCATGTAGACTACAACATTCATTTTCAATAGAATATTTAGAAGAAGAGAATTTAATTATATTATGAAAATACTTACAGAGTACTCATGTAGTGTGATCTGATTGATTTTTATGCGACTCATTTGAAGATGCTTTCTTTTCTGATGGATCTACCTTAATGGATGGGATACTTTCATACGTTTTTCTTCGATTCTTTAATTTCTATGATCACTTCCTCAATCATGTGGAAACGTTTTGTATTTTCCCAAATCTCTTTGGTTGAGATACATTTTATAACTTTGTCTTTCACAGAATCATCTAATCCTTCCATGATAACATCCATTGCTAACTTGCTTTTTTATTTTCAATTATTCTTGGATGTATACTTTGGTGACCTTTTTGAAAGGGTGTAACCTGTAACAACTGACTTCCAAAATTCAAGTCCAAGTCATTGCAAATAGGATTCCATTCTTATACTCCAAAGTAGATAGTTTATGCCAATGAACAAAGGAGCTATATCTGTGTTGAAACCAATTTGCACACAATCCATATATGCATAGTGATATGTCTTCTAGTGGTTTACTGAATCTGGAGGACTTTCAATTCTTCTTGGATGTATACTTTGGTGACCTTTTTGAAAGGGTGTAACCTGTAACAACTGACTTCCAAAATTCAAGTCCAAGTGATTGCAAATAGGATTCCATTCTTATACTCCAAAGTAGATAGTTTATGCCAATGAACAAAGGAGCTATATCTGTGTTGAAACCAATTTGCACACAATCCATATATGCGTAGTGATATGTCTTCTAGTGGTTTACTGAATCTGAAGGACCTGGTCTGATACCAATTGTTAACCCCCAAGCGATACTAAGAGGGCAGGGGGTGAATCAGTATCATGCACAATCTTAATATTTACATATAATTTTTCGCTTCATAAAACATACACCAATACCAAAGCAATTATGAACATAGAAAAAAATTGTGCACAAAGTATTTAAAATTATATATATATATATATATATATATATATATATATATAATATTTGATTATATAAATTGGTGGAAGACACCAGTCTTTAATACAAGTATGAGCACCCACTCACTAATTTTTATGACGCCAATAAGAAAAGGACATTAATCCCTTGCAAGAACCAACCTATGAGGACACCAATCATCTTATGAGAACCAACTCATAGTAACAAAGCTGAAACATTCATGGTTAAGCACCCTCATGAGCTGTCAAGAACCAACCCATGGAATACACCAACCTTTTGTCCTCTCCTTGTCCTACCACCCAGATATAGATTTTCCATTGCATTCCTCTATCACAATATACTATGCACTTTATAATATGATTCCTCTATTTTGTGCTTCTATATAGTTTGCTTCTATGCAAAAGATCCTCAACACTCCTTCCATGCATGTCGTTCTTCTACAATTGCATATTTATTTCTAATCACCTGTTGTGCAACCAGATCTATGCATATGTTGTGCACTCATATTTGTGAAAAAAACATCCTCATCCTCTAATCCCTAGAAAATTCATTTTCTATATGGAATTTGCACACTTTTTAGAGCTCCATATGTGTTATATCATGATTTTCCACAACTTAGGCATCATGCATTGATGGCCTTCCCTTGTTCCTATGTATACTCATTACAACCCCTTTCTCAATATAGCTCCGATGTTTTGGTTTAACCCTAAAAAATACATTTGTGAAGATACATGTAGTTCAACAATTATGAAACTCAAATATACATAGCTTGCACCATTACAACCCATGTACATCGGGTTTTGTGCTAAAAACAAAAAATATTTGTTTTTTTCCTTATCAAGTAACAAATAGCTTGATCCTTGGCCTTCCATATGCCTAGAAACACTCCGATTTGACCCTCCATTTCCCATTTGAGGGATATATATTGAGCCATTATGAAGCATTGGCGGGGGAGAAACTATGAGAGTAAGGAAACTATAGGGAATTTTTTCCCAGTTGCCAAATGCTTGAGTGTGCATCCCTTTATCCTTGTTGATAGAACCCTTTAAGTTCATCTCCCAAGATTTCTATTGTATTTGTGATATTTCCTTGGTATGGAGGATTGAAGTGGTGGAGGCCTGGGTGGAGGAACCTGGTTTCTCTATTTCGACAGGTTTCCGAAGAGGTTGTCACATTGTATCTCTGTTTTTACATTAATAGAAATATCCATTTCTCATCTAAATTTCATGCGCAATTTTTTATGTTTTTATTCTTGGGTATAGTTGCTTTATACATGTTTAAATGGATTATGCTAGTTTGACTAACATTTAATATATTTTATGCTTGGATATATCTTTGTTGTTGAGGGAAAATTGCAGGGAACAAGCATTTGATCGTGAGCTCAACAATTGTCTTCTTCGAACATTTGGTTGAGGTTTGACCTCTTTCCCTTAGTTGTTAGCTTCTTTAATTTATCTAGCATATTTGATATTGGACGTGATTTTTGGTCTCATCCCATTTGTTGTGGTGCACCCCAAGCCATAGGAATTTTTTATCCATAACATATTTGGAAAATCCACTGGGGAAGTCTCCTTTTTGTTGGGGTTTTTGGGTGCATTTTTGCTTGAATTGATCTCTATTTATTTGTGTTTATATGCTGGATTTATTATTATGGTTATCCATTGGAAGTTTCCTTGAGTGATTTGGCTTTAAAGTTACGTTTTTCCCCCTTTTTCTTGATATACATAGGTCATAGTGTTGAAGGTCAAATACACATGCAAGCTATGTGTGTTTGACCTACGTAGACACACATGCTATGTGTGTTTCACCCACGTACATAATTAACCTATGTGTTTGACCTGCATACCCACATAGTCTATGTGTGTTTCACCCATGTACATACTCAGGCTATGTGTGTTTGACCCATGTACCCATGTAGGCTATGTTTGTTTCACTCTCCTACATATTCAGGTTATGCATGTTTGACCTGCAATCGTGTACACTTCAATTTTTGCTTGATATCTTGGTTGGAGTGATTTTTGGGTGGGTTGTGAGTGTTGTTGAGTCTTCTAGGGTCCCTATACTGTTTGTTGAGTGATTTTAATGTGACTAGAAACTCCATTTTTATTAGTGTTAGGAGAAGTTGTTCTTGTCATTTTCTCCCTTTTCGTTTTTCTTTTAGTGCATGAATCATTGAGTCTTGGTGTCTGGATTGTCTTATGTATTTATAATTGTTGTAGGGGTTGAGATTTTATTGGTTCTATTTTTAATTTTTATTCATTTATTGTGAAAATAAAAAAATATTTTCATTATGTTGGTTTATCCCACAATACTTAGAGGGTGGGGGAGTGAATCAGTATTATCAGTTTTTTTATTTTAAATTACACAAAATCAACAATCAAGACACATATTTTATCATGGAAACCTCAAAAGAGGAAACCACCAACACAAACTCATAAATAAGATGAAGTTATAAAATTGTTTATGTGCTACAACAAAAAGGATGCAAAACACACCCTAGGTTTTGTCTGCAACTACAGACTAGGATGCTACAACACCCATATTATTTTCTACCTGCTTCAACAGACAAGGATGCTACGCCACCCTATTCTCCAGCTACAACTGGAAGGAGGCTATGACCCCCTGCAAACCTGTGGCCTACCCTAGCACCACCTTGCCACCCTAGAATGATTTTATTAGTATTTTTAGAACAGTTGAAAACCATTCACTTTGGACTCTATCAAGTTCACTAACAGAAATGCCTAATTATTTTTTCCTTCATTCAATAAATACCCTTTACCTATTTCTGATCAATGCATATCTCCATAGTCATGTTGTTTCTTTTTGTATCATGATTGTTCACTTACAGACACAACGAATCATCCTCCAACCACTCAACCATCGCATCACTTCAACAAAGGAAACGTTTCATTCTTCCCACATATCAGAATTCATTTCCGTAGCCCTGTTTATCATTCTCTAGTGCATCCGTAATCTTCTTCACTAGATACAATCCAGATAGTTGATCTTTCATCTGGATCTCTATGAAATGTTGATATATTCTACAAATTTCCCTTTTTAAATCATATTTCTGCACCAAGTTTCTAATTCAATGATTCCCCACAGTTTCTCTTCATCAGGATCCTTCTTGAGCATCGATATTCATATTTGCGGGATGTGGGATGTAAAATTTCCCAAAATTGTGTCTTGACTTTTTGCAACCTTCTTTCTACAACACCAATTCCACACCGTTGATATTTTGTTGGTGTTTTCCTGACTGTCAATTTCTATATTGTGGGATGTGACATTTCCCAAAATCGTATCTCGAATTTCTACAAACTTCCTTCTGCAACACCAATTCTGCATCGTTGATATTTTGTGGGTGTTTTCCTGACCATCGATTTCTAGATTGCGGGATGAGGATTGCGAGTTCATAGAATCTTTAAATGCAATTCCCTTTCTACATTTTTGTTTCTACACCATCGATCTCTTTTGGCGGAACTAATCTCAACCATCCAATTTTGATCTTTTGCGGAACTTCATCCTCTTGCTTATTTTTTGTGAAACTGATCCTTAGCTGTTAGATCTCATGTAGAATGCTTCCTAACCATCGTTTTCATATCGAGTTTGGATCTCCCCATGACTTGCATATCTACACAATTTCTTTGTGGAAATCCTTTGTGATAGTTCATTTAGCTACAATTGTCGTTAAACTTGCTATAGGGTTATTCCCTTGTTATTCTGGATACCTACAAACTTTAGTATGCCACCATATCCACTAGTTATTCCTTTTTCATTTGTGAATACTTTTGACATCAATGGAAACTATATACTCAAGAATATCCCCCTTTGGCATTGATGGTAACTTCTAAAACATTCTCCCCCTTTGACAACAATGACAAAGGAACCTCTCTATCTGACTTCTCCCCCTATTAGCATTTCTCCCCCTAAGATTGAGCGTTTCTCCTCATAGTACTTTTGTAATGAAATTACTCCTATTTTCTGTCTAAGATACTCAAAGGCTTCCTTAGGTAGTGGTTTGGTGAAAATGTCAGCAATCTGTTCCTTTGTGTCAATGTATTCTAATTTGACATCTTTTTAAGATACCTGTTCTCTTAGATAGTGATACTTGATTGGCATATGTTTTGACGTAGAATGCATGATAGGATTTTTAGACATATTTATAGCACTAGCGTTATCACATTTTATCGCTATTGGATGTTCATATTTTACAAGTAGATCTTCTACAGTTTGTCTATCCAAATAACCGGAGTGCAACATGAGGTGACAACAATATATTTTTCTTCTGCTGTAGAGAGTGAAATGGAGGATTGTTTTTTATTGGACCATGATACTAAACAATCTCCTAGAAAAAAAATGTTTCTCCACTAGTAATTTTTCGATCATCAACACTTCTTTCCCAATCTGCATCAGTAAACGCCTTCAAGGTAAAGTCTTATCCTTTCGGATACCATAAACCATACTCCATAGTACCTTTTATATATTTGAGAATCCTTTTTACTCTTGTTACATGTGTTTCTTTGGGAGATGACTAGAATCTAGCTACCAATCCAACATCTTGCATCACACTTGGTCTTGTGGCTGTCACATATAGAAGACTACCAATCATGGATCTAAACATGGTATGATCTACTTCCAGGCATTCATCATCCTTACTTAACTTGCAACCGGTGACCATTGGAGCACCAACAGGTTTGGAATCTTCCAATTTAAAATTTCTCAACATATCTTTGATGTACTTAGTTTGAGAGATGAAAATTCCTTCGTCTGTTTGATAGACTTGCAATCCTAGGAAGAAAGTCAATTCACCCAACATTGACATTTTGAATTCTTTCTTCACCTTCAGAGGAAAAATCTACACTTAGGATTTGAAGATTGCTTTCAAATATGATATCATTCACATAGACAACAACAATGATCATATTTTTATCTTCGATCTTTAGGTAAATATTACTTTTAGTGGCTCCTATTTTAAAGCCTTGTTGTTTTAAGTAACCGTCTAGTCTTCAAAATCACACTCTTGGAGCTTTTTTGAGACCATAGAGAGCCTTCTTCAATTTACAGACATAGTCTTTGTTCTCTGACAAGAGAAACCCTTTAGATTGTTCAATATATACTTCTTCTTCTAGTTTTCCATTTAGGAATGTAGACTTGACATCCATTTGATATAATTTGAAGTTTTTATGGCATGACAGTGCTAAAAACATTCTGATTGCTTCAAGTCGAGCTACATGAGCATAAGTTTATTCAAAATCAATACCTTCCACTTGGGTATACCCCTTACAAACCAATTTGGATTTGTTCCTAATTACTTGTCCATCTTGATTGAACTTGTTTTTGAAAATCCATTTGGTTCCTATAATGTTCTTATCTTCAGGTCTTGGGACAAGTTCCCAGGTCTCATTTTTCTCAACATGATCTAGTTATTCATTCATGACTTTGACCCATTCATCACTTTTGTTGGCTTGTATAAAGTTCTTGGGTTCTACTATTGAGAGTAAGGCTTGTTCCACATCTGGTAGTTGTCTTATTGTTACAACTCCAGCATTTTTATCACCCATTATCAACTCCGAATGATCCTTTTGTACCCTTATAGAAGGAGTTTTAGTGTCAGGTCTAGGAAAGTCTTCATTATCTTCCTGTGTATATTCCTTCTCTTTGTCTTCTTCTTCATTATGAATTATCTCATCCTTTTGAAATTCTTTTATCTTGTCATCATATGTATTTTCAATACTATCAAACTTTTTCTCTTTTCTTGGTTTCACATCATATATTTTTACATCAACACTTTCTACAATCTTATGTAACCTTTTATTGAAACACCTGTATGCCTTTTTGGTGGATGAATATCCTAGAAAGATTCCTTCATCAGTTCTAGAGTCAAAATTTCCAAGGTCATCCTCATTTCTTTTGATGTAATACTATTACTTCCAAACACTTTAAAATATTTTACTGAGGCTGGTCTTCCATACAACAATTCATAGGGGGTCTTATCCTTATTCAAATTGAGTTGTCCTCTGTTAAGTATGTAGATAGCTGTGTATACAGCTTCTCTCCAAAATGAGCATGACAATTTTACTTGATTGAGCATATTTCTGGAAGCTTCTTGGAGTGTTATGTTTTTCCTTTCGACCACCCCATTTTGTTGAGGAGTTTTTGCAACTGAAAATTGTCTCTTAATTCCATGATTTTCACAAAACTCATTGAATTCATTTGAGGTAAATTATCCCCCATTATCTAATCTAAGACACTTGATTTTCATACCTGACTCATTTTCATCCATCACCTTGATTTTAAAATTTTCAAAGGCTTCTGATTTTTTTTATAGGAATGCCACCCATGTCATCCTTTTATAATCATCAATGAGCAACATGAAATAGTGATCTCCTTGCAGGATTTTAGTTCAGGTTGGTCTAGAAAGGTCTGTGTCTGTTATTTCCAAAGGGTGTGAAGTCATATGTTTTTTTATTTTAAAGCTGGCTCTGGTTTTCTTCCCATGTTGACAATGTTTACATACAAAGTTTAGAGGAAGTACATTTTTTGATAAATATATTATAGCTTCCTTTGTGCTTATTTTGGCAAGATTGTCAAAACTTAAATGTCCCAACCTTTGGTGCCATAACCAAATTTCATCTACCATAATTAAGTAGCTTTGGTTTTCATTTTCCAAGATGTAAACAGTGTTTGTATTTGTCATAGAAATGCCATCGATCTTTCTTGATTTCTTATTATTAATTTAACATTTTGTTGGCTCTGGTTTGCTTCCCATGTTGACAATGTTTACATACAGAGTTTAGAGGAAGTACAATTTTTGGTAGATGTCTTATAGCTTCCTTTGTGCTTATTTTGGAAAGATTGTCAAAACTTAAATGTCCCAACCTTCTATGCCATAACCAACTTTCATCTACCATACTTAAGTAGCTTTGGTTTTCATTTTCCAAGATGTATACATTGTTTGTATTTCTCATAGAAATGCCAACGATCTTTCCTGATTTCTTATTCTTGATTTCATATTTTTCTGAGTTAAATATACAAATGTGTCCTTGGTCGCATGTTTGACTTACATTGAGAAGATTAGGCTTGATATTTTCAACTAGCGGAACATTTTCTACTTTGATCTTGCTACTGACAACAACTGTTCCTTTGCCGATTATTTTGGAGCACAAGATGTCTCCAAAAGTGACTTTTCCCTTATTAATTTTTAGTGTTATGAATTTGCTTGGGTCACCAGTCATATGTTTTGAACAACCCCTATCCAAGTTCCATAAGTTTTAGCTTTTGGTTTCACACTAGGAAATCATGGAAGTTTCCTTTTCTTCCTTTTCTCTCCAATATCTCTTTTGTTTGGTGTTCTAAGGTTTGATTGCGACATTATTTCTTGTAGGAGTCTTCATCTTACAATCTCTTGCCACATGTCCATGGTTATTGCACTTATAACATTCTATGTCATATTTTTGGAGTAGTGTAAATAGATTCTTAATTCCTTTTAATTTATTACTTGATGACTTCTTCTTGTATTCATAAGCCTTTCTTTCAATTTTGCAATTTAAGCTTTATGACTAAAATGATTACAAGAATAGAAGTGGCCTAAGAAGATCTGTAAATATCTATTTGGTCTCTTTGGTGCTGTATTATTTCTATTTTTATCCTGAGAAATTAAGCCTGCTTTCTTGCTTCCTTCCCTTTTAGCTGGAGTCTTTAGTAGTCCAGCATAGCTTTTATTACTTCCTTCTTGATTGGTGACCAGAAAAATATCTAGCTTCTTTTCTTTAATGAATCCCAATCCAGATCTATCACTTGATGGTCTTTGGCTACTCAGAATGTCATCTAGAATCCATGAGCTATTCTGAAACTTTGACTCGATAGATTCTTCATCAAGCTTTCTCTTGAATTGCACAATTTCTTCTGCAATATTTTTAGAGTCTTGTATTCTTCTTTTGAGTTTTATATTTAGGTCCTCCTCAACCTTTTTGACATCTAGAATTTGAGCTTCCAACTTACTGATGATAATATTTGACTGCCTATTCTTGTTCCTACATTTCTCAAGTTCTTCAAGGGCGCTAACAAGTTCAGCTCTTAGTTCTACTTCTCCTTCTATATCTGAGTCACTATTTGAGGCTTGAGTGTCTAGGCCCATGAATAAAACTTTAGTTTCTTCAACTTCACTTCCATCTAAATCTTCACTGTCTTCCATGTTGTAAACAATTTTCGTTTTCCCATGGAGTTTTTTCTTGTTTCCCGATTTACCCATTTTGAACTTCGAGGTTTCCTTTTCTTCATTCTCATTTTGTTTAGTGTAGGTGCATTTAGAGGCAAAATGTCCAATCCTTACATAGTTAAAACACTTTAAAGTAACTTCCCTTTGTATTTTCTAGTCCCTCTCTCAAGTTTATTAATGAAGAAAGCTTCCTCATCATTTATGTTTTCTGATTGCTTTTTTATGGAGGCTTTAAAAGATGCTTCTTTTTTTGAAGATCCATTTTATCCTATTCTCATCTCATAAGTAGTGAGAATACCATGTAAGTCATCCATTGTTACCTTTCTAAGATCATCTCATTCTTCTATAGTGGATACCTTTGGGTCATATCTCATTGGTAATGTTCTTAGTACCTTGCTTACTAATTCTTTTTCTTTTAATTTTCCTCCAAGCCCTCTGATCGCATTAACAACTTCATCCACACGAAAGAGGTATTCACCAACATTCTCTTCATCTTTAATTTTAAGAATTTCAAATTGGCCTTTATATGTTTGATGTTTGGATTCTTTGACCTTGGATTCTCCTTCATAGATAATTTTCAATTTGTCCCAAGATTGTTTGGCAGATGTGCATTGCATAACTTTAGTAAATACCAAGTTTCTTAAACCACTTAAGATTGTGTTTAGGGATTTTGAATTACCTTCATATTCACCTAGTTCAATTGTGTCTGTAGGCTATTGGTTTCTTGTTTTAAGATCCTTTTCTGTTGCTTCCCAAACCTTCCATCCCAGGGACATCATATGACACCTCATGCTTACACTCTAGTAAGCATAATTTTCCCTGGTAAATAGTGGAGGTTTGTTAGTGGCCAATCCTTCTTGTTGATCCATTGTAATTATTGGATGGGATATACCTTATAGTGGTTAAGCTGTTGTGAAGGAATCTACTCTGATACCAATTGTTGGTTTATCCCATAATACTGAGAGGGGGGTGAACCAGTATTGTCATTTTTTTATTTTAAATTACACAAAATCAACAATCAAGACATATATTTTCTGATGGAAACCTCAAACGAGAAAACCACCAACACAAACTCATTAATAAGGTGAAGTTACAAAATTGTTTATCTGCTACAAAAGAAAGGATGAAAAACAAACCCTAGGTTTTGTCTGTAACTACAGATTATGATGCTGCAACACCCCTATTATTTTTTGCCTACTTCAATAGATAAGGATGCTATGGCACCCTGTTTTCCATCTACGAATGGAAGGAGGCTTCGACCCCCTACAGACCTATGGCCTGCCCTAGCACCACCTTGCCACCTTAGACTGATTTTCTAAATCAAGTTTAGAACAATTGAAAACTATTCACTTTGGCCTCTATCAGGTTCACAAACAAATACGCCTAATTATTTTCAACTTCATTCAATATGTACCTTTTACCTATTTCTGATCAACGTATCTCTCCATAGCTACACTATTTCATTTTGGATCATGATTTTTCACTTACAGACACAACAAATCATCCTCCAACCGCTCAATCATCACATCACTTCAGCAAAGGAAATGTTTCATTCCTCCCACATACCAGAATCCATTTTCGCAGCCCTGTTTATCATTCCCTGGTGCATCCATAATCTTATTCACTAGATACAATCCGGACAGTTGATCTTTCATCTGGATCTCTACAAACTGTTGATCTATTCTACAGATTTCCATTTTTAAATCATATTTCCACACCAAGTTTCTATTTTGACAATTCCCCACCGTTGATCTTTATCAGGATCCTTCTTGAGCATCGATCTTCAAATTTGTGGGATGCGGGATGCGAGATGTAACATTTCCCAAAATTGTATCTCGACTTTTCACAACCTTCTTTTCATAACATCAATTCTGCACCATTGATATTTTGCAGGTGTTTTCTTGACCTTCAATTTCCATATTGCAAGATGGAGGATGCAGGATGTAACATTTCCCAGAATCGTATCTCAAATTTCCACAACACCAATTCCGCACAGTTGATCTTTTGCAGGTGTTTTTCTGACCGTTGATTTCCAGATTACGGGATGCACATTGCAGGTTCATAGAATATTTAAACGCAATTCCCTTTTTGCATTTTTTCTTTCGCACCATCGATCTCTTTTGGCGGAACTAATCTCAGCCATACGATTTTGATCTTTTGTGGAACTTCATCCTCCTGCCGAGTTTTTGTAGAACTGATCCTCAGTTGTTGGATCTCATGCGGAATTCTTCCTGACCGTCGATTTCATATCGAATTCGTATCTTCCCATGACTTGCAGATATGTACGATTTCTTTGCGGAAATCCTCTTCGCCAGTTCATTCAGCTACAACCATTGTTCAACTTGCTATAGGGTTATTCGTTTTTCATTCACCCTGCAGCCTGTAAGAGGGTTATTCCCTTGTTATTCTGGATACCTACAACCTTCATTCTGCCACCATATCCATTGGTTATTCCTTTGTCATTTGTGAATAGTTTTGACATCAATGAAAACTATATACTGAACACATTATTGCATGTTCATTCTCATTTTTCATTTGCATTGAAGGAAGGAAAACATCGGTTGGCTTGGAATGGAATTATTCTAGGATTTCATTTAAGAAATATTTCATGTGCATTTAAAGAGAAATGAATTATCCTT
Source organism: Pseudotsuga menziesii (assembly GCA_001517045.1). NCBI lineage: Eukaryota > Viridiplantae > Streptophyta > Pinopsida > Pinales > Pinaceae > Pseudotsuga > Pseudotsuga menziesii. The sequence goes on from LPNX010183296.1 coordinate 430,844, forward strand.
GCATCTTATTTAGTGGCAAACCATCTTTTCATTTGGAAAATGGGTTTTCACTTGGCATTGTTTTCAAGTGTGCATAGTTAGTTTTACTGCTGAGTCATAACATCATTAGTTTCATGGACATATCCCTTGAGTAAGAACAACCTATTAAAATGAACACTTAATTTAAAATTGATTAGAATATTTTATTTTGTTGGTTGCACCCACAAGCTTAGGTTTTAGAGTCTTAGAATAGGATTTTGTGAGTAAACGTCTCCAAGACTATAAAATGATAACAATTAGGTGTCTAACCAGGGAGAGGATAAATCCTTTCTATAATTGGTGTTCTAAGGAAGCTCCTCTTACATAGGCGTTAATCATGAGGAAAACCACATGTTGATGGTGGGGATAAACATCCACTAAATTAAATGAGAGCCGAAGATATTGCTAGGATCTTATTCGTATATGGGGGCTCTTGAGGTACCTTTGGTGCTTTTGAACTTCATGATTAGTTACCATACCCATATGATAGATCTCACCTATGACTTCCCGCCTGAGCATTGGTTATATTAAGGTGACCTTAGTTTCTTTTCCTAGGTACCATAGGGGGGTATTTGGAGAGAATATTTGGTGGGTGTCCCAACCAGGTATGGGTTAGATAGCACCATTACCTTATGCATTGAATCTAAGGTCCATTATAATTGGTCACACACCTTCACTTGCTTATAGACATACCTGCTGCATTTGAGAGCTCATTGATCCTCATTCCTTGCTTGTGTGCATTCATTCTAAGCTATTTAGGGATGTTCTTTGTGTTTGATAGTTAGAGTCATCATGGATCAAGTTTCGACTCCCTATAGGTCTTATCATTTAGCAGGCTTACCTCCTTTTTAACCCTTCACATCCTCTTTAGAAGAGGCCTATATTCTATAGGTGAACTATTTCCCATTTAATTATCCATAGGATACTTACGATGAGTAATACTGTAGAGACGTCGAATTCACCTCCATCCCCTTCATCTTTTTGGGGATGAAGAGTCCATGGGACTCCTTCATCTACTTTATGGGCCCTTAAGACTTTGTCCTACAATGACCCTTATATGGGTGGTCCTTCCCTCCCCATAGGAATGAATCCTTTTGAGTTCACATGGTCTTCACACTTCGTCCCAAAATTTTCCTCAGGAGGGTCAGATCCCGAGGCTCATTCCGTGCTCTTTAGTTCAAGCCATTTTACATTTGGCACACCAAATGTTTCAGTGAGTATTCCATCATCCATCCATGGTTCTAGTGTTGAACCTAGTGTTGGAATGGGGGGCATGTTTGCCACTTTAGAGGTGTTCATATTCCTCCTTCTACTTCATTTGTTGGGGGGGGGGGGGCAGGGACCCCTTCATCTGGTACTTACAGTAATGTTCATTCTATTAGTGCTGGTGGTGGATATGTGAACATTGGGCCTACAACTTAAATCCCCTCTTTCATCCCATCATCCACTACACCTACTCATTCGATTGCATTTATCATGACGAATCCTCCCCATATTCTAAGTGGAACCTTGGGAGGGAATATTCCTGTTTGTATGGGTCCTCCATCATCAGGGATCCCTTTGTTGGGATTTTTTGCGCCTCCCCATGTGTCTGGGGGAAACCCAGTTGATTAGGTGGTTAAATTTGGTAATGTTTCTCCTAATTCCCAAGTAATGTCTTGTATGGAAATTCTTGTGCACAGTTACATGGGTCATATAGAAGGAGGTTATTACCCGAAAGGTTAAGGTCATGAAATTTACCAGAACACACCTTTCCAAGGGGCATGGAATCAAATGCCACAACCTAGACTCCCTTTTTTACCTATGTTGAATTTTCCTAACTTGTCTAGAATCACTAATGACCCAATGTGTCATGATCCAGCATGGCCTTCTGTCCCTGCTTAGCTTCCTTCGGATATTCTGAAGTTTGAAGCTAAGAAGGGAAAGGATCTCAATGATCACGCTATGAATTTTTGTCTCTGCTTCTCTTTGAATTCATTTAATCATGATTCTAATCAATTAATACTATTTCAATACACTCTCATGTGTCCAAGCAGAAAATGGTATATAGATCTTCCTAGGGGCATATACCATACTTTCAACGACTTGGCCATGGTATTCCTTAATCACTTTTAGTTGTCAATTCACTACGATGTTGGTACCGAAATCCTGTTGACCTTTCGAAAAGACAAGAACACTCACATTTTCGACCATATTCAAGAGTGGCATAGATGAAAGTGATTAATTAAGGCCAACATTCCACTAGAATTCCTATTGGAATGCCTCCTTAAGAAATTATTTTCTTATATGGTGAAGAATGTTTCAAATTCTAGAGTATCCATTGAGGAACAAGCCATTTTCCAAGCTCAATAATTAGATTTGATTTATGCTCATTCTGGGATCCTTTATGAGATCATTCCTAAGGAACTGAGGTCGAATCGTGACCCCAAGTTTAATCCTGGGTCGTATGCCGATGAAATTGTTGGCTATGCGAGTGTGAAAGTTGTAGACCAAGACACAAATCAATTGTAAAATTTTTCTATTAACCTATCTACAGTCTATTCCACCCAATTGTAAAATGTATATATTATGCAGTCGATGAACCCAAAGAGTAACCAACAACCCAGAGGGCACAAAAAGAAAAGAAAAAAATTGTAGGGGTACGAATAATGATAGAGAAAATGATTATAATGACAAGAAAAACAACAATGTTGTTGGGGACAAGTAGCCTAAACGTAAGGTCAAATTCCCATGTAAACTATTTGGAGGAGACCCTTACACAATTGTTCCCTAAGATTGATGAGGCCTCGAAGTTCACTGCATAGAGCCTAGCCATGCCGACGAATCCCCTTCCTCATCACCTAAACATGAATTTGAGTGCTTCAATCATCAAAAGTAGGTCTGGTGGGACTCAAAACTCTCAATCTCATAATGGTGATCATGGTTGCACTAATATGTTGTCAGATATTCATGTTGTGACCCATTCACATGATTATGGTCATTCGTAACTAACTTTGGGGAAATATCTCCTGCCTCCTAATATCTATTTATAGATTAATAAACCTAATTCTATACCACACTTGTCGAAATGGGTTGTTAAGTGCTCGGCACACAATCCTAATTCCTGATTTTCCCAAAACTATTCTCTAGTCGAGCATTTGGTCCAGAATCCCTATGTGATGTCAGCCTTAGAGGTGCTTAGACTTGTCCAGCACAGAGGAATGCCTTGTTATATACTTTGGAAGCTCATGATTTAAGTAACCTGAGTATGACCAAGTTTGAGACGACTGATGTCCAACCTCTCTTTCCTTACCATGTGGAGTGTCTAAACAACACCGTCAAACACATGGTTATTGATGAAGGTGCTTCGACATCAATTGTGTATTTGTCTTGTTGGAAGGGTGTTAGCTCTCCCCAATTGTCTCAATCTTCAACTATGTTGACAACATTTGATGGACACTCATTTAGACCACACATTATTATTCCTTCTCTTCAGGTCCAGTTGGGAGGAAAGACTATGCTAGTCAAAGTCAAGGTGGTTGTTGCACCCTTTCATGACAACCTTTTATTGGGTTGTAGTTGGATTTACGCCATGAAGGTGATCATATCATCTATCTTCCATTTTGTATCCTTTCCTCACGAAGGAAAAATTGTGACGATTGATCAATTAGCATTCACTAATTCTAGTTATTAAGAACTACTAGCTGACAACTGAGAACATTGGTGTCAAAATTTATCTTTCGCTCATGGGAACCTTTAAAATTTTGGTGCCAATATTTTCAAACGATTCCACTTTCGATGGTTCTCTATCATTGTCAAGTCCATTCTTGTTTCGTCCTTCGTATTTGAGTGATCCTCAGACTCTCCCTTTTCCAATTGCATCTGGTGAAGGGAACCCATACATCAGAATGGATATTCCATTTTCTACATTAAACCAGTGAGTGTTAAACCAGTGGCCTTACACAATCACCTATGGAGTCTTGAACTGGTGACCTTACATAAGGTGTGTCTTAACAGTACACCCATTCACCTTCTATTCTACACCCCATGGGCATCGACCTATTTAAAAATGTGCCTGAAACCTTGATAGAAGGTTTTTAAGACCTTTGTCAAGCTGACAGCTCGATCAAGGGCTCGGAAACTAGGATTTTAGCCTTCTTTTATGCAAATTTAATTTTACTGGCCTCTTTTCCAAGCCTAATCCTTATCCTAGGATGTACCTCAAATGGCATACTTCATGCCAATGGATTCATTAATGAATCATGTATCCATTGGCATATAATTTACAGGTTTTTGAGTTCATATGATAATTTTTCATTTTATTTTTGAACACACACTTACAAAACCATTTCCACAACTTTGAATCAGTACAAATAAAAAACAAGAACATAAAAAGTATCTAACCATTTTTAAATTTATAAGTCCTAGATCAACGTGTCCTCTTGAAATGGGTATTTTTGTTTTCCAGTTTTTGTAACCAGTATTTTTTTTTACATGCGCACACATGTGTACAAAATATGATTGAAATTTTCAATGGATAATTTCAAAAATTAATAAAAAATATAATTTTCCAACATAAATTAAAAAAAAATGTACACCCTAGCTAATTTTGTGTAGATTATGTTCATATGTTTTCTTCAAAACTTATGCATTTATCATTAAATTATTTTGCATGCACAGAAGCCACTTGTTAACTTTTTCTGAAATTTACAAGAACAAACCTATCATTAAATGCATTTTTGACATATTAAATAATAATATTATTATTTTTTAAATATAGGTGGAAATAAAACAAAACTCCCTACAATTCATGTTTTTATTGCATGTTGAAATTCACAAGGCATATATGAGTGTTCAGGGTTTCAATTTAATAAATGAATAAAAAATTGAATTTTTGTCGACATCTTTGGCCAAAAAGTGTTACCCATGCATCGTCATTGATTCACCCTGCAACTTTTAAAATTTGGGAGTGACTTTGAATCATTCTTTTGAATAGTTTCATATCATCTTTTCAAAGTGAAGCTATTGCAGATCAATTCATTGTGTTTTCTAGATTGAATCCATGTTCAATAGAATATTGGAGCTTTATGCATATTCTAGGACTGCATTGTGTTTCAAAGATTGTCCTAGATCTTGAATATTGTGAAAAGCATATTCCAACAAAATTTTATGTACAGGCCTCTTGTTTTAGTGGCCTTAACACCACATGAGATCATCATTAGTCAGGTAAATCATATTATAACTTGCAAAGAGTCATCTTTGTAAGTTTTATTATATTTTGATACTTGCAGTAGTTGCCTTAACACCACATGCGATCATCATCAGTCATGTAAATCAGATTATAACTTGCAAACAATAATCCTTGTAAGTTTTATTGTATTTTGATACTTGCAGTTGTTCCCTTGTATGTGTCAACTTGAAACTAATTTGAAATGCATTAGCTTTGGTGCATTCTCGACTAATATTGACACACGTCATTTTTTTAGTTTTGGTTGTTGAGTTTGCTTGTATAATAGTGGAATTGCATGAAGTCCTTCATTATTTGAGTGAGTCACAATTTTTTTAATGGTTGAAATCAATGGATTGGTAGAGTTATTGAACACTCTACTTCTCTCTTCTATTGACAATATTTTCATGAATATGGGTTGATTAGTATCACGCACAATCTTAATATTTACTTATAATTTTTCACTTCATAAAACATACACCAATACAACAGAAATTATGAACATAGAAAAACAATGTGCACAAAGTATTTAAAAAAAAATTATATATATATATATATATATATATACACACACACACACACACACATAATCTTTGATTATATAAATTGTTGGAAGACACGAGTCTCCAATAGAAGTATGAGCATCCACTCACTAATTTTGATGACACCAATCAGAAAAGGACACCAATCCCTTACAAGCACCAACCTCTGAGGACACCAATCATATTAAGAGAACCAAATCATAGTAAGAAAGATGAAACCTTCATGGTTAGGCACCCACCTGAGATGTTAGGAACCAACCCATGGAATACACCAACCTTTTGTCCTTTCCCCGTCCTACCACTCAGATATAGATTTGCCATTGCATTCCTCTATCACAATATACTCTGCACTTTATAATATGCTTCCTCTTTTTGCTGCTACTTTACAGTTTGCTTCTATGCAAAACATCCTCAACACTCCTTTCATGCATACTGTTCTTCTACAATTGGATATTTATTTCTGATCACATGTTGTGCAACCAGATCTATGCATATGTTGTGCACTCATATTTGTGAACAAAACATCCTCATCCTCTAATCCCTAGAAAATTCATTTTCTGTATGGAATTTGCGCACTTTTCAGAGCTCCATATGTGTTATAGCATGATTTTCCAGACCTTAGGAATCAAGCATTGATGGCCTTCCCTTGTTCCTATGTAGACTCATTATACCCCCTTACTTAGTATAGCCCTGATGTTTCAGTTTAACCCTAAAAAATACATTTGTGAAGATACACGCAGGTCAATAGTTATGCAGCTGAAATATACACAGCTTGCACCATTACAACCCACAAACATCGGTTTTTGTGCTAAAAACAAAAAATATTTGGATTTTTCCTTATCCAGTAACAAATAGCTTGATCCTTAGCCTTCCATATGCCTAGAAGAGCTCCGATTTGACCCTCCATTTCCCATTTGAGGGATATGTATTGAGCCATTATGAAGCATTGGAGGGGGAGAAATTCTGAGAATAAGGAAACTATAGAGAATTTTTTCCCAATTTCCAAATGCTTGAGTATGCATCCCTTTATCATTGTTGATAGAACCCTTTAAGTTAATTTCCCAAGATTTCTATTTTATTTGTGAGATTTCCTTGGTATGGAGGATTGAATTGGTGGAGGCCTAGGTGGAGGAACTTGGTTTCTCAGTTTCGACAAGTTTCCAAAGAGGTTGTCACATTGTGTCTCTGTTTTTACATTAATAGAAAATCCATTTCTCATCTAAATTTCATGTCCAATTGTTTATGTTTGTATTCTTGGGTTTAGTTGCTTTATACATGTTTAAATGGATTATGCTAGTTTGAATAACATTTAATATATTTTCTATTTGGATATATCTTTGTTGTTGAGGGAAAATTGTAGGGAACAAGCATTTGATCGTGGGCTCAACGGTGGTCTTCTTCGAACATTTGGTTGAGGTATGAACTCTTTCCCTTAGTTGTTAGCTTTTTTAATTTATCTATCATATTTGAGAATGGATGTGATTTTGTGTGTCATCTTGTCTATTGTGGTGCACCCCAAGCCATAGGAATATTTTATTTGTAATGGATTTGGAAACTCCACTGGGGAACTCTCTTTTTTGTTGGGGCTTTTGGGTGCATTTTTGCTTGAATTGGTCTCTATTTCTTTGTATTTATATGTTTCATTTATTATTATGGTCATCCATTGGCAGTTTCCTTGAGTGATTTGGCTTTAAAGTTATGTTTTCCCCCCTTTTTCTTGATATACATAGGTCATAGTGTTGAAGGTCTCATACACATGCAAGCTATGTGTGTTCGACCTACGTAGACACACATGCTATGTGTGTTTCACCCGCATACATACTTGTTGAAATATTGCAACTTCAAAGGATATTCTAAATGTATTTTACTGATGTAACCCAAGGGAGATGTTATTATTCCTTTGAGGGGGTGTTACTATTGTATTTGGTCATCATATAGTCATGAGGTAAAATCCTCCTCTTCTGTCAGGTGTTTAGTACCCGAATTAATAATATAATATATAGTTTTGAGTATTCCTAGGTGAATTTGGCCCAAACAATTTATTGGGGATGACTTGTTTAGTGAAAAAATTCAATCAAAAATTAGTATAAATATAGGAGTTGTGGTTCTTATTTGAACACACACTCACTCACTTGTGTAGTGCATAGCAGAGAGAGAGAGAGAGAGAGAGAGAGATAACAGAAGGTGGAGAACAACTGTTTTTGGGGTTGTCTTTTATACATCTTATACAGAGGAAGTTTTTGTTGGGTTTTCTTCCCCTTGAGGGGTTCCCAAGATAAATGTTGTGTCTATCTTGTGATTTTATTTCTATCAATGATTCTTGACATGCTGTTGTGATTTTGAATTGAATACTATTCAATCTAGTCTAGCATATGAAAAACTTAACATAGTATCAGAGCTAACCTGATTAGAGTAACTTTCACAAGATGAAATTCTCCCTCCTGCCTCTCCAGAAGAAATTAGGGTTTTTCCAAAATTTGGAGGATAGAATATCTGCTTGAATAGAAAGTTGTGCCATCTAAGAGCACATATATTGAGCCCTAGATCGAAGTTTTTTGGTTGCTAGATCTCCGGGAAATCCAAACACTAGTTTGGTAGTGAACCAGAAAAATTGCAGCAAAACAGAACCAGAAAAAAAAATTGAATTACTACAACTTTGCATGTAGGACTTGAGGACTGAAGATTAGGGATCTACAGAAAGCAGTTGGACCAAACAAATTGCCTCCTCCAAGCACATCTACTGGCAAGTTCAAACTCCTATTTTGCAATTTTCATTTTTGAGTGACTTACTGGTCAAGATGGCCCCAAGTACTAAGCTTGAGGACAAATTGGAAGGCCTAGAAAAATTCCTAGCTTGGAAGTATAGGATTGGCCTCATTCTAAGAGAAAATGGTCTTGAGAAGTACATCAAGAATGATATTGCAGAACTTGAAGACGCTGAAGCTAAGGAGAAGCATGCACAAGACCTAATCAAAGCAATGAGAATCATTGCTGATTCCATTAAGGATCACTTGATCCCTCAAGTGTCATCCAAGAAGACACCTAAGAAAGTGTATGATGCACTTTCCAGAATGTATGAAGGAAAGAACATGAACAAAAATATGAATCTAAGAACTCAATTGAAGGGCACCAAGATGACCAAATGACAATCTGTTTAAGACTACTTCACAAGGATCTCGTAGATCAAAGAAAATCTAAGTGTTATTGGAGATACTCTTGATGAGGATAAATTGTTTATGACTACTCTCAATGGCCTCACTAGACCTTGGGACTCATTCATCCAAACTCTGTGTGCCAAAAAAGAAAGCATGATGTTTGACATAGTCTGGGAATATTGCATACAAGAAGAAGCTAGAGTAGCCAATAGAGAAGCTCTTCTCAGAGAATATGATTAGGATCTAGCTACCCATACTAAGGAAATAAAACAATCAAAATTCAAGAAGAGTAATCCTAAGTCATCAAAGAATAAATTCTAGAAGAAGAATAAGAAGGATTACTCAAAGTATCAATGCTACAACTGTCATAAGATATGACATCTTGCTAGAGAATGTCCATCACCAAATAACAACAACAAAAGGAATCATGCTCATCTAGCTGAATATGAGAATGAATAAAGACCTTGAAAGAGAACTAGAGGTGAATATGTGTTATTATCTGCACTCTATGGGTCTGTAACACTTGGAGAAGACACATGGCTTATTGATAGTGGTGCCTGTAAGCACATGATAGGAAAGAAGACAATTCTGTCAAATATTGAAGAGAATAATTCTCCCTAGAAGGTGTCATTGGGAGATGAATATCAATATCCCATCAAAAGTATTGGTGAATCAAGCTACAAGCTTGACTCTGGGACCTCCATTAAGATGAAGGAAGTACTATATGTACCAAGTTTGAAAAATAACCAACTCTCCATCTCAAATCTAGATAAAAAATGGTATAGAGTTGATTTTATAGATGGACAAGCACTTATTTGGTCCAAAGGAAAGACACTTGAATATCCTGTAGTCATTGGAGAAGAACAAGGAAGACTGTACAAGCTCAAAGGACATCCAGAGACATCCCTTATCCATGAGACTACTAACTCAAGTGAATTGTGGAATAGAATACTTGCTCACATCAATACAAAGCATTTCCCTATGTGAGCAAGGTGGTAACAGGGTTACCAGATCTAAAGATCGAACATGAGGGAACCTGCAAAGGATGTGCATAGGGAAAGAACATCAAGAATACCTTTCTGAAAATTGACACAAAGACTAAAGGTATGTTGGAACTAATACATCCTGATGTATGTGTTCCTATGCCCTCCATATCCTTAAGTGGATATGAATACTATGTCACATTTATTGATGATTATTCAAGAAAGTATTTGATACACTTCTTGAAGAATAAAAGTGAAGTGTTTGGGAAATTCAAGGAATTCAAAGCCTTGATAGAGAACCAGTCAGAAAATAGAATCAAGACACTGAGATCAGATAATGGTGGAGAATACAATTCAAAGGAATTTGAAGCATTCTATAAGGAGGAAGGAATCAAGAGGGAACTAACCACTCCCTATAATCCCCAACAAATTTTTGTTGTGAAAAGAAAGAATAGAACTATCATGGAAGAAGTAAACACCACGATTCATGATCAAGACCTCCCTATTAACCTATGGGATGAAGCTGCAAGAACAACCATATATCTGCAAAATAGATTATCCCACGGTGCTCTTGAATTCAAGACTCCTGAAGAAGTGTATACCATAAAGAAACCTGAAGTAAGCCATCTCAAGATATTTGGTTGTCTAGTATATGTACATTTTCTGAAAGAGAAGAAAACCAAATTGGATCCTTATGGAAAGAAGGGAATATTTGTAGGATACCATGAAGTCTCCAAAGCCTTTAGGATATACATCTCAGGATTTCATCATATCGATATTAGTAGGAATGCAACCTTCTATGAAGAGGAAGCTCTTAAGAAATATAGAAGGTGTCAGCTTGAAGAAGTACATGAAGAAGATGTACCTCCTAGAAGGACATAAGCTGAACCAACTCTTGAAATAGTAGAATCAGAAGATCATGACATGCTAGAGACTCAGGAGCCCCATACTATGGATATCTCTCAAAAGAGAAAACCTGCTTGGGTAAGAGAAATCATACAAGAAGCAAAAATATATGGAGCACCAAAAGGATCCACAAGAACCAACAAAAGATCAAAGCCATATTCCAGTTATGTATCTTTGATGTGTGATATTGTAGAACAAGAAACCAACAACTATGAGGAAGCTACACATAAGAAAGAATGGGTTGAAGCAATGACGAAAGAATACCAGTTAATAATGAAGAATGATGTTTAGGATATTGTTTCCAAACCAGAAAGCAAGAGCGTGGTATCTTCGAAATGGATCTACAAGATAAAACATGCTGCAGATATTGGAAGTACTAAAAAATACAAAGCAAGATTTGTTGCTAGAGGATTCTCTCAGAAATAGGGGATCAATTATAAAGAGACATTTTCTCCAGTAGCAAGGTACACTTCCATTAGATCTATCATGGAAGTTGCTTCCATGATGAAGTGGGAATCACACCAAATGGATGTAAAGAAATCCTTCCTTAATGGTGTGATTGAGGAAGAGGTTTACATCAAACAACCACAAGGTTTTGAAGTTGAAGACAATGCGACTCATGTATGTAAGCTGAAAAAGGCTCTACATGGAATAATGCAAGCTCCTAGAGCTTGGTATTGAAGAATAGATAGATTCTTGACAAGCATGGGATTTACCAAGAGTAAAGTTGATCCTAATCTTTATATGAAGAACATGGATGATGAACCAGTCATACTATTACTGTATGTGGATGATCTATTTCGGAATGGAAATGAGAAACATATCAAGGATTGGAAGAATAAGCTAACTGAAGAATTCAATATGAAAGATCTTGGATTGATGCATTATTTCCTAGGGTTGGAAGTGTGGCAGATCCCATAAGTAATATTTCTAAATTAAGGAAAGTATGCAGTAGAAAGATTGAAAAGTTTTGACATGTTGGATTGTAAGGTCATGGCCACACCCATGGACACCAACTTGAAGCTCTTGTCTGATGAGACATTCAAGCTAGTGGACATGACTCATTATAGACAGATTATTGGGTCATTTATGTATCTGACGAACATAAGGCCAGATATGTGCTTTTCTGTGAACACTTTGAGTCAGTATCTAGTTAAACCTAGACAGGTTCACTTGATAGCTGCAAAGCATGTGATGAGGTATCTAAAAGGTACGATTGATTTGGGACTATACTATGGGAGAGATCATGACTATAATTTGTTTGGGTATACAGATTCATATTTGGCAGGAAGTGCCGCAGATAGAAAGAGCACTTCAGGTGGATGTTATTGTCTAGGATCCACCATGATCTCATGGTTTAATAAGAAATAGTCCATTGTTTCTCTCAGCACAACTAAAGGAGAGTATATTGCATCTCACTCTGCTTGTTGTGAAGTGATATGGATTCAAAAGATGATGTCAGGAATATCTGACATGGAGGTGGACACCACAATAATTTTCTGTGACAACTAGAGTTGTATAAAGATGATAGAGAATCTAGTGTTCCATGACAAATCGAAGCATATAGAAATTTGATGTTTATATAAGGGATATGGTAGAAAAGGGAGCCATCAAGCTCCAATATGTGGGTACTGATGAGCAAGTTGTTGATATACTGACCAAGCCTTTATATCTAATGAAGTTCGAGTATTTCCATGACAAGCTTGGTGTAGTTTTGAAGGAATTTCCTCGCAAGGAGGAAAAGTGATGGAACTACAAATGATGGACCCTCTTCAAAAAAGGAAGATCAGGTCAGAGACATGAACCCTCCTTAGAGAAAGGGGGAGTAGGTTGATGATATGAAACTTCCCAGGAAATGGGGAGTAATGATGAGACTGGCATCGATGATGGATGAGAGTGATAATGGTCTGACATTTGTTTATGAATGATAGTATCCTCTCTTGAGGATGGCATGTATAACACTATGTTCATGAGATCAATCCTTACTAGCCAAGGATGGCCCTACAGATGCTACTCTTGCATGGAGAGTACTCACATTCACTTGCGGATGATAGTATAATCTCTTGAGGATGGCAGGTATAACACTATGTTCATGAGAGTGGTCCTTAATAGCTAAGGATGGATCTGCAATTGTTACTCTCAGGGAGAGCACCCACATTCAGTTGTGGATACTGTAGATTAAACATTTGCTCAAGAGTGGTCCTAACCTATGTGGTTTGGATGATCTACGATGAGTCCTCACATACACCAAGAATGACATTGTGTATGCAGTCAATATCTACCATACAGACTATTCTCTTGTATGGAGAGTATGCCTACATTCATATTTAGATTCCATAGAATAACACTCGCTTGGGAGTGGTCCTAAACTGTGTGGTATGGATTCTCTATGATGAGTCCTCACAGATGACGTAGTATAACACTTACTTGGGAGTGGTCCTAACCTGTGTGGTATGGGTGTTCTACGATGGGCCGACATTGTGTATGCATTCGAGATCGACTTTACAAAAAATACTCTTACATGGTAGAGTATACCTACACGTGAGTGTAGATACTATAATATATCACTCACTTGTGAGTGGTACTAACCTGTGTGGTATGGATGGTCTACGATGAGTCCTCATGAATGATAAGGCTGACACTAGGTATAGTCGAGATCTACATTTAGTTGTAGATGATTCAATTGATCGATTTCATGGATCATGCTGATGGAGGATTGCATCTTCCCTAGACTTATGTCCTAAAGTGATCGGGATTTATCATCCCACAAATAGATCATGTGTACTACAGGTAGCATGGTGGCAAAGGATCAATTAGATCAAAGTACAACATCGAAGGGTCAAGTAGATCAAAGTGCAGCTGCAAAGGATTATGAAGGATCGAAGTGCTGCAGCAAAGGATTGAAATGATTGAAGTTGTATTGCAAAAGGATCAAAAGGATCAAGGTGCTGCTACAAGGGATCGAGAAGATTCTAAGGCTGCTCCAGAAGATCAAAGTGCTTCTACAATGGATCAAGAATATCTAAGTTTTGATGCAAAGGATTGAGAATATTGAAGTCCTGCTGTAAAGGATCGAGAAGATCGAATTGCTACTGCAAAGGATTGAGAATATCAAAGTGTTTCTATAAAGGATCGATAAGATCAAAGTGTTGCTACAAAGGATTAAGAGGATAAAAGTGCTACAAAGGATCAGAAGATCAAAGTTCCACTAAAAAAGATCTAAAGATTGAATTACTACTACAAAGGATCTACAAGATTGAAGTGTTGCTACAAAGGATTGAAAGATCAATGCATTGCTGAAGAAGAGTAACTGTTCAAAGTTACTAATTGTGAAAAACTTTCTGTGACGTATAAATGTATCTCCTCAATGTACTTTTGTAATTGTCTCTCCGTTCTCTTATAGTATATGATGTTGTTGTTAGTAGAATAACCTTCTTGTTAAAAGGGAGTGTTAAAATATTGTAACTTCAAAGGATATTCTAATTGTATTTTACTGATGTAACCTAAGGGAGATGTTATTACTCCTCCAATGGGGTGTTACTATTGTATTTTTTCATCATAGAGTCAAGAGGTAAAATCCTCCTCTTGTGTTGGGTATTTAGTACCCCAATTAATAATATAATATACTATTTTGAGTATTCCTAGGTGAAGTCAGCCCAGACAGTTTATTGGGGCTGACTTGTCTAGTGCAAAAAGTCAATTGAAAATTAGTAGAAAGAGAGGAGTTTTGGTTCTTATTTGAACACACACTCACTCACTTGTGTAGTGCATAGGAGAGAGAGAGAGATAGAACAGAAGGTGGAGAACAACTATTTTTGGGGTTGTCTTTTATACATCTTATTTAGAGGAAGTTTTTGTTGGGTTTTCTTCCCCTTGAGGGTTTTCCGGGATAAATGTTGCGTTTATCTTGTGATTGTGTTTCTATCAGTGATTCTTTATATGCTGCTGTGATTTTGAATTGAATACTATTAAATCTAGTCTAGCATATGAAAAGCTTAACAATACTCAGCCTATTGGTTTGACCCGTATACCCATGCAGTCTATGTGTGTTTCACCTGCGAACATACTCAGGCTATCTGTGTTTGACCCACGTACTCACATAGTTTATGTGTGTTTCACTCTCCTACATACTCAGGCTACGCATGTTTGACCTGCGTACATATGCTGTCGTTCTTTGAACAATCGCATACACTTCAATTTTTGCTTGATATATTGGTTGGAGTGATTTTTGGGTGGGTTATGAGTGTTTTTGAGTCTTCTAGGTTCTCTATACTGTCTGTTGACTACTATTAATGTGACTAGAAACTAGATTTGTATTAGTGCTAGGAGAATTTGTTCTTGTCATTTTCTCCCTTTTTGTTTTTCTTTTAGTGCATGGATCATTGAGTCTTGGTGTCTGGATTGTCTTATGTATTTATACTTGCTATATGGGCTCAGAGTTTAGTGGTTCTATTTTTCATTTTTATTCATTTATTGTGAAAATAAAAAATATTTTCATTATTGCATGTTCATTCTGATTTTTCATTTGCATTGAAAGAAGAATTTGCATTGGTTGGCTTGGAGTGGAATTAGTCTAGGATTTCATTTAGGAAAGATGGCATGTGCATTTGAAGAGAAAGGAATTATCCTTGCATATTATTTAGGGGAAAACCATCTTTTCATTTGGAAAACGATTTTTCACTTGGAATTGTTTTTAGGTGTGCATAGTTACTTTTACTGTTGAGTCATAACATCATTAGTTTCATGGACATATCCCTTGAGTAAGAAAAACCTATTAAAATTGACACTTAATTCAAAATTGATTAGAATATTTTATTTTGTCGGGTGCACCCACAAGCTTAGGTTTTAGAGTCTTAGAATAGGATTTTGTGAGTAAACGTCTCCAAGACTATAAAACGATAACAATTAGGTGTCTAACCAGGGAGAGGAGAAATCTTTTCTATAATTGGTGTTCAAAGGAAGCTCCTCTTACATAGGTGCTAATCATGAGGAAAAACACATGTTGATGGTGGGGATATCTCTCCACCAATTTCAATGAGCATCAAAGATATTTCTAGGATCTTATTTGTATATGGGGGATCTTGAGGTACCTTTGGTGATTTCAAGCTTCATGATTAGTTACCATAACCATACGGTAGATCTCGCCTATGACTATCTTCTTGAGCATTGGTTATATTGATGTGACCTTAGTTTCTTTTCCTAGGTACCATAAGGGGTATTTGCAGAGGTTATTTGGTGGGTGTCCTAGATAGTTAGGGGTTGGATAACACCATTTCTTTATGCATTGAAGATAAGGGCCACTATAATTGGTCACACACCTCTGCTTGCTCATAGACATACCTGCTGCATTTGAGAGCTCATTGATCCTCATTCCTTGCTTGTTGTATTCATCCTAGGCTATTTAGGGATGTGCTTTTTGTTTTATATCTAGAGTCATCATGGATCAAGTCTCAACTCCTCGTCGGTCTTATCATTTAGCATGCTTACCTCCTTTTTTACCCTTCACATCCTCTTTATAAGAGGCCTAGATTCTATAAGCGAACTCTTTCCCATTGATTTATCCATAGGATATTGACGATGAGTAATATTGTAGATATGTCGAATTTAGCTTCGTCCCCTTCATTTGTTTTGGGAGGCGGAGACCATGGGACTCCTTCTTCGTCTACTTTATTGGCCCCTAAGACTTCATCCTACACCGACCCTTATGCGGGTGGTCCTTCCATCCCTATACGAATGGATCCTTTGAGTTCACATGGTCTTCATACTCTGAGGCTCATTCTGTTCCATTTAGTTTGAGCCCTTTTACATTTGGCACACCAAATGTTTCAGCAAGTATTCCATCATCCATGCAAGGTTCTAGTGTTGAACCTAGTGTTGGAATGGGGGGCTTGTCTTCCCTTTCACTGCATATTAGTTATGAGGTGTTCATATTCCTCCTTCTACTTCATTTGTTCATGGGTGGGGGGGACCCCTTCATCTAGTACTTACACTAATGTTCATTCTATCAGGGGTGGTGGTGAATATCTGAATGTTGGGTCTACGAATTAGATCCCCTCTTTTGTCCCATTATCCATTACGCCTACTCATTAGAATGCATTTCTCATGATGAATCCTCCCCATATTCTGAGTGGAACCTTGAGAGGGAATATTCTTGTTTGTATGGGTCCTCCATCATTACAGATCCCTTTGTCAGGAGGTTTTGCACCTCCTCATGTTTCTGGGGGAAATCCAGTTGTTTGGTGGTTAACTTTGGCAATGTTGCTCCCAATTCCTAAGTAATTCCTCATATGAAAATGCATGTGAATATTTACATGGGTGATATGGAAGGAGGTTATTAATTGAATGGTTAAGGTCATGACCTTTACCAGAACACACCTTTCCAAGCATCACGGAATCAAATGACGTAACCTAGGCTCCCTTTTTTAGCGACGTTGAATTTTCCCGACTTGTGTAGAATCACGAATGACCCAGTGTGTCATGATATAACATGGAAATCGATCCCCACTAAGTTTTATTCAAATATTCTAAAGTTTGAAGGTAAGAAGGGCGAGGATATCAATAATCACACTATGAATTTTTATCCCTACTTCTATTTGAATTCACTGAATTATGATTCTATTCGATTAATACTATTTCAATGCACCCTCATGTGTCCAACCACAAAATGGTATATAGAGCTTCTCGGGGGCACATACCATACATTCAATGACTTGGCCATGGTTTTACTTAATCACTTTTAATTTTCGGCTCACTACGATGCTGGTACTGAACTCTTGTTGACCTTTTGAAAAGACAAGGCCACTCACATTTTCGACCATATTCAAGAGTATCATACATGAAAGTGATTAATTAAGGCCAACATTCCACTAGAATTCCTATTATAATGCCTCCTTAAGACCTTATTTCCTTATATGGTGAAGAATTTTTCAAATTCAGAAATAGCCATTGAGGAACAAGCCATTTTCCAAGCTCAATAATTAGATTTGATTTATGCTCATGCTGGGATCCTTTATGAGATCATTCTTGATGCACTGAGGTCGAATCGTGACCCCAATTTTAATCCCGAGTCGCATGATGATGGCATTGTTGGCTTTGCGAGTGTGAAAGTTGTAGACCAAGTCATAAACCAATTGTAAAATTTGTCTATTAACCATTTTACAACCTATTCCACCCAATCGTCAAATGTACATATTGTGCATCGACGAACCCAAAAGGGTAACCAACAACCTAGAGGGCACAAAAAGAGAAGAAAAAAATCGTAGGGGTGGGAATAATGATAGAGAAAATGCTTATAATGACAATAACAACAACAATGCTATTGGGTAAAAGTAGCCTAAACATAAGGTCAAATTCCCATGTAAACTATTTGGATGAGACCACCTTATGCAATTGTTCCCTAGGATTGATGAGGCATTGAATTTCATTGCATAGATCCCACATGTGCCGACGAATCCCCTTCCTCATCACTTGAACATGACTTTGAGTGCTTCAGTCATTGAAAGTGGGTCTGGTGGGACTCAAAACCGTCAATATCATGATGGTGATCATGATTGCATTAATATGTTGTTGACTATTCATGTTGTGACCCATTCACATGATTATGGTCCTTTGCAACTAACTTTGGGGGAAATATCCCGTTCCTCCTAAAATCCAATTATAGATTAATAAACCCGAGTCTATAACACACGTGCCAAAACAAAGTGGTGGTTCTCCCTGAAGTGGGGTTCCTTAAGTGGTCAACACACAATCCTAATGCCTGAGTTTCCCAAAACTATTCTCTAGTCGAGCATTTGGGCTAGAATTGCTATGCAATGTCAGCCTTAGAGGCGCTTCAGACTTGTCCTACACAAAGGAATGTCTTGCTGGCTACTTTGGAAGCTCATGATTTAAGTAACCTGAGTATGATCAAGTTTTATATGACTAATGTCCAACCTCGCTTTCCTTACCATGTGGATTTTCAAGTCCATGTGTAGTGTCTAAACAACACCATCGAACACGTGGTTATTGATGCAGGTGTTTCGACATCAGTCATGTATTTGTCTTATTGGAAGGGTCTTAGTTCTCCCCAGTTATCTCAATCTTTGATTATGCTGAAAACATTTGATGGACACTCGTTTATACTGCACATAATTATTCCTTCTCTTTAGGTTCATTTGAGAGGGAATACTATGCTAGTCAAAGTCGAGGTGGTTGTTGCACCCTTTCATGACAACCTTTTATTGGGTTGTAACTAGATTTATGCCATGAAGGTGATCGTACCATTTATGTTCCATGTTGTATCCTTTTCTCATGAAGGAAAAATTATGACGATTGATCAATTATTGTTCACTAATTATAGTTATTAAGACTTACTATCTGACAACTAAGAACGTTGGTGTCGGGATGTATCCATCGCTCATGGAAACCTTTAAATTTTTGGTGCCAATTTTGTCGATTGATTCCACTTCTGATGGTTCTCTATCATCATTGAGTCCAATCCTATCTCGTACTTCGTATTTGAGTGATATTAGGACTCTCCCTTTTCCAATTGAATCTAGTGAAGGGAACCCATCCTTTGAAATGGCTATGCCATTGTCTACATTAAATGTCATTTGTCCAGCTTCATATGAAACTATTGTAGATCCCGCTCTTTCCTCTTCGAGGACAGAGTAGGGAGATTGCACGCTCCTACGTGCTTTGGTGATCCACTCAACTTTCTCACATGATTCTATCGATGATACTTTTCCCCCAAATGAAGCAAATGTTGAGATGATGAGTTATCCTGAAAGGGCTTAGGAGGACCTACATAACAAATCTTCTGCCCCATCAGAGCTTGAAAGGACTGAGCATGACGGTTCTTGGTTGGAATTTGGTGAGGAAGTTGATCACGATGTTATTCCTTTGGATGAGTATGGTCCATATGATGAAGGGAACACAAAATATATTTTTCCTACTGTCCCATTGAATTCTTGAGAGCCTTTTATCGTTGAAGTTGAGACTTATCTAGAAAAACTCATTGTGTACTCTCACAATAGAATAAATTATCGATCTCACTTTTGACTTATGTTTGAAAGAGGCAAGCACCTATTGCGATTTATTATTTTGATTTTATAAATAATGCTCGACCATTTAAAGGTTGAGGCAATACTTCAATTTCCTCCCTCATTCTTAATGGCCTATGTTTAATCCAGAGATGATTTTAAGGAACCATACTTATTTAAAAGTGTATAAATGTTGGCGAATCTTACCAATTCTTAAAACACCAACTATAAAATGTTTGGCAATATTTTTCAAAAAATATTTTAATTTCAAAGGATTTTATATCGTTTATATAATAAATTGGCGATTTTTAGGGGGAAAAAAATTACCCCATCAAAATTGGGCGAAACATGGCTTCAAAAATTGCAAAATGGCGAATTTTTTTTTGGAGAAAACCCCCTAAAAATAGCCCACGGGCTAAATTTCGCCCTTAAAACTATCCCTAGTTTAATCCCCAAGCCTCGGTGGACACTTTATACATTAGGGTATATATTTTGGTTTTACCTATCATAATTTTTTAGCTTCACTCTAGTCATTTATCCATCTCTATATAATTTTTTTATATTTAAGTACTAATGTTACAATGCGAGGATTTTTTGTGGAATAGTTTCTTCAGGTGGTAAGTTATTGTGCCTAGTATGCTTGTGTATTTGGAACGTATATCTCATCATTGGAATATAGGATAGGATCATATTCTGCTTGAATGGTTTCTTTATCCCATGGACATGTCACATTAACTATATGTACGAACCCACTTCTTGATGACACATAGCCTCCCCACTTCTTTTAGAAGTGCCATTATGTAAGTGGTAGAGAATTCTCGATTATGAGTACCGTAGTTAGAATTGATTTTTCCATTTGGTGTCCATGTTGAGCTTCATCCTTAGGTATGGGAGTCCCTTGTAGTCCCACCATGACTTCTAATATAAAATTCATGTTCTTTTTTATCTTTTATGCTGTCCATCTCGGTTAGGGACTCCCATTTTATACCATGTTGTAAATGCATTGCATGTGGCCACTTTCCTTATTGAGATTAATGTCAATTCCCCACTTTGATATTATCATCCAAATTTCTCAATATTGTCTCAACTCTAGCCAAGCAGAGACTCTTATTTATCTTTTGCATCTTGATCACCCCTCGCACGAGAGTAAACATTCCCCTGACTGTCCTTATCCTACATATGCTTCCTTGCATTGAGCATAGGTATGTTCCACTGCTTGGAACTAGTTTTCTTTCCCACATAACTTTTTTCCTCTTCATTGTACTATAAGAATACTTTATTCCTTTACAAGCTTTATAATCTGAAAAAAAAAAAAGACATAAAATCCAGATGGGAAATGATATTATATTATGTTGGCAGTTGTCATGTCACCTTTAAACAAAACATAGTTTATGAGTCCATTCATCATGGGTTGGGTTTTTAGTACGACCTTAGGAGTTGTACTTATTATTCATAGTTTTCCCCACCAATTGGTTAAGATTCCAATACCTGTGCAGCTCTTGTTGATTCCTCCTGTGTCATAGAGCTATCCCAGTTTGCACAATTGAGTCTATGCTACCTAAGTGTCTTCATTCGCCTCATGCTCTTGTTCGAAGGAAGTATTTAACCTTAGTCATCTATTCCTTAGTTATCTTGACTTTGCATGTCAGTCATTCCTGGTAAGTCATATATTTGTGGTCCTACCTAGCACCTTGGGCCTACTTTAACCATTGGTAGGTGACCTTGAACTCAGCAGATGACATCTCATCATTGGTTGTTGACTAATTGGTTTCCCTTGTGTTCAACGGTAAGAAATATATTCATATATTGATATTTTTATTGTGTCTTGGATTCTATTCCACCCTATTGGTAGTTTCCTCACCTTAGTTAGTAGACTTCATCATTTGTTTCTATTCAGAGAGTCCCTTTCGCATTTTACTTTCATCTAGTATGCACAAGAGACACACATGGTTACTGGTTAATGCACATCTTGTTTTTTTTAGTTCTTCCAAATCATCCAACCTTGTTGTGTACCTCATGTTGGTTGATGGGGGATTCCTTAATTTCCTCCTTCCAATGGATTCTATTCCATCGATTTCAGATCATTTATTATGGAATTGGGATCTAGAGTTAGTTGAGTACCTTGAGACTTGCAGTCATAAGTGGAAGGTTCTCTTTCCATCGACATATTGGGAATACATCGATGTCCCATGCTTGATGTATTCTTCAAGTTTTCGACCTCAACACCTTTATTCACACTTGTTGATTGCACTCGGTACCTTGATACACATTTTCATCATCTATGGGTTGTCTCTTTTATGTTAATGATATACATTAATGGCAAGTAATAAGAAGATGTTTCATCATGTTTGACCTCAACACCTTTATTCACGTGATGGGACATGTACCATTGGTGATTTGTGTAGAAGACCTAATAATATGGTGACATTCCATATATGCTACTACCTTGATCGGGATAGTACCTATGGATTTCAATTCTAATACAAGATCAATGTACCTTACCATGTACTAGATGTCTTCATTTAGTATAGAGACCAAAATCCACTGTGTATTGTACGTGGTTGTGACCACTTATGAAATATATTCATTATGATTATTCATGGCCATTTTACTTATATGTATATGAGACCACTATATATACTCCATATCTACAATCATATATACAAATTTTCATTCTATTATGCTGATGAGTGGCTAGTTCTTCCACATGGACCTTCACTACTCCACTTCTAGGACTGTTACAATGTATTTTTTCCATCGTGTACCCCTATGACCTAATACATTAGGGGGCATCTGTTATAACGTGATTTTCCACACCTTATGCATCATGCCTTGATAGCCTCCCTTGTCCCTATGCAAACTCGTTATGCCCCCCTTACTTAGTATAGCCATGATGCTAAGTTTAACCCTAAAAAAGACATTTTTGAAGATACACACGGGTCAACAGTTATGCATATCTATTTTTACATTATTAGAAATATCTATTTCTCATCCAAATTTCATGTGCAATTGTTTATATTTGTATTTTTGGGTATAGTTTCTTTATACATGTTTAAATGGATTATGTGAGTTTGAATGCTAATATTTAATATATTTTATTCTTGGATATATATTTGTTGTTGAGGGAAAATTGTAGGGAACAAGCATTTGATCGTGAGCATTAACAATGTCTTCTTCCAACATCCCATTGAGGTACATACTCTTTCCCTTAGTTGTTAGCTTCTTTAATTTATTTAGCATATTTGAGCATGGATGTGATTTCTGGTGTCATCCATCTGTTGTGGGACACCCAAATCCATAGGAAGATTTTCTCCTTAACAATACTTGCTTGGATGGATTCCAAAATACAGAGATCACTTCCTTTATTCATATGAGTGTTCGATCACTTCTTGGGTCGAATAAATACTTTATGGTGCAAGGTTGACTTAACGTTTTGACATCAACGACAACTTTATTTCTGACACATTTTACTTTTCTTTTATGCATTTATTTTTGTGCCACATTTGTCAGGAGTCTTTATTTCCTCGTTTAATAGTTTCATTTGATTAGCTAGTTCCTTTCTCGTTATTTACTTTTGCAATTTTCCAAATAAGTTCTACTGGAATCAGTGAATTTTTTTAAGAATCCCCCTAAATTTATATGTATAATAACTTGGAGAATTCCCATGATACATGGAAAAGTAGGAAATCTATTTCATCAATATTATACTATTTATATATAAATTTTTGGCGAATCCTTCATGGAGTTATAAAATCTTGCAAAATATGGGGAATCGTTCACAAAATTATTAAATATTGTAAAATCATGGTGAATCTTTCACAAAATTATAGAATTTTTTAAAACCTTTGGTGAATATTTTACATAATTAAAAAAAGTTGTAAAATCTTGGTGAATCTTTCACTGAACTATAAATACTTGTAAAGTTTTAACAAATTGGTTGAAATTTGAATTAATAGATTTCCTCAATGATTTTGTATTTGCTTTATATTTCTCATGTACTCTTGCACTATAACACCTTGTAAAGATAAGAAAAACTATTTGGTGATCTACTTTGTCCTTTTAGAGTACTCAATAATAGATTCTTTCTAATTGATGCATGAATAAAACTTGCCAAACATTGGTTTCAGGTGCGCTTGCTAGGATCTATGACTATGACAAAATTCATCCATGAGAGTAGGTCTCAAAGAATCATGTGTTCAAATGCACAAGTGGAGCACCCTTTGAGACATGTTCCACCTTCAATCAGTCATCACCACCTCTTCACAATATCCAATATAATCTTCCACCCCTAAGTATAACTCCCTTTTTGAATCTATTCACCAAAGGTTAGGGAGTTTCAAATTCATGTGTGTTAAGATCCCTAAACAGTCTAAAAAAAAATTACTAAGTACTGCACTTAAGTTCTCTCTCCAAGTTTTAAGAAAGTAGATTGATGCATAACCATTTATGTTGAGCACACTTCTCTAAGCAACAATTTGAGTAGGGAATCCCACATGTGCCAAGATAATTTTCCAAGCAAAGACCATTTCCACCTTGAGTATAACACCCTTCCTCAAAGTGTTCACCCAAGACTAGGGAGTAAAAAATACACATGTGCCAAGGAACCTAACCCCTCCAAACATAAATCTCTTAGTATTGCACTTAGGTGGATTTTTCTTCAAATCCAATTGTTAAGTAGTTAGATGGTTACCTAACCATTTACATTTCACTTCTGCATGAAACCACCCAAGTAGGGTGTCCTATTGTTCCAATGTGAGTATGCACATTCCCACACATTCCAACTCATACACTCCACCTATTTTCATGCGAAATGAGGACCTTCTTAGAAATACATCTCAATTTAAATGTACCATACTTGTCCATGTGTCAAAAGTAGTTGAAAAAACACTACAAGATAGAAACACCCATCATTTAGACTCTCTTCCATGGAACAATATCCGACTAATAAAAGCACCCCTAGCACACTAAGTGTTCATACAATTTAAGGAGAATGTAGAACAACTTCAAAATTAACCAAACCAACAATTCCTTTGTTCTCAATGCTAAATTTCCTCATTCTCCAAGCTACTAGTCAACAATCACCTTACAATTTTATAATTCAACCTAGGTATCTTTTATTCCTATGTTAAAAACCTAAGAACAAATATCCCTAAAATCATGATAAGTAGAATATTAGTGGATTTGGTTAAATTAGGTAAGGCGAGTGTGTTAGTTTTAACATCTTGATTTGTACGTGTTTTCTTTTATCCTATATGATGCTTAGTAGATTGAGGTTAAGATGGATCTATGCTAGTTATATAACTAGCCAAGGTGCATGAGTGTGGATACAATTACATTGCCCTAGATGTGCAAGCACATAGTAGCTAGGGTGTGGGTGCAAGTCTCCTAAGTCAAGGGATTCATCTCCTTGTAACTTTGGATTTAAGAGCCTAGTTATTTAACAAAGAGTTAGGATGATAAACCAAACTATGGAAAAAATCAATTCATTCATTATTTACAATATGTATAATTCCTTGTACGTCAATTTTTTCCATTTTTTTTAAATTGGAGATATAATATTGTTTCTTAGAACATTGAGTAGGGTACATCAACTATTCCTAGAACCACCTATTGATGCAAAATAATATATCATTAGGAAGTTTTTCTCTCTCATGATTGCTACAAATTATACCTCAAAATGTTAAAATATTCATACATTATCATTGGAAATTAATGCATCACATTCAAATTACACATTTCATTTAAAAGATAAAAGGAATTACATCTTGAAGGAAATACAATATGTATCTCCGAGGCCTATCAAACTGATAAATATCACAACTGAATCATATACGGTTAAGGACTTTTAGTTCCACATCATAGAAATATATATGCACCAACTTACACTGGGAATATATTGAGATATTAACTATGAAAAATACCAGGATGTTGTAACAAACTTCAACTATTTCTAAAGTTCACTATTATATAATCGTATGCATCCCTTTCTTTGCAGAAAAATTCATTACTAACAGTGAATCTAAATATTAAAACTTTGAGTTGTAGAGTACAGTCTTGATATTTGCATGGGTTTTGACACATTTGGGACCTCCTCTACCATCATATGATGAAATAACTAAAAATATCTATATTTCTCCACAAAATATCTTTTACATGTCTCCTTGGTGATCTCTCTTCATATAGTGAAAACCCCATGCACTATACCTAGATAAAGTGTATTCATAGCCTCCCTTGCGAAAATAGAGTTTTGACACAAATATGTAGCCACTCATACATATCGTGAGGCTTACCAAAAACATCATATGAGTAATAACCAAAATAATTTGAGTCCATTCCCCACACTGATACAAGAAATTTAATCTTCAAAATTAAATAAAAGATAAGAATCAATTGGAGTGAAATCAAACATCTTGAAGATAGATCATTACAATCTTAACATCTAAGAAGAATCATTCTTAACAACTTACTGGGTCATATACATAAGGATAAATTTTCATTAGCTACAAAAGTCCAAATATAGTAGCTACTGTATTGGACATGTTTTCTATGTCATTAGTTAGTATTCTTGAAGGCATGCATACAAGAATAGCATGACCACTTGATTTGTGTATATTCAAAAAGTAGATGCAACCGTAAGAAGTAAGAAAAACCAATTCCAAAAAGTACACATTAGGATAGCACACATTTTCAAAATTCAAAATAAGTTTGTTCTCATTACCAACCCCTAGACCTGATATGGATTCCCCTTTCCAACTTGGAAACCATGAATCAAATTGAATAGTGCTTGCTTCCAACATGCCAAATGGTACAATAACAATATTTGCATATTCTATAAAGGTTCTTCCATCCTCTAGGCTAACTATTACACCACTACACCATTGAGATACTTTTGTAACTTTTATCAATAGAGGACATAATTTGTAGGTTAAGGTTCCCAAACTTTGGCTTAGAATAGATCCCATGTTCTCAAACGTGGGATTTGGAATTTGTTGTGCTTCATATGAATTATAAAATAAATTCCTACTTCCATCTAGTTGTAAGAAGATTACAAAAGGAAATATACCCCATGATTCCTCCATAGTATAGGAGAAAAAGAATTGAACTCATTACACTCAAATGTTTCCATTGTTGGAATGGAGAAAGAATACACTACTTTTACTCTAAAGGTAATATAATGAAACCAAAAATTTAAGAAGTGGGGAACATGGCGTGGCTCGTCTTATAATAAAAAGGCATGGTGGATTATCAAGGTCCCATGGAATATTCATGCCTCCTAGTTGAAGCTCCAACATATCATGTCAATTGACTATTAAAAGCTAGCATGAGAAAAGATAAAGAGTTAGTAGGGAAAAAATTTACATGAGTTACCCATTTCCCCTAAATCCATGAATTTCATAAGATCATTTTCCTCGAAAGAAATAAAAGAATAGAAAATATAGGACAAATTTCCAATACCAAGCTCCCCAAATTCCCCCAACTCTAAAGGAAAAAATTGGGTGAAAACTATTTCATCCTTTGGTTGCAATAAAATAATAGGAAATTATAGTTAGTACAAGGTTTCGTTTGAGCCAATGGGTCCTGTGGGTATGTCAAAACTCCCAACATTTTACTTTTGAACATATCTAGAGATGATTCCTAACAAATCAACATGAAGGATTTGTTCCTTGATTGAATTTCTTTCAATTAACTTTTGATCTATAAATTTGGGACTTATTGTAAATATTTCATATGCTAAACTAGATATCCTTAATGTTCATTTCAAATTCATAGTAGTAGCATATCCAGAATCAATGATAGAAACACAATCACAAGATAGACACAATATTTATCCTGGGAAACCCTCAAGGGTAAGAAAACCTGAAACATCTTCCTCTGTATAATATGTATAAGATATAACCCCAAAACAATTATTCTCCTCCTTGTTTCTCTCTCTCTCTCTCTCTCTCTCTCTCTCTCTCTCTCTCTCTCTCTCTCTCTCTCTCTCCTACGCACTACAGAAGTGAGTGTCTATGTGTTTAAATGAGAAGCACAACACTTCTATTTATACACATTGAGCCAACTTACTTTTATCATAAATAAGCTAGCCCCACTAAACTATCTGGGTTGAATTCACCTAGAAAGGCTCAAAACAATAATTTATATTACTCATTAGGGTACTAATGAACTAACTTACAATGGGGGATTTACGTCATGACTCTATGATGACCAATTACAATAGTGATACCCTGATGGAGGAATAATAACATCTCCCTTGGGTTACATCAATAAAATACATTTAGAATATCCTCTGAAGTTACAATATTCAACACTTATATCTCACTCAGCTCGCCTACACAGAATCTATGTGGAAAATTATTCTTGTTCATGATTTTAATTTTTATACAAATATATCGGTTCCCATCTTTCTCTAGCTAGGTTGCATGCTATGTGTTTCAATTTAACCTCATTCAGACATTCCAAGCAAGCATTTAAGCTTATTTATCTATTGCAATTGTCCAATAAATGAGTAGAGACATAAGACCAAGGATTTACCATTAAACTGAATCTATAGTGAGTTCTAGTTCCTTGTAATGTTTGAAAATAGTACCAAAGGAAAACTCTCTTATATGCACCAAGTTTAGTAGTACAAGAAAAGAAACCAAGAAGTTTTCAAAGGATTGTAAACTGGTTGGATTTTAACTCATAACATCCCTTTGTATGTTTATGAGCTTCTTCTACTCAATTACTAGCTGTCAAGGAAATTCAACATTACTTCTGAGACACGACTATATTCAAATCAACTTCTTTACATTTTACTCATTTTCCAATAGCATAAGCTAGAGTTATTTTTTTTTATAAATACAGATAATAAATGTATATTTCATTGAATGGAATGACAAGTGGACACCAAACACTCATGTGAGGTTGAATAAACTCAAAGGGGAGTTGTACATTTGGTAAAATACTAATTTATAGAGTGAAACATACTAAGCATGCAATCCCAATGGAACATGTAAACCAAAATAAGAGTCCCCTCATATATATTGAGTTAGATAATATCTTGTGGCATTTCAATTTCCCGATTCTCATGTTGACCCTCATTTTATACATTCTAAACATGAAATTTTGTAGATGAAATATTATTGTGAGCCTCCAAAACATTATGTTCCATATCAAGTTCATTAGAAAATTTTGTTATATTGTATTCTCCCCTTATATCACAATCTGATCACCAAAGTGTTAATACTTCATTGAATGGAAAATTTGTTGTTAATATAACCTTAAACATATATCTATATGTTTATCAACCTTGTTTCTAAAATTTGAATTCAAGAATGATAGTGCACTAAACATTCTCTCACACTCTACTAATCCCAAAATCACGGGTTGACATAAATATGCTAATTTGAAATACTATGACATGTTTTCTTATAGGTATCAAGGATTACACCTAAGTTATCCCATAATTTTTGTTATTGCACCATATTCTAAAGGTTTCTAAAAAACAAAATATTATTCCAACATTATTCGAGCAAAAAAAGTGGATTGTTGATACCACTTTGATGAATCTCATATACCTTAAATCTCTTCTCTGGGTACCTTGACATTCTTTCCAAAGTGGCGCACTAAATTTTTTATCATTTACCTTTTTATTTTTCGAGGAAAACTTCATAAAATATCCCATATTCCTTGATATATATAGATGGAGGAAAAGTTAACCACAAACATGTTGGTGATTGTATCCTCAAAAGGTCTCCTGAACACGTCGATCTCCAAAGGAGATAAACAATAAACAATATTATTATGCGTAAAACAAGTCAATGTCAGAAATAGTGTAAGTCGACCTCGCAAGGTGAAAATTCTAGCCACAAGACAAGTATAAATAAAGAGGATGCAACTCTCATTTCAAAAGCAAGCAAGTTTTCTCAAATCATCTACACAAGTGCACAAGAGAGAGAAGGACAAAAGGATAGAAGAAGGCTATTTTCTATGGGGATTAATATTTTATTGGATTACTCCTATATCTATATGTACTTTGTATCTTAAGTTGAATATATACATAAGAAAGGTTGCTAGGTTTTCTTCCCTTGTGTAGAAGGGTTTCCCAGGATGAAAATCTCTACGTATTTTTTTATCTGCATGGTTATCTTTTAATAATCCTTATTTATTTCTGCTACAAATAGTTATTGAAAGAATACTGATTTATTAAAAATCTAACATGGTACCAAAGAAATATTGAATAGATACCATTGCTAGAGATTGTTTCTACCCAAATCCAAAAACTAGGGATTCCAAGTTTGGACACTTCTCTCCAAATATTGAATTGAAAATAGCACTTTCAAAACTCACTCTAGGGGGGTGCACTTATATGTGGAGGCAAATTTCAGTATGGTGAATTTTCAAATTTTGACCTAGATTATGTAGAGGTCAAGAATTAAGGAATTATTCTTTAATCCTTCTTGACCATTGATTGGGTTTGACCTTAGCATTATCTAGCTCACCCTAGGAGGGAACACCTAGTTATGGAATCATATTTCAGATCCAATTTTTATTTTTATTTTTGATCTATACTCTACAAGAACTAGGAAACTATGGCTTCTAGTTTTGAGTTGTTCTACCCATATAATTGACTAGAAAATAGTGTTTAGGAAATATCCCAAGGCAGGAGAATATTTACTTAGGATCATTTTTCTCATTTTCCAAACTTTAATTTTAACATTGCTCCTGCTAGGGTTTCAGGATCTGATTTTAGATCTCAACATTTGACAAGTTTGTGGCTAGTTTTAGAAAAGAAGACAAGTTGGATGTTGTATAGAAGAAGAAATTTATTTCAAAAGATCAAATAAGTGTCATACAATTGTCCACCTTTCTTATAAATGTTCTTTGTTTAATAAGAGAAAAAATAATACATTAACAACCAATGTTGATGAGCCTCCATTAGAGAAGATACAAGAATACGAGCTTGAGGAAAGTGCAGATAATTACCAAAAGGAATACTTCATCTAGTAACTCTATGTGTGTATGAATGATTGCATTATATCTAGATGATGTGATTGTCATTCGTGATGAAGATCTAGGTTTCATTTTTAAATGAACTTTCAATATGAAAGTAGATAAATATATGAGGACTCCTGTGATTTCTATAAGGAGGTAGAAATCAAGAAGGAGCCAACAAAACAATGAAAGAGTATGCAAATATATGATGTGAGTCACACCCTTAAGTTACTCATTTGAGATGGTTAAGATCATGTATAGCATAAGGACATGAACTTAAGACTCAACAATAGTGTCTAATGTTCGAGAGGGGAAATATACAAATTGACAGGATTTGCAAGATAGCATACCTCCAAGGAATTCTGAGTTATTTGCAAGGAGGAAAGGATTAAGAGTGGGGTGGACACGGATTGGTGGAAGAGGTTCCTTGTCTGATTGTTCAATCCTCAAAAGTAAATCAACTATAAAATATAAGTATTTAATGTTTTAAGTAATAATTTTTTCTTTTTTCATGTGATATGATTATGCAATGCATTCATCAAATTGTGCATTCAGAATTAGATTTACGATAAGCATATGATACAATTTTATTTATGCATGACTAATATTGACGAGCAATAGGCTCATGTAGTTCATATTATGAATGTGATGTTGAGTAAGTCATCTATAGTGTTGCACAACATCCCATGAGATCTTGATGGAGCTAGTCTAGGATGAGATTTCTTTACTAACATGTTGAGAGCAGTGCACTCTCTTGATAGTGTGTTTTGGTAGAGATGGAAGACATCTAGATAGTTATCGAGTATGTTTTAGATATGGATGGTTTATTTTCTGAAGCATTATATAATATGCTAAGTTCTCTTGAATGGCTACATGACTATGTGTAGCATGTCATTATACATAAGAAATTGTCATTATTAATTTATTAGTATGCATTGTTGCTGACTATTTGTCTAAATTTGTCTTGTAGGAAAGACTATAAGTTATGGCCTATAAGAGAAATATGATGAGACTTGTTCAGAAGGGAAAGTGATGGGGGTGAATTCAACCAGGTTACAGATCTTGTTGAGTGAGAAGAACGCTTATAAGCGGGAGGATTCTAGAAGCATGACTCTTAACTCAGGTTCTATATCATATATCAGGATAGATTCTATGGCAAAGAGAGTAGTTGCAGTTGATGTGATGAGTCTTCATCAGCGACATAAAATATACATGGATCTAGACTCCAGGTCATATGTGGACCCATGACCCATAAGTATAGAGGATATCATATGGAGATTGATGGTTGGGAGAAAGAGGCTCCAAAACATGTTGGTATCTCTACTACAGATGTTGATCCTTTCGATGATCATAAGGAGTTGTAGATAGTAGTGAAAAATGAGTTCCTTGAAGTTCCTCAATTACTTCACCACACTAATGTTAGATTTTTATCATTCAAGATAGCATTATCTTAGGATCTTTAACTGAGAGAATAACAAGTACAACAATCAAACATAAGAGACAATGAACAAAAAAAAATTCTTTGGGGAAACCATAAAGGAGAAAACTCCGCAACTTCCTCTGAGATAGAATCAACACCAAAAGAAAAACCCCAAAAATAGTAAGATGATCTCTCGAGAGAAATAGTCTCTCTCTCTCTTGTCCCGGCAACTTCTTCTCTCTTATTTATGCGCTACAACTGAGTGTGAGTGAATGTGCGATAAATAGAGAGGCTCAATATCTATTTATACTAATTCCTGACTTAACAATAACTCACTAGGGCCAACTCGTCTAGGAGAGTCTAATAACCCTAGGGCCCCACAACTATGGGGAATTTAACCCTTGATCAATAGGAGGGTTACCCACAATTACTTTACATTACTTGTTTACATTATTGAATCTTCTGATAGGAAAATCGGGGCATGACATGACTCGAATACATTATAGACACTTCCCGAAATAAACATTGGGGTACAATACATAAGATATACAAGTTAATACATTTCGAAGTTACAATTACATCAACACTCCCTATTAATTAGGAAGGTATTATCTTGACACAATTTATCAACACAAGTCTTCTTCTCTGTATCATCTGGATCATCATTGAGTTCTCATCATCTTCATCTTCAAGTCATCTTCATCTGGATCTGGATCATCACCCGATATGGATCATCATCACTAGATTTGGATCGTTGCTCGATCTGGGTCGTCACTCGATCTAGATCATCACTCGATCTGGATCATCACCGCTAGATCATCACTGTTGGATCATCATCACTGGATCTGGATCATTAATCGATCTGGATCGTCACTAGGTCATAATCACTGGTGCTATCTCTTGATTCTTACCATCATAGTAATTTCTACAGAGCTATCCCTTTTTCATGTTGGTTGTAGGCCTAGTCTCCATGTAGGTCTTCTTCAGCGCTTATATCTGACCCTAAGTAAGAATGGCCCACCTTGCACTTACATCTGACCATGAGAGGAACACATCCAACACCATGTCAGAAATGCATGCCCAACACTCACATCTGACCATGGGAGGAACACATCCAATAACCATGTCAGAAAGGCTGAGCACTTACATTCACTAGCATGATAGGACACACTTGCTATCATCTATTAAAATGAACTGCACTTACAATCACCAGCATGGTAGGACACACCTACTACCATCTGTGAAAAGGCACAGCACTTACAATCACCAACATGGTAGGACACACCTACTACCATCTATGAAAAGGCATAGCACTCATAACCACTAGCATGATAGGACACATCTACTATCATATGTGGAAAGGATCAGTACTTACAACCACCAGCATGATAGTACACACCTACTATCATTTGTGGAAAGGCACAACACTTAAAATTACCAGCATGGTAGGACACTCCTACTACCATTTGTGAAAATACTCTGCACTTACATCTGATCATGTGGGAACCAATCCCACAGTCACATCATAATGGCTCTCATCCCTAGGATGAGGATTCCTGGTAACTGACCAGGTGCCTCCATTCTCCTGGAAAATGGCATTTAGCACTTATATATGATCATGTGGGAACACATCCCTCAATCACATTAGAATGGCCCTCAGTTCTAGGCTGAGTATTCCTAGTAAGTGACCGGGTGCCTCCATTGAAAGAATGGAATTTAGCGCTTATATATGATCATGTGAGAACACATATCATAGTCACCTCAGAATGGCTCAGCACTTACATCTGACCATGGAAGGAACCAATCCTCTCACCATGATAGAATGGCTCAACCCTTACATCTGACCATGGAAGGAACCAATCCTCTCACCATGTTAGAATGGATCACAGACTCATCACTTCCCCTTGGAGGGAACCTCGATCTAGAGAACACCAAGCTTCTCCCTGAAGTACTCAAAATTCACTCTAGCTAATGGCTTAGTCAACACATCAACTATCTGTTTGTTCGTTGCAACATACTGGAGTTTCACTGCTCCCCTCTGCACCATATCCCTGATATAGTGATATTTGATCTCGATATGCTTCGACTTATCATGGAACACCGGGTTCTCAAACAACTTCACACAACTTTGGTTGTCATAATATATACAAGTAGCATCCAATTGGATATAAAATAAATCAGATAGTAGCTTCCTCAACCATACTTCCTCACAACTAGCTGAACAAGCTGTGACATACTCTGCTTCAGCTGTACTTAGTGCCATGCAAGAATGTTTCCTGCTAAACCAAGAGATCACACTTGATCCCATACTAAAGAAGCACCCTGAAGTGCTCTTCCTATCGATGGCACTACCTGCCCAATCTAAATCAACATGACCTTTCAATTTCATCTTCTGATTCGCCTCATACTTGAGCCCATAATAAACTGTACCCCTCAGGTACCTCATAATATGCTTTGCAGCAATCAAGTGAACATGTCTCGGATCTGCCAGGAACTGGCTCAAGGTGTTCATAGCAAGGAAAATATCTGGTCTCGTATTCATTAGGTACATCAAGGACCTAATCATCTGACGATACATCATAGCATCAACCACTTCTGATGAAGCATCACTCAATAGATTCAGGTTTGATGCCATAGGTGTGGTCATCGCCTTGCAATTCATCATCTCGATTCTCTTTAGGATCTCTACCACATACTTCCCTTCTCCCAGGGAAATTCCATCAGCATTCTGCCACACATCCATGACTAGAAAATAGTGCATCATACCCAAGTAATTCATCTCAAACTCGACAGCAAAGTTCCTATTCATATCAGTAATCAACCCATCCATACCTATTACAAACAGATCATCTACATACACTAGGAGTATCACTGGGTTACCATATTCAACCTTGTACTAGAGGTCGGAATCTGCTTTACTCTTGGTAAATCCCAAACTAGATAGGAAACTATCAATTCTGTCGTACCATGTCCTAGGTTCCTGTTTCAAACCGTAGAGGGATTTCTTCAATTTATACACATGAGTCTCCTTGTCATGTGTCTCAAAACCGAGTGGCTTCTCCACATACACTTCCTCTTCCACTACACCATTCAAGAAAGCAGTCTTAACATCCATCTGGTGTATCTTCCATTTCATCACTGCAACTAGAGCAAGTACTGATCTGATGGAAGTGTATTTGGCTACAGGTGCAACAGTTTCTTCATAATCTATTCCTTCTTTCTAGGAGAATCCATGAGCCACAAATCTTTCCTTATATTTTTCTATTCCGCCATCTATAGCATGCTTGATCTTGTAGATCCATTTGGAATTTACAATAGACTTCCCTTCTCATCTTGGGACAATATCCCATACATCATTATTCATGATCGATTGATACTCTTCGATCATAGCATCCTTCCATTCTTTCCTTTCTACTGCTTCTTCATAGTTGGAAGGTTATTTATCAATGAAGTCACATAATAAGGCTACATAATCGGAGCAGGACCTGATTCTTTTCCTTTCTCTATGATTTTCTTTAGGAGCTCCATATCTTTCTGCACCTTGGATAACTTCTCATACCCAAGCAGGTTTCCTCTTGTGAGGATTCTTTTGCTGAGGTGGATCTATAGGTTCTTGAGGTTCTTCTAATTCTCGATCTTCTTCTTTAATTTCTTCATTCATGGTTGTGTCATGAATTCTGGGTGCTTCTGTTTCTTGAGGTTCTTCAGCAAGTCTCTTTCTAGATTTGTTGTAAACCAAGTATTTGTCAAATGTTATGTCCTTGCTGATGTCTATCTTCTTGAATCCTGGGAAGTATATTCTGTAATCCTTTGAGCTTTCAGAGTATCCCACAAATATACCCTTCCTTCTTGAAGGATCTAACTTTGTCGTCTTTTCTTTCAGAATATGTATGTACACTACACAGCCGAATATTCTGAGATGGCTAACTTCTGGTCT
Organism: Pseudotsuga menziesii; assembly: GCA_001517045.1. Lineage (NCBI taxonomy): Eukaryota > Viridiplantae > Streptophyta > Pinopsida > Pinales > Pinaceae > Pseudotsuga > Pseudotsuga menziesii. The sequence continues at coordinate 467,005 of LPNX010183296.1, forward strand.
CTTGCCAGAGAAGACTTCTTTAGGTGTCTTGTTATCGAGTACTCTGTGTGGAGTATGGTTCTATACATACACCTCTATTCTGTCAACTTCTGTCCATAGATGCATGGGAAGATATTAATCATGAAGCATGGCCCTTCCAGCTTCCATGATCGTTATGTTCTTCCTTTTTGCAACCCCATTCTGTTGTGGATTATATGGAGTAGTTAACTCCCTCTTAATCCCTAAATCTTTGCATAATTCTTTGAATTCATTTGATGTGAATTCTCTACTATTATCTGATCGAAAGGTCTTGATCTTCTTTTATGTGTGGTTCTCGATCAAGGCTTTTAATTCCTTAAACTTGTTGAATACTTCATCTTTGTTCTTTAAGAAGTATATCCATGTCTTCCTAGAAATATCATCAATAAAAGAAACATAGTATACATACCCTCTTAATGAACTGGATGACATCGGAACACATACATCAGAGTGAATGATTTCCAAGATTCCTTTTTCTTTTCTCTCGCTACTTGGAAATGTCTTTTTTTTGTTCTTTCCTTTTTCACATCCTCTATAGACACTGTCATGTTTTCACTGAATTTCTGGAAGTCCTCCAACAACTTTGCTTGAAAGTGGTAGTGTGTTTTAGTGCACATGTGCAATCCCTCTATGCCAAAGTTCATTTGGCTCTACTGAATCATGGACCAAATTTTGTTCTGGTTGGCCCTTCAATTTGTATAGACCTCCTTCTTGTTCCCCAATCACTAGTGCATCATCAATAGTATTTCCCTTTAGCCACATGAAAACTTGGCCATCTAGAAATGCAACCCTCATGCATTTTGCATCTAATGCAGATATGGAGAGGGGGTTCTTCTTTATTCTTGGTACAAACAATACATCCTTCATCTTTATAGACTTTCTAGAATCTAGCTTATAGGAGGATTCCCCAATACCTTTTCTTGGATACTAGTAGTCATCTCCAAGTTTCACCTTGTGGGGTGATTCATGTTTTGATAGTTTCACAAAGGATTCTTTGAATCCTGTCATATGTTTGGAATCTCCACTATCTATAAGCCAATCATTTGTTCCATGTGTGATGTTTCGCATGAGAGTGGAAATCAAAACATATTTTTCATCACTTGAGGAATCATCACTTTCTTGTCTGATTCTTTTTGTGGAGGGTTCATCATCCTCTACAGCATGAGCATGATGTCTTCTCTTGTTTCCCTTCTTCTTGTGGGAGACATTTTTGTTTCAGGACATTCTCTAGCATAGTGTCCTTTCTCGTCACATGTATAACATTTGATTCTAGACAAATCTCTTCTAGTATTATCTTTCTGGTGGAAGTGCTTACCTTTGAGGTGATGAGAACTTCTTCTGCTTTTCTTGGAGTGTACTGTGAGAGCTTGATCTTCACTTCTTATATTTTCTTCTCAAGCTACTATCTGAGATTCTTCTTGTGATAATTTTTCCCACAGCCTACTGAAATTGACTAGCTTCTTTCTTGCACGGATCCCTTGAATAAAGGAGTCCCATGATCTAGGGAGACCATTCAAGGTAGTCATTGCAATTTCTGCATTCTCCACCTCTTCATATACCATTTCCAATTGTTCATTGATCTGAGAGACCCTTATAAAGTAAGACTAGATGGTTTCCGCATTCTGGATATTTATATTCTTCAATTGGTTTCTCAGGGTCATCTTCTGATTTATGTTCTTTCCTTCAAACAGTTTGGTCAGGGCATCAAACATAGCTTTAAATGTATTTAGGGAGGACACATGTGGTATGAGGTGATCCTTGATTGAATCAGAAATAATCCTCTTAGCCATGACTGATTTCTTTTTGTGTAAGGACTTAGCCTCATCTCCCTCTAGAACTAGAACCTCTTCATTGATGTAAGAGTCCAACTCATTTCCTTCCAGGACAAGGGAGATCCTATACTTCCAGGCTCGAAAGTTATCATATCCATCAAGATTTCCATCAAGCTTGGTATGATGAGACATCTTAACTGAGAACCTCAAATGGAAATACAAATGATTTATATCTTACCAGGTTAAGATGTTAGAACTAGATATGGAGCTAAATTTCCGCAAAGCTGGTTCAGGAACAGATTAGGGTTTGACTTTCCCATATTTATGCCCAACCAAAAAATTTGATATTGAACTATAAACTTCAATTTTGAGGAGGAGATCAACCCGGGCCTGGGCTCACTCAAAAATTCCACTTCTGTGGAAACCCCTAATTTCTGGCAGCAGTATTGGGTCAAAAATCAAAATACTCAGAATCAGATTTTGCTTCAATAGAAAGATGCACCCTAGAGAGGAGAGTCATTCCAACCCTCTTTTGCTGAAAATATGTGGAGAGAGATCCAAAAAGTAGGAAGCCCTAGTTTCTGTAGCTACACAATGTCTTCTTCTCAGGTTAGTTCTAATACCATGTTAGATTTTTATCATTCAAGCTAGCATTATCTTAGGATCTTTAACTAAGAGAATAACAAGTACAACAATCAAACATAAGAGAAAATGAACACAATTTTTTTCCTTGGGGAAACTATAAAGGAGAAAACCTCATTACTTCCTCTAAGATAGAATCAACACCAAAAGCAAAACCCTAAAAATAGTAAGATGATCTCCCGACAATAGTAGTATCTCTCTCTCTTGTCCCAACAACTTCTTCTCTCTAATTTATGCGCTACAACTAAGTGTGAGTGAATGTGTGATAAATAGAGAGGCTCACTCTCTATTTATACTAATTCCTGGCTTGCAATAACTCACTAGGGCCAACTTCTCTAGGAGAATCTAATAACCCTAGGGCCCCACAACTGAGGGGACTTTAACCCTTGATCAATAGGAGGATTACCCACAATGACTTTACATTACTTGTTTACATTATTGAATCTCCTGATAGGAACATCGGGGCATGACATGACTTAAATACATTACAGACACTTCTTGGAATAAACATTGGGGTACAATACATAATATATACAAGTGAATACATTCTGAAGTTACAATTACATCGACAACTACCTGAGTACATCATGAGGAGAAATTATCTTCTAGTTGGAGTCAGGATAGACTCTAGAGTGTTCTATGTGTTGAAGATGAGAGTTAGTGTGCTTTCTGGTTTAATGGACTTCTCAAGAGGTGTAGTATACATATTACTCAGTTGGAGTAGAAGATGCACTAGGGTTCACTAGTGCATATACTAGAGAGTTAGATGAAGAGTTACAGAGGGAGTTTGCAACAAAAAATTAGAGAGAGTTTGGAGTGACATCCTGTGAGAAGGAGGGTCATGTCAATAGACTTATTTTATAAGAGATGACACTGATGGATGAGCTAGTAGTGCTATTCTATGGTGTAGAAGGAATGGGAGGTTCCAATATAGAGGGAGTAATTGCAACATATATATGTTGATATATTTGTGTGGCACAATCAAATATGGCGTAATATATGCCGTAGATGACGAGATTAGGCTACTGAGAGATTCAAACTCTGATTGGGAAGTTTGTGTTATGAGAGAACTTCAAGTTGTTGTTTCGGCAATGATTTCTTAGTGTAGTAGGAAGCAAACTTATATGGTACTATGTACTATAGAGGATAAGTACATACAATGTGTGGTTGTTCACTAAGCAATATGGCTTTGGAAGATCCTTGCTGGATTGTTTGGTCAAATGATATATCCAACCTTGATTCAATACAAGTTGTGTGAATATTTTAATGAATCCATTATTTCATGATAGATCGAAGTATGTGGAGTACCATTACATTTGAGACATGGTGAAGAAAAGAGTAGTCCGTCTCTAGTATATTCCTATAGATGATCATATTTTGGCATTCTCATCAAGCCTCTTACCAGGGTGATTTTTTTGAACTTTAGTGACAGGATTGAAGTGGTGGAGATGCCTCCCTCATTGAGATGGAATGATGATTATGTGGAATCATTAAGACATTTTCCCTAGGATATGGGGAATGATGTGCCTCTCCATGGAGAAGGAGAGAGAAGGAGCTAACTATTCTGGATGTTACTCCTTAATGGACTGAGTTGAGTTTCTATGAGATATTATACTCCTAGATGGAATGAGTTGGGTTGACACGAGATATTATACTCCTCAATGGACTGAGTTGAGTTGTTGTGAGATATTCTCCTTGGAGTGGGAGAACACATATTGATGGACTGATCTATGATGGATATATCAGTGGAATGATATGTTTTACATGGAAACTTATCGATGGATTGAATTGTGTTGGAGTCTTTGGGTTGCTACCTTATAATCCTTGTGGATGGGAATGAATCATCATTGCATTGGTTCCCAACAACCCTTGAGGTGTAGCTTGCGAGGTTGGGATAAATTGTCTCTGTGTTGGTGTCCAACTACCCTTATGGCTGGGAATGACTTATTACTAGGTTTATGCCCAATAACCCATGAGATATAGCTCATGAGGTTGGGATAAATTATCTCTTGGTTGGTGGAAAACAACCCTTATGGATTGGAATGACTCATCACTAGGTTGGTGCCCCAAAACCCTTGAGGTGTAGCTCATGTGGTTGGGATGAATTGTCACTGGGTTGGTTCCTAGTATCCCTTGGGGTGTAGCCCATGTGGTTGGGAGACTTATGGGTTGTATCCCATTGTCCCTTGAGGTTGTATCCCATGCAGGAATGATAAAAGTCTCACATGAGGTTGTAGCCCTTGTGAGCCCAAATGTGATTGTATCCCTTATCGTCATCATGTGGTTGTATCCCTTGATATGACAAATCCTCACATTAGGTTATAGAACTTGTGAGAACACATGAGGTTTTAACCCTTATGGGCATCATGAGGTTCTATCCCATGATGTGGTGATGACTCACTTTTGGTTGTAGCCCTAGTGAATGCTTTGGATTGTATCCCATAAAGAACATCATGTTGGTTATAGCCACATGGACCTGAGGAGACCTTTCTTATGATGCATATATGTTCAATACAAGTATTGATTCCTGGATGATATCTAGATCTATTCTAGCATGATTATACCTCCCTAGCTAATAGGGTGTGTTGGTGATTGTAGCTTCACGAGGTCTCCCCAATAAGTTAGCCTCCAAATACAATAAACAATAAACAATATTATTATGCATAAAGCAAGTCGACCTTATCAATAGTGAGAGTTAGCCCCACAAGGTGAAAAATACATCCAAAAAACAAGTATAAATAAAGAGGATGCCACTCTCATTTCACAAACAAGCAAGTTCGCTTAAGTCAACTACACAAGTGCGCAAGAGAGAGAGGGAAAAAAGGCTAGAAGAAGACTATTTTCTATGGGGTTAATCTTGTATCTGATTACTCTTATATCTATATGTACTTTGTATCTTAAACTAAATATCTACATAAGAAAGGTTGTTAGGTTTTCTTCTCTTGTGTAGAAGGGTTTTACGAGATAAAAATATCTACATCTTTTTGTTTATGTTCATGGTTTTCTTTCAATGATCCTTATTAAGATCCACTACAAATAATGACTGAAATTATACTGTTATATTAAAAATCTAACAAAACCACAAGTGTGGTTGGTAACCTAGAGGGATTACACTAGATTTGATATTGTGACCTATAACCTCCTCATCAACAACATGCCTTAGAGAAAATGTATCAATAGATTGAATTAATTCTTCAAGTTATTGTTTAACCATTTATAAATATCGATATATTCTTACTAAATCATTAGTTTTATACCATTCTCAACTTTAATAAATTATCTCACAAAAATTCAAAGAAAATACTAATTAATTTTGCTCACCAATTTACTTTAAGCTTCCATAATTTCTCTCATATAAAATATACATTAATAAATTGTAGAATAAACAAAAGTAATTAAATATTAATAAATATTCATGGTTGGTTTATCCACAAACTATTCTTGATAATGGCCCACATTTATTTAATCCAAAACATTGAAATTGAAATTTGTACAATAAATCCTAAAGGTTCCATAACATGGCATCATTGATTAGGGCCACATCAATTATAAAAGTGGGCGATAAATACTTAGCCTGCTGTAGAGCATTCAATGCGCCTGCAGGAAGCATGCTAACCCTTGGATCGTAAACATTTTTAATCCAAGGGTTAGCATGGCTTCTGTAGGCGCATTGAATGCTTTGCAGTAGGATGAGTATTTATCGCCATAAAAGTGCCCTTCCTTATTAGAAACCAAATCAATTGTACAAGTGCCCTTATTTATTAGAAACCATATCAATGATAAATTTCTCTATTCATATATAAATTTTCAAGGAACACATCAACAATATAGGTGGCCCCTCCTATGGCTCAAATTTCGAATAAAAATTGTTAGGAAACATCAACAATATAAGTTCCATCCCCTTACTCAGATTGGGAACATATTAAAAATATAATTTTACGTCGAGATGACATTAACACATTACACATTGGAGGATCTCATTATAATAATGTGTCACTAAGTGATTTTATGTGAACCTACATCATTTTCAAATTTGACCTTCTACAGTTGATTAAGGTTTACTAGAATTTTTTCTTCTACATGACCTTAAACTATATAAGTTTTAATTGAGCTTGTAGATGAGATAGATTGTTTGAGGCTTATGTAAGTAAATTATGAATTTACTCATGTAGTGTGATTTGCAACTTTATATATCTATGTGAGTTTGAATATAGGTTATTAACAAAACTTAAAATATGATTGAATATATTTTTAATTTCATAGATTATGATAGTTAAATATTGCATCTAGATTATCAATGATTTCAAAGGTTTTGGATTGAAAATAATTAAAATGTTATTAAATAATTTTTATTTATAAATATGATATTTTAATAATATAATTTTATTTGATGAATATGTAAGTTTATGGATTTTTTAGGAACTAGTTATGTTTGAATAGGTTCTTTGCATCCTTAGAGTACATAAACCACTTGAATGGATAAGCGAAAAAATAGAAATTTACTTGAACAACCCTAATAAATTACTACTTGAATATGACAACTTAGTTCAACAAATGTGCACCATGATACTATACCCTATTAATGTAGGTATGTGGAAGAGAAAATGAAATCTCTAAATAAACTAAGAAATTGAAAGTTATTGCGTTGGGAGAAGCAAGGTGCATTTTACAACATATTATTGAAGAGAATGTAATGTCCACCCCAATATATGTTGGTTGAATATAATATTTTATACTAAAATTTATATATAGAGCAATAATATTATATTACTCAAATCATATGAACCAATGGAGAAAGAGGAATTTAAACTAATTTTTGTTAGAAGACATGTAACAGGTATCTCTCTCTCTCTACACACAAACAAGTGTAGATGCATCTTAAATAAGGATATTTTACGAATCGAGAAATTTACATCTCATATTTTTTATCCCTCTTGGGTCTTTTTAGATGTGAAGTTAAGATGGATTTGCATTGGATTATAAATGCAAATGAACATGTTAAACATGTAATAATCCAAGTTAATACATTGTGCCAAAAGTAAGTTATTATTAACTTAGTTATACATAACATCAATTTAGTGACTTTTGGGTACAATGTATTAGCTTGGATCACTTACTAAATAAAAAATTAGGATACATGACAGTAAAGAACATCAAAGAATTAAGGAGATAATGTTATTAAAGAGCCTTCCAAGGGTCGAATAGAGAAGATAGGGTTGTTAGATATCACTCCAAGAACTGGGGATATGGGTTTTTTTTGGAGATCCCTCTAAATTTTATTCCCAAAGAGGAGAAATTGAATATCAGAAGGAGATAAGGGATAATTAAAATCATTGGAGAATAAGAAAAAAAACAACCATGCTAAGAATGATATATATAAATTTTACATAGGGAGAAAAAAATAGAAAAAGAGGTAGAGAAAGTGTGAAGAAGAGCTTGGGAAAAAGGTAGGAGGACACAATAAGTCATCCATATAGTATGCTTATAAGTTATCAAGAACATTTTTTTCTATTTAATGTTATATCATTTTGTTGTGCTCATGAATCTTGAAGTGAGTTATTATCATCCTAATTTTTTAACTTACGTAGATGAAGGGGTTTACACTGAAGACATCATCAATAAGACTAAACCACCACAACTAAGAACATGGAGAAAAGAACTATGAAAATTTCCTAATTATATCTGGGGGATCAAAATCAAAGAAAATAATTGACCAAATAAATGGGTGCAAGGAACATTAGTTCATAAGTAGTGCAAATTGTGTGTAAGTAGTGCAAATTGTGTGGGTAATCCTTCGATACCTGCATAAGGGTCATGCATGTGGTCAAAGCATTATATTTTGTAATCCAAAAAATTGCATGTGTTTCCGTACATCATTATATTGTTTTGCAAGTTGAAGATACCTTGACATATACTAAAGCCACATCAAGTTCCAAGTCGAATCGAAGTGGCAAGCTTGCAAAACTTGGGTCTTCGCCAAGCCCAAAAATTGCATGTGTTTCCATTCATCATTATATTGTTGTGCACGTTGAACATACCTTGACATATGCTAAAGCCACATCAAGAGCCAAGTCGAATCGAAGTGGTAAGCTTGCAAAACTTGGGTCTTCGCCAACGCCAATATTTATTGGTTTGCAAGTCTAGCATGCCACACACACAAAATCCAATTAAGCTCCAGGTCATAATCCAAGTGTCGATCTTGCAATATTAAAGTCATAATCCAAGTGCCGATCTTGCAAAATAATATGAATCTTGGATGAGCCCTGTGGAAATTGAACCCAGTGTTAGAACAATTACACTCACATCAATTGCCAATTGCACATGCAAAATTAATCACAAAAGAGACTGAATATGGAGCTGAACACTAAACTGTATTGAATAAGTGTACAATAGCCAACCCTGTGAAGTCATAGGCTTCCACAATAAATAATTACATGAGGGATTCGAATGCATGAAGATGCCATTTGAATCTAGTCAAAAGCAGGCTTACTAAATCTAAGCAAATCCCCCATAGGTGCATAAAGCAATTTCCAAAACTGTCAAGGAGCTCATGAATTAGAAAAATCAATTAGGAAAGCTAAAAGGTAATGGAAGGAAAACTCATACATGCTTTTCATAGGAGAAAAGAGTGGAGGATGTGGAGGACAAAAAACAAGTTAACCTCAACTAGTCAAACTTTCCCAATTGCCTTAAAACACTAAAAAAACAGGCAATAAAGTAGAAAAAACAGACATGCACTAGGGAGGCCAGGAATAATGCAGATTTGATTCGAGTAGGTTTCCCAAGCGCTCCTTGACTCAAAATTAGCAAGTTTGACCACTATGGATGTGTAGATGACAACTTGCATAAGGTAGAATATGGAAACTAGGCAAATAAGACAAAAAATGGATTAATTAATGTCTAAGGTAGCTAACTATGGCCTGATTATTCTAACACCCCCCCTTAAGCCTGACTTATGAGTAATATATCAGAAAATTATAGGGCCTAGCAACAAGGCTTAGTCACCCTTTACATATTGCATGTCCATTTAACCAAGGAAAGAGGCAAAAACCCAGTGGGAAAATCCTCCCTTAAACATGGATTGTAAAACAAAATTTGGAAATCTTGTCATCACTCATGCTTCACAACATGATCAGAAATCCCCAGTAGTGGTTTGAGATTGCTGAATGTCTTCTCACAAAAATATTTGGTGAAGATATCAGCTACTTGTTCTGAAGATGAACAGAAGAGTAGGTGAATGGTGCCATCATGCACAAGCTGTCTGATGTAGTGCATATGGATCTCAATGTGTTTGGTTGTTTGCTTTTGAACTGGATCATTGCAGATTTGAATGGTACTCTGATTATCACAATAGATAGTAGTTGAGTATTCTGATTCGAAGCCACACTCTCCAAGTAACCCTTGCAACCATAAACATTGAGTTGCTGCATTTACAACTCCTTTGTACTCTGCTTCTGTAGATGAGAGTGCAATGGCACTCTATTTCTTGCTTGACCAGCTGATTGGCCCTTCTGCAAGCATGAACACATATCCTGATGTTGAATTTCGATCTGTGTTGTCACCTGCCCAATCACTGTCAGTAAACCCAATCAAATCAAGATCAGATTTAGCTTTATAGAAGATCCCATGTGTCCTTGTTCCCTGAACAAAGTTAAGGATCCTTTTGGCTGCTTTACAATGGATCTCATGAGGTTGATCCATGTATCTAGAAGCCACACTTACTACATAAGAAAGATCAGGTCTAGTATGTCTAAGATACAACAAACATCCAATCAATTTCCTATATAGTGTATTGTTTACCATAGGTGAAGAATCAGCTTCTTCAAGCTTCACTCCTGAAAGGAAAGGAGTCTTGCTTGGCTTGCAATCCTTCATTCTGAATTTGTTTAGGAAATCAAAGGCATACTTGGACTGGTGCACCTTGATTCCATCTTTGGTTTGAGCAATCTCAAGCCCCAAAAATTGGCTCAATAGCCTCAAATCTGTCATGGAGAAGGCATGGTTCATTGCATCCTTCAAAGAAGCAATTTCATCCTTTGAGCTTCCTGTAATGAGAAGGTCATCAACATATAAAACAATGATCATTAATGAACCATTAATCAGCTTCAAATAAACATTTTGATCTGATTTGCATCGAACAAAATTCAGTGATAGCAGAAAGCTATCAATCTTGGCATACCAAGCCCTAGGGGCTTGCTTAAGCCCATACAATGACTTCTTTAGCCTGCACAGAAGAGAAGGGTTAGTAGAAAATCCTTGAGGTTGCTGCATGTATATCTCTTCAGTGAGATCTCCATTCAGGAAAGCACACTTCACATCCATGTGATGTACTTCCCATTGCTTTGAAGCTGCAATGGCTAAGGCTAGCTTGATGGAGTCCATCTTTGCCACTGGTGCAAAAGTCTCATTGTAGTCTATGCCATGAACCCGTGAGTAGCCCTTGGCTACCAATCTGTCCTTGTACTTCAGAGATAAACCATCAACAACAAATTTGGTCTTTTACACCCACTTACATTGAACTAGCTTCCTCCCTGGGGCAAGATCAACCAGCTCCCAAGTGTTGCTCTTCTGAAGTGAGCTGAACTCTTCCTTCATGGATGCTTGCCATCTTGGATCATTTGCTACTTATTCATATGTCTGTGGATCTGATTCAATCATTAGATAGAACTTCTTTGCAAACATAGGATCTTTCATGCATAAAGCACTCTCAAATTGAGATCTAGTCCTCCTAGGGTCATTAATATTTCCAACTAGTTCTCCAGCTGCATGAATGGTCTTGGCTTCCCATTTTGGCATTGTAGGGCTATTAGGATCTGCAATAAAATCATCATTATCAAACATATCATAATCAACATGTTCAACTATCTCTTCACTTACATTCAAAGGTTCTGGTGGTGAAGAGGATTCTCCAACTTCCACTGCTGCTAGGGGTTCTTCTTAAAACTAAACACACCTTTCAATGAAGGCTTTGTTTGTGCTCAAATTGATCAGCTTGTACCCTTTTGAATCTTCATAGTACCCAACAAATAGACACTCTTGGATTTGGGGCTGCAAAGCCTTCCTCTTTTTTATTGGAATTCTAGCCCAAGCCCTTGAGCCAAAAATCCTGAAATGGGTCACATCTGGCTTGTGCCCACTCCATGCTTCGAAAGGAGTCATACCATCAAGTTGTTTATGAGGCACCCTATTTTGGATATAGGCTGCACAGTTTATAAGGCCCAGTACTTTGGTGGCAAAGTCTTAGCCTCCATCATGCATGTTGCCATCTCTTTCAGTGATCTATTCTTCCTCTCATCAACACCATTCTATTGAGGTGTGTAAGGGATAGAATGCTGCATCTGAATACCTGCATCTACACAATATTGAATAAACTCAAACTTGACATACTCACCACCATTGTCAGATCTAAGGACCTTGAGTTTCCTCCTAGACTGGTTTTCAACCAAAGCCTTAAAGACTTTGAAGAGGCCAAAAACTTCAGACTTGTGTTTCAGGAAGTAAACCCAGTAATACCTGGAAAAGTCATCTATGAAAGTCAATGCATATTTGGCCTGAATCATTGACATATGAGGGAATGGACCAGCAACATAATTGTGGATCAAATCAAGAGGTGCAGAGGTTCTCTCATGACTAGCTCTCTCAAATTTATGCTCTAGGTGTTTTCCTAGGATGCAACCTTGACAGACTCCTTTCGGAAATTTTATCTTTGGTAATCCTATGACCATTTCTTTTTCACTAAGATAAAAAAAATACTTGTAATTTAGGTGGCCAAATCTTTCATGCCAAAGCTTGCTTGCCTCATTAGCATGAATCAGAAGAGCGGAGGGGTTTGAATAGGGTAGGAAGTGTAAGAACATGTATACCTTTGAAGTATGATTTGCAACTCCTTTTGCAAAGAATTTACCACTTGACATCTCTGTGATCTCAACTTCATCAGGGGAGAATATGACCTTCTTTGGAGACCCTGTGTGGGTCATCTGATACACTCATAAGAGGTTAGAGGCAAGACCTGGAACATACAACACATTGCTGAACTTACCATGATCAAAATCAATCCTCCCTTTGTCCAAACTTTCAGTGAGAGAGTCATCTCCCAGTACTATTGGTGGACCTTTCAACATGTCAAGTGAGGTGAATGCCTCCTTGGTCGAAACCATATGTCTAGAAGCTCCATAATTAATGATGAAACTAGGTGAGCTTGATGTGCCAACAGCCAATGCATGAACTCTCTCTCTGTCTTCTGAACTTGATCCTCCTTCCCTCTTCTTTGAGCTATCTGGAAGGGAGATGCCATTCTTCTCCAGAAGTTGGGTCAGCATGTCTATTTGCTTCTTCATGCAGGAGCTCTTAGAATGATTGCCCTTACTGCACTATGCGAACTTGCTCATTTCTCCTTTCTTCTTCTTCTTCTTGTGGTTCTTCTTGGAACCTTGAGGCTCCTCCGGAGACTTGTTCTTGTCTCTCTTTTGCTCAGATGGCTTTTTAGATTTCTTTTTGCTTTTTGAATCCACCCTTGAATCTCCAGCAACAAGAGCTTGGTCTTTGGATGGTTTGATGGTGCCCATCATCACCAATTTATTTTGTTCTTGTGTGAGAGATTCCATGAAATCTGCAAGGTTAGGCATCTTCCAGGCTCGAGCTGTCAACTTTGTGGCATAGAAGGTCAAAACAAACACTGAATAGTCAGGGCCAAGCTTCGAGAGTATGGCCAAGACCAGCTGATCATCTTTCTTTTCGATCCCACATTGTTTTAGCTACAAAACAAGTGCTTTGAACTTGGAGAAATAGAGTTGCAGGGATTCAAAGCTATTTGGACTCAGGGAGATCAGTTCATTTTCAATTTGATGTCCCCTCATCTCATCTATCTTTCCAAAAAGATCAATAAGCTTCTCCCATACTTTATTCAGTGATGTCAATCCATCAAGATGGAAAAGGAGATATCTGGATATACTCAGACACAAGAGACCATAGGCCTCATCCCTCCTATTGTGCCATTTTATCTTCTCTGCAACTGCATTGGGCTCTGCTTTTGTTGCCATAGTCACTCTGTAAAGGCCTTTCTCTCTCAACAGTATCTCTATCTCTGCTTTCCATTCAAAAAAGTTAAATGGAGTCAAGCTGATCTTCTGAGATTGATCCATAGCTCAGAAATTGTCCCGCACGTCAGCAGAATGCTCCCAGTCAATGATGTCGAACCTGCAAAACAAATTGGAATGAGAGAAATTGATCTACAAAGGCTCTGATACCATGTGGAAATTGAACCCGGTGTTAGAACAATTTCACTCACATCAATTGCCAATTGCACATGCAAAATTACTCACAAAAGAGACTGAATATGGAGTTGAACACTAAACTGTATTGAATAAGTCTACAATAGCCAACCCTATGAAGTCATAGGCTGCCACAATAAAAAATTACATGAGGGATTCGAATGCATGAAGATGCCATTTGAATCTAGTCAAAAGCAGGCTTACTAAATCTAAGAAAATCCTCCATAGGTGCATAAAGCAGTTTCCAAAACTGTCAAGGAGCTCACGAATTGGCAAAATCAATTAGGCAAGCTAAAAGGTAATGGAAGGACAACTCATACATGCTTTTCATAGGAGAAAAGAGTGGAGGATGTGGAGGACAAAAAAAAAGTTAACTTCACCTAGTCAAACTTTCCCAATTGCCTTAAAACACTGAAAAAGCAGGCAATAAAGCAGAAAAAACAGACATGCGCTAGGGAGGTCAGGAGTAAAGCAGATTTGATTGCAGGAGGTTTCCCAAGTGCTCCATGACTCAAAATTAGCAAGTTTGACCACTATGGATGTGTAGATGACAACTTGCATAAGGTGGAATATGGAAACTAGGCAAATAAGACAAAAAATGAATTAATTAATGTCTAAGGTAGCTAACTATGAGTTGATTATTCTAACAAGCCCAATCTATCAACACAAACACCAAATCCAAATCAAGAACCAATCAAAGTCCAACAAATCAAGCACCAAGCTAGAGTCCAAGTGGAGAGATTCCAAAAATTTGGGTTGTGACCAAGCCGAATCTATCAAAACTTACCAAATCCAAATCATCCAAGTGGCAGTATTGCAAAAAGTTTGGCATTGGTTGAGCCCTATCTTTAAATTGGCAAAGCTTAAGTGGTGATATTGCAAGAAGTTGGGCACTCGCTGAGCCCAATCTTTAAATTGGCGAGCTTACAAAAATGTGGGCCTTAACACATACCAAATCCAAGTCATCCAAGTGGCGATCTTGAAAGAAGTTGGGAAGTGGTTGAGCCCAATCTTAAAATAGGAAAGCTTATAAAATCATGGGTCCTGGCCAAATATTTAAATTGGTGGGTTTGCATTGGGTCTCTATATCATCACATACCAAAGCCAAATTTTCAGAGTTCAACTGGCAACCTAGCATTGATTTGGCCAAATATTTAAATTGGTGAGCTTGCATTGGGTCTCTATCTCGACACATACCAAAGGCAAATTGTCAGAGTGCAAGTGGCAATCTAGCATTGATTGAGCCAACTATTTAGGCTGGGTTGTTATCCTAGCATGCATCAACACATACCAATTCCAAAGATACCGCCAAACAAGCTCGTCCACCGATTGTACAACTGAATTGACAACCATTTAAAGTTTCAACAATTTAAAAACTTAATTTTTTTTGCATGATGGATGTGGGATAAAATTCACTGGTAAAAAAATAAAAAATACATAACCCTGTTACTTATTCATCGCTCAGTCTAACAAATCAATCTTGCATTTATTTTTGGTCAACCATACCGCACTCTGAACAAGGGATTTTGTGTAATGCACATCAACGTTTGATCTATGGTATATATGGATGGTGCATTCACGATCAATGAGATATCAAAACAATTTCATCGTATTGAGTAGACTATTAGATTTGGATGAAGAATGAGGTTATAAGAAAAGACACAATTAGTAATATATGCGTGGAGATGGATTTTATTTAAGGGTTCGCTAAAATAAATACTTCTGCAAAATATTATACTGGATTTCATTGTACTCTCTATCATGAATATAGTCACACAGTATCTTCATGCAAAAAAGTTGACCAAACTAATAATTGCCAAAGTTAAAAGAAGACAGGTACTGAAGTAATCAAATTACTTACCAAAGAAAAAGGCAGTGTGGAGGTTTTAGATGAATTTTGCCGAAAATAAAAAGTTGATCAAGACATCCAAGGAACTTATGAGGATCTAGATTAACTACAGGCAGTCAATAATGAATCTCAGGAATATAGATAAATATATACATAAACAGAAGATGCATTGACCTTTAAAGAGTGAAGGTGAAAATTTCATGGCTGCAAATAAAAAATCACATGAAAAGTAGATTATATGATATCATTATGCAGAAAATCAAAATAATTAATAACTGCCAAAGTCAAATGGAGGAAAATGAAGAAATCGGATTACTTAAGCTCACAAATGAAAGGGAAAATAATGGTGTTTTCATTTCCTCGGCCAAGGCATCCCAGGAACCTACGAGCATGCAAATTCAACAAAGGTAGTTAGACATTCTTTAAATGGGAATTCCTCCTTTTATGGTCTATAAACTCAAAAGGAAACTTGACGCAACCCTCAGACACTCAAGTAAAGAGTAGGGTTTGTTGATAGCTTGCCAGCGCCATACAAAATTTTTCCTTGTAGGCTACAACAATAATCAATATGATAAAGAGCCACAACCAACAAACCAGGGGAAGGACCATGCCCACAAATATTTGAACAAGGGTCATTGTCATGACAACCACTCCAAGTTGTTGCTACATCATCGCTCCATGCACATATAATCTTTATGCACATAAATACATATATTAAACGATCCGATCATTCGGGTTCACAAAATAAAGATGTAAGTACAATGTTTTGAGATGAATTTTGCCAAAAATTAGAAGCTTGTCAAGACATCCAATGAACTTTTAAGATGCATATTCAATAGAGCTAGTCAATAATAAAGCTTAAGAATACCATATATGTTGCATATATAATTTCAGAGAAAATTTCGCCAGGGTTCTAGAAAAACAACTTATCAAAGATATTGAGGAAAATCTCGCAAAATATCAGCAAACATAACTTGGACCTAAAAAACACACAAATATAGGCAACCAACAAAACTTGGGAAAATTCAGAAACATGGGCAGAAATAAGAGATATTTTCAGAGTACTTAGGTTGACAAAATAATTTGATGCAAAGTTTGGACACAAACTCAGTTGAGCTAGTCCATAATGAAGTTGAAGAGAATATATATAATAGGAATCATTTTCCTTTAAAGAGTAAAGGTGAAAACCTTAAGGATATAGGAAAAAGAGGAAGAATATTGAACCCACCCCAAATTGATGGCACCAACAATTTTGACTTAACATTTGAACAATCCCATAGGATAAAGTTGAAATTGGAAAGTACTTGTAAAATAATAAATTGACTATATTGTCAAGCAGGAAGAAATAATAAATTGACTATATTGTCAAGCAGGAAGAAAACGAAAAAGGAAACTGGATCGAAGGATTAATATGTTTGATTTAGTATTAAATATTGGTTGATGGTTAAATGCACAATAAACAAATTTGTGTACATTTTTTTATGATTTTCATAAAATCTCTCTTTTCCTCAAAATAAGAGACATGTTCCAATGATAACTGCCCTAGAAGGTGAAAGATCACATGTTGGCACTTACACTATTTTGTAGATTGTGACATAGCTCATTCAAGGTAATAAAAAAAAGGGAATTTTTTATAGAGAATGGGACAACGTTGCTTAAAAGTAAGTCAAATAATAAAAAGATATATTAAAGAAGGGCATGAAATTGCCAAATGAAGGAAAAAGAAGGGTCGCAATAAACATAGTTAAGACAAGGATATCATCAAAATCATATGAAATTTCTCTTGGATAAATTGCAAATATAATGCAACAAAACCTTCACATGCAGGTCTTAATCAACTAAAATTTTGACATGAAGATGTACATAAAGAAATATCCTCACAAAATGTCCCATTAAAAACTGATCATTGTAATCTAAAACTAATTCTTTTGAGAAACCAAATGAGGCTTTCAATAATGATAAGATCTTAACCGCAACTCTGGTAGAAAGTTCAAAGTTTTGAATAAACACCCTCCACATTACCAGTAATTAAAATACATACTCAAGCACATGGTGCACACAATTATTGTCTCCAAGGTGCAAGCTATGCCTTTCTCTAAAGCTATAACAATGTTGAAGAAACATCAAGACAATGAATATCAGGATATCATATCCATGAGATATATTTTTTGAACCATATACTTAAATTGAAACTTGAAAGACTCAAAGAAGAAAAGCACCTTTTAGTTAGGAGTGCACGAAGGAGAGGATTCCTATTTATATAATATGTTACACCATAATCAAGAGTACCAGCCTCTAGAAACAACAACAAATATTACAATTTAAGCAAACCCCAATGATAGAGATTGGAAAATAGTTCTCTAGTAGTTTACTCTTTCTCCTCTTGCAAATATACACTTTACAGTACTTCCATGGGGTGGTACTTGGCCTCAAGGAAAGGGTAAAGGTTAAGTCCCACCCCATGTAATTATTTTAAAGTGTATATATACAATAGGAGAATCTACACATAATTGTGTGCAAAACAAACGGAAACAATTTTCATTGATTTATGACACAAATTCAATAGAAAACCTTCATTTGCTCTTTCTACTAGTTTTGTTGAAGCCTGAAGCTTATGCCATTAGAAATGTAACCTCAAGGATTGGTATCCACATTCAAGAATACAAATAAGAAAAATTCCTCTAAGGTGATCATACTCGAATACCATTTTGGATAGATTTCGCAAAGCTTTACTTGAAATCAATTATAATGAATTTTCAAAGTAGTTGAGCATTGTAGTGCAATGGGAAAGACACAAACAATAAATTTTTTGTTAAAAAAGTAAGGGAATACTATGAGAGATGGGATTATCAGTAGGAATTCAATCCCTTCATTTCCCTCCCAAGGCTCCAATTTTTATTGACTCAAGCAACATCTAGAAACGCACCAATATTTCTATCTTTCCCTCTTCAGAATATACGAAGACAAGATGGAGATAGTATTATTGTTTTGGGTAGAGGCTCAACTGCGTATTTAAATTTTGTTAACCAAAGATGAAACAATTCATGATTTTGTTGGCGGGTCTAGATGACATAGTATTTCCTGTACTATTTAGGGTCCAATTGTGAATATATAAAATTTCATGGTTTTTCCCCAACAATGTTTTAGGCTCAAGGGATCTAACTACTTTAGATTGCAATTTTTTATTAGGACATAAAAAATATGAACATACTAGGTGTGGCTACCAATAATGAAGGACAATTTTGATAAATGTCGAGATACTTACTCCTACTCTTCTAATGGGTCTGATTTCTAGTACCCACAACCAACTTTGGTTAAGTTGGTATTAATTTAGATTCTAATTTTCACTCCACCTGCAATTGTTAAGGATGCTAAGTTAAGTATTAATGTCTTGTTTAAATGATTTTCTTTGCTTATTAGCTTGGGTCGCAACAAAAATAAAAGGAATGTAAGAAAAACAAAATGAGAATATGACTCTTGAAAAATTACAAAGGTCCTAACTATGGTAGATGGGTTTTCAACGGAAGTTAAAGAGGAAAAGGCCATAACTTCCTTCAACAATTATATTATAATCATAATTATCATCTTTCAAATGAATTTAAAGGCATACATTACTTCGAATGTCATGGTCATGGTACTTGTCTTAGCTATGGAAGATATGGTCATTTCTGTTAGATTTTTATCATTTAGTCAATATGATCTTAGGATCTTATATGAGAGAATAACATGCACAACAATAATCACAAGAGACAGGAGACACAAAGAGTTTTCCTCGAGGAAACCACAAAGGATAAAACCCCACAACTTCCTTGGAGATAGAATGAGCGCCAATGGGAAAAGTAAAACCCAAAAATACAAATATGATCTTTGATAGTTGTTCTCTCTCTCACTTCTGCAAGTTCTTCTTCTCTCACTCGTGCACTATAGTTGAGTGAGTGAGTTTTCCAAATAGAGATACTCACTCTCTATTTATACTATTTTTCCACTTGACAATTACTTACCAGGGATTACCTCTCTAGGAGACTCTAATAACCCTAGTACCCCTCAATTGTGGGGACTATTGCCCCAATTTACAAAGGAGGGTTAACCTCTATGAATTTGCATGATTTTATTATATTAATGATTCTCCCAATAAGAACATTGGGGTTCAATGAAATACAATATAAGATATATAAGTGAATACATTCCGAAGTTACAAATACATCAACACTCCCTCTTAACTAGGAAGGTATTCTCTTCACACAATTCATTAGCACAAGTCTTCGTCACTGGATCATCATCAAAGCTAGATCATCACTATATCGTCATCAAATATGGATCATCATCATCAGTTCTCCCACTATCTCAAGCAAATGGTGCTATCTCTCATTTCTGCTCGTCATAGGAAGTTCTACAGAGCCAACCCTTTTACATGTTGGATGTAGGCCTAGCCTCCATGTAGGTCTTCATCAACAGAGTCAACCCTTTTTCATGCTGGATGCACTGACTTGCAAGGAATTCCTCCAGAAAGCCATCCCTTTTTCATGTTGGATGCAGCACCTTGCCTCTGTAAGGATTTCCACTATAGAGCCAACCCTTTTTCATGCTGGATACAGCACCTTGCCTCTGCAAGGATTTCCACTACATAGCCAACCCTTTTTCATGTTGGATGCAGTACCTTGCCTCTACAAGGATTTCCACTACAGTTCCAACCCTTTTTCATGTTGGATGCAGTACCTTGCCTCTACAAGGATTTCCATTGCATAGCCAACCCTTGTTCATGATGGATGCAATACCATTCCTCTGCAAGTATTTCCACTACAAAGCAAGCCCTTTTTCATGCTAGATGTAGTACCTTGCCTCTGCAATGATTTCCACTACAGAGCCATCCCTTTTTCATGCTAGATGTAGTACCTTTCCATTGCAAGGATTTCCACCTTCAGATCATCTCGAAGCACAAACCATATACACATAACACAACATTCACATTCACTGGCATGGTAGGACACACCTACTATCATCCAGGAAAGGCTTCAACACTTATATCGATCGGCATTGTAGGACACACATACTACCATCGAGGAAGGGATCATCACTTCCATCTGACCCTGGAATGAACCAATCCTGCCACCATGTCGGAAAGTCACGACACTTATATCTAACTATGGGAGGAACCAATCCTACCACCATGTCAAAAAGTCTCACAGACTCATCACTTCCCCTTGGAAGGAACCTCGATCTTGAGAACATCAAGCTTCTCCCTGAAGTACTCAAACTTCACTATGGCCATTTCTAGCATAGAATCACATCAAGTCTAATTACACCCAAGGATAAGCTACAATCCTTTCCAGGACTGATTACATCCAAGGACAACCTACATGACTGTTTATGTCTGAGCAACTTACGAGCTTCGCCAGGATCTTATGCTCAGAAAAAATATCTCATCGACTATGCTAGAACTCATCACTCCCTCTTTCTAGAGATCTTGATCTGGATCACACACTAGAGCTTCACTGCTCCTCTTCTAATTCGTCTATACTTAGTGCCACGCATGACTGCTTCCTGCTAAACTAAGAGATCACACCTGATCCCATACTAAAGTAGCACCCTGAAGTGCTCTTCCTATCAATGGCATTACCTGCCCAATCTGAATCTGCATAACCCTCTAGGTTAGTTTTCTAATTCGCTTCATACTTGATCCCATAATCAACTATACCCTTCAAGTACCTCCAAATATGCTTTGCATCAATCAGTCAGGAACTGGCTCAATGTGTTCACAACAAAGCAAATATCTAGTCTCGTATTCATCAGGTACATCAAGGAATAAATCATCTGATGATACATCGTGGCATCAAACATATCTGATGAAGCATCACTCAATAGCTCCAGGTTCGATGCCATAGGTTTGGCCATAGCCTTGGATTCCATTACCTCGAACCTCTTCAGGATCTCCACTACACACTTCCCTTATCCAAGGGATATTTCATCCACATTATGCCACACCTCCATGCCTATAAAGTAGTGCATCATACCCAAGTCCTTCATCTTGAACTCGACAGCAGGTTTCCTTCTTGCATCTTTAAGGAGTTCCTCTTTTCCTGTCAGGAACATGTCATCGACATATAACAGGAGCATCACTGGTATTCTACCTTCAACCTTGAAGTATAGGTTGGAATCCTCTTTACTCTCAGTAAATTCTAGAGCCATCAGTAATATGTCCATCCTGTCATACCATGTCAAACCTCGGGATCTTCTACAGTCACTCCCTCTAAAGCAGAGCATCATTCTCCCTCTACCTTTTGTGCTCTATGTATTCTGTACTGGAGTCACAATTAGCTTCCTCTGCTACTAATATTCTATGTATCCATCTAGGGTCATTGGGTACCAAGATCCTCTATCTTGAACCTTTTCAAAAGTTATTCTCACACCCATCTATGAGCTTGTCACCCTCTATAGGATTTCATATTCAACCTTGAAGCACAGGTTAATATCTTCATCACTCTAGGTGATCCTCAAGCTCCTTATGTATGTGTTATCCCATGGGTGCCTTCTGAGCTCATACAAGGCCTTCTTTAATTTGCACACATGAGTCTTCATGTCATGTGTCTCAACTTCTAGTGGTTGCAAATGTCTCTTCATATTCTATGCCTTCTTTCTATGAGAAGCCTCGTGCTATGAATCTTTCGTTGTATCCGACAATGTTTCCATCTACGAATATTTCCTTGTATCCCACGATGTTTCCATCTATGAATATTTTCTTATATCCCACGATGTTGCCTTGTAGATCCATATGGAAGATACTATGGACTTCCCTTCAGGTCTCAATATCATATTCTAGACATCATTCTTCTTGAAATGGTACTCTCCTTCCCTTTCTTCTTGGATACTTCCTCAAATCTAGAAGGCTCTGCATCAATGATGTTGCTCAATAGTGTCACATAACTAGAGTGTGTCTGAGGCCTCTTGAAGTATCGCCATACTCTTCTTCATTTTGGATTATTTTTTGAACTATCGTCACTTGTTCTTCGGAACAAGTCTAATCCTTCTTTTCTTGTAGGTGATTGTACGCAATCTTTCCTACAAGTCAAATGCATTAGTTGTATGGTTGGAAACATTTCATAAGGCATATTCATAATGGAAAATTTTTATGCATAAATATATAATCATGCAACTAGTTTAGCCAATACAACATTCATCCATATCTCATGGAAACATTCTAGATTCCTTCCATCTCTACCATGACATGATTGAGAGTTTGCACTAATCCAGTATGTCAGCAAAGAGGTTTCATTCTAGATAAGTAGCAATGGAGAGTTGTATAGCTCCATGGGATACTTATCCATCACATGCATATTAGTAGTATACTGTCATTAATGAAAACATTCTATGATGCATAACACATCAAATGAATATAAACCAATGCATAACAAAATAATATCATGAAATGACAATGGAATACTTATATTTATTTGTTTCATGGGTAGACTCCTTCTTGAGCTTTTAGCTTCATCATCTTCTTCATTCATAACAACATCATTTCTTATCCAAATGCTAAGATGGATAAGAGGTTCTTCAAGAGTTGAGTCCTTTATATTCCTCATCGCTTGAGGGATCTTCTTTGGGTCGTCAGAGCTTGATCTTCATTTGATCCCATTTTCTCTTCTCTTATTATGAGTCAATCTTCTTCTTGTGTGCACTCTTCCTAGAGTCTACTAAATTTAATCACTTCCTTCTGGCACACATTCCTTGAATGAATTAATCCCATGATCCTGTGAAGCCATTCAAGGTGGTTATAAGAATATCTTATTCTTATTCGATTGCTTTGTCATAGCATCTAACAATTCCTTTTGCTGTCTTCAAGGGTAACACATGAGGGATGAGATGATCTTCAATAGAATTTGAAATGATTCTCTTGGCTCTAGCCTTAGCGTCATCTCCCTTTGGCTCTTTATTGAAATATTGATCTAAGTCAATGGAGTTCCTATACTTCTTCTGATTTATATTCTTCCCTTTAGAATATCTTTGTTAAGGAATCAAACATATATTTAGGTGTATTTAGGGAAGACACTTGTGGTATAAGTTGATCCTCTTGGCATTGACCAAGTTCTTCTTGTGTAAGGATTTAGCCTCATCTCCTTCTAGAACTGGAACCTCTCCACTTATGTAGGTGTCCAATTCATTTTCTTCAAGAACAAGTGAGATCCTATACTTCCATGCTTGGAAGTTGTCAGCTTCACCAAGCTTGTCATCAAGCTGGTGTGATTAGTCATTTTGAAATGAGAACCTCAAATGTAAATAGCAAAAGATTAGATCTTATCGATTTGAGATGTCTGTCCTAGTTCCAGATCTGGCTGATCCAGGGCTTTTCAGAGAAAACCGAATTTTCCAAACTTGAAATATTTCATATGTAATTGGATAGAAATATGCACCTCCTCATGGAGAGATGAGCATCATACTCATTTTCCCAAAACTTTGATCAGAACTGCAAAATATCCAATGCCCTATGTTTCTTCAATTTCTTCTACATAATTGGCTGATATTGTTTCTGAAATATATCCAAA
This sequence comes from Pseudotsuga menziesii, assembly GCA_001517045.1. Lineage (NCBI taxonomy): Eukaryota > Viridiplantae > Streptophyta > Pinopsida > Pinales > Pinaceae > Pseudotsuga > Pseudotsuga menziesii. The sequence continues at coordinate 491,096 of LPNX010183296.1, forward strand.
AGTACTACTCCTTGGTGTCTGAAACTTTGCCTTGGCATAGCATAATCTATCCTCTTTCGAACACTGTAGGTTTGAGTAGAATTGGTTCCACCAATTGGGACTTATGAGAGTTTTCCCAAGGTGACATATTTCAGGACTATTCAACATAGAGAACTTGTACCGACTTCCATGTGTCACTGTTTCACCTTTGGGGTCTAACAATTTTACCACAGAAAATAAAGTCCGTTCCCTATCTGAACATCTTGTTAAATTTTATTTGGACCTTCTTAGCCCGAGATATAACAATTCTCCCAAGGTGTCCTATTTAGGCATGAATCATGGGATAGGTTGGAACCCTGATTCGGAGGAATCATATATCCCAGAATATAGTGAATCGAAGGATAAAACTTTTACACAAGGTACATCAGAAATATATATTTGTCTCGTAAAAGTTTCAGCTCCGGAGCCTTCTCCAATCTTGAGATATAACAAATGTACCAAAAGTACTATTTTTAGTATTTTAGGGTTTTCAGATCTAGGGTCAAATTAGGGTTTGACTTTCTGGAGTTTTACCCAACAAAAAATTCAGATCTTGGTCTCTAAATTTCTATTTTGAGGAGGAGAGAAATCCTATGCTGGGCTCACTCAAAAATTCCTCTTCTGTGAAAATCCCTAATTTCCCGTAGTAATGACAGGTCAAAAATGAAAAATGCCAGGAATCAAATTCTACTTCGACAAAAGGATGCGCCCTTTAATGGAGAGTTAGCCTGGCCTCCTTTTGCTGATGATCTGTGGAGAGAGACCCAAAAAGTAAGAATCCCTAGCTTATGCAGCTGCACAGTGTCTTCTTCTTAGGTTAGCTCTGATAACATGTTAGATTTTTATCATTTAGTCAATATGATCTTAGGATATTATCTGAGGGAATAACATGCACATCAATAATCACAAGAGACAAGAGACACAAAGAGTTTTCCTCAGGGAAACCATAAATGAGAAAACCCCACAGCTTTCTCATAAATAGAATGATCACCAATGGAAAAAGTAAAAGCCAAAAAAACAAAGATGATATTCGATAACTATTTTCTCTCTCACTTGTGTGAGCTCCTCTTCTTTCACTCATGCGCTATAGTTGAGAGAGTTTGTGTTGCAAATAAACAGTATCACTCTCTATTTATACTAGTTTTCCACTTGACAATTACTTACTAGGGATGACCTCACTAGGAGTGTCTAATAACCTTAGTACCCCTCAACTAATAACCCTAGTACCCCTTAACTGTGGGGACTATTGCCCCTAATTACAAAGGAGGGTTAACCTATATGAATTTACATGACTTTATTATATTAATGATTCTCCTCATAGGAACATCGGGGTTCAATAAAATACAATATAAGATATACAAGTGAATACATTCCGATGTTACAAATGCATCAACAATTTCTAGGCTAATTTCCCTTATCCAGAGGATTTAATCTTTGATGGTAAAACCTGCATAGCAAAGGAAAATGAATAAGATTAGGTTGCATAAATATCTCTTTACTATGCTTCTAGGATTATTGACTTGGAGGCCTCTAAACATATTACTTACAAGAAAGAGGTATTTTCTAACTTGAGATCATGGTTCACATGCGCCTATTATGATTGTTGAGAGATCGGAACATGAATTTATAGGTATTAACATTGTTCCATTGACATACAAGAATGGTAAGAATATTATCTTACATATGTATTGTATGTAACATTCTGGAAACCATCTCAACAAACCTGATTTCTATATCAAAGTTGGTTGCTAATGGTTATCAAATTATATTTTATGATAAAAAGTGTATTGTTAAATATGGAAGCAATTAAATTGCGAATGGTTACTAGGATGGTGGTCTCTACAAACTAAATATTGTTCACAACATAGTTTGTGTGGTTGCAGAAAAATCGGAAGTTGAGAATTGGCACCAAAGGTTTTTATATCTCAACTTGGAAAACTTAGAAAAACTTTCAAACATGGTGGATGGAATACCTCAGTTAAATAAGGTTGAAGTATTTTTTTCTAAATGCATGCACGCAAATCCATGTGATGAATTTTCACTAAGTCTCTGTTGGAGAGCTACAATACCATTTGATGGAAATTTTCATGGACCTATGAGTTCAACTTCACCAATAGGAACTGAGTATCTTTTGAATTTTTTTGATGATTGATCTAGGTACGTGTGGGATTATTACCTAAAAAACTAGTGAAAAAATATTAATAAATCCCAAGAATTAAGAGTATATTTTAAAACAAATATTGTTTCTCATAAAAGTGTTGATATAGAAGAGATGAATTCGATTAAAAATTATACATAAATCAACACCAAGAAAACTTTCCTATACAACATTAGACTCTTGCAACTTAAGATACCATATTCAAGGGTCAATCCTCTATATTGAAAATCAAATCCCTGCACCACAGAGAGAAATTCTACAGTAAGTACTAGGAAAATGTAATAACTTTTGAGAGAAGATGGAATATTTTTCAAAAACCACATCTTTTATAGAAAATAAAATCCCTACAATAACCCTTAGTATAATTTTTAAAAAAAGTCATCCTCAACAAACTTACAACTGGAAAAAGTTTATTCAAGCTACAATTATTCAAGAAATTTATTTAATGAATGAGGTTCTATACATTTGCACTATCACCCTATTTGTTGAACTTAACTTCAATATACTATGAAGTGAAGTTATTCTATCAATGCAGTTTTCCATGAACCCATTAAACACTAAATAATAATTGCACTAACAATAAAATCAAATTTAGTTTTGTAAATCAATTCACTTTACCATTAATCCAACAATGACAAGAAATTCAGGTCCACATTTTTACAGCTCAGAAAATTTGTTCGCTCACAATAATTCATGTCAAACTTCATCCAAGGACTAGAAAAATGTAGATAAGAATGAATGAAAAAAAAAATATGGTAAAATTTATAAGTGGGGTGAAAAACTTGAACAAAGAAATATTTGGACCAATACATGGTTACTCTTGCTACTGCAACAAAATATAAGTTGTAGAATATTGAACCAAACCATTTGATTGTATCCTTAGAGATATCAATCGATCCAAGCAAAGATGATAAGTACAAAACAAATTTTGATAACATTGAATAACGGTACATCATAAGTCATTACATTAACACATTCTTTCACCTGAATTAAAGAATACAAATAAAAAATTCTAATAATTTTTACCTACATGAATATATGTAGACACAAAAAAATGAAGTTAAATATTTGAATTTCAACCGGTAATTATGTTTAACTGGACATTGCTTATAACTAAAAAATGGTGATTATTGAGCAACAAAAACATTGTAAGGTTGAAAAATAGCAAGAAAAAATGGGAAAAGAGAAAAATCGAGGGAGAAGATCTAAATTTGTAGTGGTTTTTAAGGCTAGAAACATACATGTTCATTTTTCAATCCAAGGATATGTGAAAATGGTTGGAAAATGAATTCAAAAAAATGGTACTTGGCACATGAATGGAAACCATGAGCCAATGAAAGGTTCAAGGGAGCTCAATTAATGAGGCTTTATATGTGGATGAATCATTCCCTTGTAACTAATATTCAAGAAAATTGAGGCAATTTCTCATGCATTCATACAAATGGGAAGGGTGAAATGTGAGTGAAATCTCTCCAAGGAGTCCCCCATTCCTTCAAATATGAGCGAAGGTAAAGCCATATCCCAAATTTCATGGGCAAAAGCCAATTTTTTTCCCTAATCCTGGTAAATACAGGTGGGCTAACCCTTTGCACATGAATTTATTTTAATAAATTTGGGACAGAAGCAAATAATAATAAAAAATACTACTATATAAAAAATCCTCCCAATAAAAAATTGAAACCCCTTAAATTTCACCCATGGCCTAAATTTTTCCCTTCAAATTTTCCTTGCATGGAATTTGATGTCTTCTAGTGAAATTCACCACTATGTTCTTGCATAATATTATTTTGTCATTAATATTTGACATGATGATGCTCAATATTGATATATAGAAGAAAACATGACATGGAGAGAGAGAAGAGATATCAAGTGGATCTTAACGATCTTCTTGGGGTACGTTGAACTATTATTTTCTTATTGTTTTTTATTTTATCAACACTTCTTCTTGTCCCTTTGCTTCTCCCATTGTGGAATACTACCCTCACTCTTTTCAATCCCTACCCTTTTTTGGGATGAAAACAATTTCTTGTACACGCTTCATGATTATTTCTTTGTCTTGTTAGTCAATCACCGTTGATTCATCATGTGGCATCATTCTCCTCTTTATGTTTTTTTTTGTTTGGCTAGATATTAATTCACAACATTGAAATAATTATGAAGCGTTAGAATGTGATGAATATGATGCACATAAATTTATCTCACATTCATTTCGTCAGCACCCATCATGTGCAAGGTGAAACACTTGTCATTTCCATATCTCATTTCATCATTTTCACTTTCATATAACCCTACAAAAACCTTCCAAAGTTGCATCATGTCGTAGATAGAGTCAAGAATAGCATATATTTCCTCTTTCCCTTTATGCATCGTCATGCCATAGAGTCATTGTTATTGTGTCCATATCGTAGCACTTGCCACGACCATATCTCATTTGACGAAAATTATTGTCGCTTGACACCTTTGGTACATAGTCAAAGTCATTTCTCATCTAAGTAAATTGCATCTTGTTAGATGAACTTTCTAATTATTTCACGTCCATTGATCAATTTTACAATCGTGTCTTTCATTAGTTCTCTTGTAATTCCTATGTTCAAAAATTTCAACAAAAACTCCTCCTAGCCCTATCCCTAACAAAAAAATGATCCAATGTCCATGTTTTTAAGAGAAAAAAATCAATTCTTTTGCTTTAAAATTCCCATCTTTTTATTATCAATAAACACACACACACACACATGAAAATCATACTCATTACCTTTACCACTAGACTCCATACCTTATTCCTTTAGCCCTCTTATTCCATTAACATTTTATTTACATTACCCACCTCATTCCTATAACTATTTCCCTTTTTAACCCTAACAAAAAATAATATTAATAATAAAAAATACATTTGCAATGTTCCATGTGGAGCACATAACATAGAGATTGATGATGTTGGGGAACCTCTTACAATTGAACAATAGAAAGAAAAGAAAGAATAACATCAGTAGTAAATATTCCAACAAGGTGTGTGGTGTTTAAAGACATCATTTACAACATTTAACCATAGTACATTGTGATCAAAACATCGCAATGCATTATCTCGTAAGAGATCACCATAACAAGTCGATATCAACACAAAAAATTGTTGAACATGTACTGTCATTGATGTCAAAGGATCAAATGAAAGGATCAAGGATCAGATGTCAAAGGTTCAAAATTCAAAGGTAAAAAAATGAAATGTCAAAGACATTGAATTGAATGTCAAGGGGGTTGTTGTAAGAACATCAGAAGAAGCTGAAGAATTCCTCACATATAGTCATCTTGAATAAATACATATGGAAGAATGTGGAAGTCACATGAGATAAAATATCCCATCATGAAACTGGTCACAAATGCGCATATAATTATACATAAAGAAGAACATTGAAAATGACACATGCGTAAACATCATTTGTGAGAATTATGAATAAATAAGGAGAAACAAAATATTGTGTGAAAGTCCCATAAGGAAAATGACATGTGGTACAAATATTTGTAAAGGAAAATATAAGTCATAAACCTATTTGCAAAAGTCCCACAAGGATGTTGACATAAGTGTGTCATACACCTCACAAAGATGAATTTTGGTAAATTGCATGCTGACACAGAGCTTGACTTGTTTAAAATGAAATACAGTGGGCTGTTACTAGGTTAAGGAACTTCACCAAATGGAGACATCTCTTAAGCCAAGAAGACTATAAATAAGAAAGAGATGGATGTGGTGAAGTACGCTTGTGAAGAATGAATATCTAAGATAAACTATTTGGAGAAACTTCAGAATCTTGGGGTATCAATGGCTTGTTGATCGCAGTAAGTATATTTATTTAGTGGGGACAAAGTGCAAAACTAAGTTAGTGATGAACACCTAATAATTGCACTATATGAAGAGGATACATGTATTCTAGATTTGTGATGTTCTTGCTAAGTAAAAGACACGGATTGTGGAACAACATATGTGACCGATCTGGAAACTCTATTCAGATGCAGATTGCAGTAGTTATCACACATTGTATTTTTTGGAAACTATCTATTTTGACACAGATACTAAGATGCAAATCGAAGAAGTTACAACAGTTGCCGATTGTGAAAACATTCACAAGGAGAAGGTACTTTTGTACTTGCAGTTTTTTAGTACAATATTATTTCATATCAGGGAGGTCAAATGGTGCAAGGAGCATGGGGTTGTAGCCTTCCAGTCGGTGCTGAAGAATATAATCAAGGTATTGTAGAATCCTTTTTGTTGGTGCAGATAAAACCCATGGGGTTGGAGACTCCTTATAGTTGCGACTAGTAAATATAATTTGGGGTGTTGTAGCATCCTTTTTGTCAGAGCAGATAAAACCTAGGGGTTTGTAGACTCCTTCCATTTGGTGCAGGAGAACAAAAACACAAGTTGGTTCTTACACAACCAGAGAGCCAATTATCTACAGGTCATAGGTTGAATCCAAAAGTCCCAATTTACGTAGTTAGACAGATATATATTCAAGTCGG
>LPNX010183296.1:498039-536061 GCA_001517045.1 Pseudotsuga menziesii
TCCCCCCATATCAGTAATAAGACGAATCCAACAAACATAGGTTCATTCTTTTATATCCTTTAGATAGAACAAAATACCTTGAAGTGGTGATGATCAAGTCCACAAATAAGAGTAATTGGTCCTAACCATTTCCAAAAAATACACAATGTCCAAAAGATTAGTTGGTTGCTCTATTCAATCTAACCATTACCTCATTGCCCATTTATTAAACCAGTCAATTAACCACTTAGTCAGTCCTCCATTTAAATTATTTACTAATCAAGCGATGTCTTTTGAATGATTGTATCCAAAAGATACATAGGTGTGATGAACTTGCATAGCCTTTGGTTATAACACCTCCCCATAAGCACAATTATCTAGATATTCAAGAGGTGAAATTATTTTTTGTGAATAACCCCCCATAATTGTAGTAGCCTAAATCCCAAGCATAGCACAATTTTTCACAAACTTAAAGTTTTAGTATAGGCTACATACAACATTGACCTATACCAACTGTGTCAAATAATGAACATGAAGTTTAGAATGCTTCATTTTGTTGTGAGAAACATGATTATTAACAACCTATATTGTACTATGATTGTCATAATGGATAAGGGTTGAGGCATGAACAAGAAAACCACTCTTTTCTAAAAGTTAATTGATCCAAACTTCCTCTATACCTACATTGACAACTCCATGATATTTTTCTTATCTAATTGAAATAGAAAATACCTTATATTTCTTGCATGACCAGACCAAGGGACCATAACTAAATTGAAACACATAGCCAGAAGTGGACTTTGAATTGTTAGTGTCACCTCCCCAGTTGGAATAAGTAAACCTAACCAACGGTTTTGTACTGCGACAATATTTAATATGATACTAATAAGTTCCTTTAATATAGACTCAATAATTCTCTTTGTAACTTTCCAATGGCTTTCTCAAGGATCTTGCATGAAACAAGAAACCACACTAACATCAAATGAGAGATCAAGTTGATAGTGAGTTAAGAAAATCAAGCTATTGACCAACTAATGATAAGGAGTGGTGTCGACTCGAAGAGAGTCACAGTCCTTATAGAATTTAGCTCCTGACTGAGAAGGTGTAGAACAAGAATTAAAATAATCCATTTTCAATTGTTTGAAAATATCCGAAGCATATTTTGGTTAAGAAAGAATGATACCATCACCCATTTGAAAATTTTGAATTCTTGGAAAGAAATGTAATAGACCAAGATCATTCATTTCAAAGGTGTCTGTAATTTATTTCTTCAAGACAAAAATGAGAGTGAAGTTATTTTTTGTTATGATTATATCATCAAAATACAATGCCACAATAAAAGTATCACCATGAACATGTAATACATAAATACTATGATCAGTTTCACAATGTTGAACCCAATATTGATAAAGAAATGGCCAATCTTCTCATACCAAGAATAGGCTGCTTGTTTCAAACCCTACAATAATTTATTGAGTCGGAAAACAAGATCAGAATATATCACAAAACTAGGATGTTGTTCCATAACAATTTCTTCAAGCAAGCCTCTATAAAGCTGGCTTTGTTAACATCCATTTGATGAAGTTCCCATCCAACATGGGTAGTAAGGGAAATAATCAGCCAAATAGAGTCATCTTTGTAACAAGAGCAATTGTTTTATTTTAGTTGATATCTTCTTGCCAAGAGAATCCCTTAGCTACCAGTCGAGCCTTATTACATTCAACATAAACATAAGAGGTAAACTTCGTCTTATAGCCCCATCGACACTTCACAACATTCTTTCCTTGATGTCAAGATATCAGTTGCCAAGTATTATTCTTTTGCAAAGAACCAATTTCAACAACCATAGCATTTTCCCATTGAGAAACTCCCTCAACATAAATATAAGTGTTAGCATCACAAGTTTCAAGAACATGTTTAATCAGTGCAAACTTCCATATTGTTTTTTACTACAAGTTTGCTGACCAATTATTTTTTACTGCAAGTCCATCATCAAGTCCAATAGATTCAATTGTGTTAGTATCCCACCGAGGTAGAGAAGTTGAAATTTATGGTTAGTTGAATGAGCAACTATGTCAACTTTCTGATTTAATGTAGATCAACTAATAGTCATCTCAGTAGTATAATTTGACTGTTTGGTTGAAACTTCGAAGAAGGGTATAATAGATCCAAATTATTCAATAATATCCAAATGATCACTATGCAATATATTATAAGAGGATTTCAATAACTTATTACTTGAAATATTCTCCTCAAAGATCACATTTTTTCTCAAAATGATCTATTGTTTTACTAGGTTAGAAAATCGATAATAGGGAAAATTTAAAGGATCCATAACTTTTTTTAAGTGTAGAAACCTTGGCGGATCTTACTAATTTGTAAATTTCCAACCATAAAATGTTGGGTGATATTTTTTTTAACAAGATTCAAATGTCTAAGGTTTTTATATAGTTTCTAGACAATTTTGGTGACTTTTAAAGTAATTTTTTTTCTCCATGGAATTTGGGTGAATCAATTTAGAAATAAATGGAAATTGGTGAATCTTTTCTTTGAAAAAAGATAAAAAAAATAGCCCCTTGGCTAAATTTTGCCCCTAAAATTTTCCATGTCCCCTACTATGTAGGACATATTCCACTCATGATCTTCATGCAAAGTAGTTGGTAGTGGTAAGAAAAATATCACTTGGACTAGTTGTATTATTAAGAATTCAGAAAAACAAACTAATGGTTTAGATGCGAAGGTCTTGAAAAAATATGCAATTTCAAAGAAAAAGGCACTAAAAATGAGGCTCTAGATGTCAAAGTTATAGATTTTTGAAGAAATGCATGAAATGAAACTAAAAAGCCACATGGAAAGTAGATGTTGAACCATGTGGTGATGGGTACAAAAAATGCAGTAAATAATACCCCCTACAAACTTTTCTTATAAGCTCACTTTTACTAATAAGTTACTATAAAGTAAATAACCCACTTTTATAAAAACAAGTGGGAAGAACTTTTACAATGTACTTACTTTATAAATTGAAGTTGCAATGAACTTTTGTTAAAAGTAACAAATAAAAACTTGATCCCAAGACCTCGTACTTAATAAAGTAATTTTTGATAAAGTGAGTTAAGAAAAAGGTTCTTAATATAATGGAGCTGAATTTTGTTGTTGTTAGATAGCATGCCTACCCAAAGAACCTTGTTTTTTTTCCTTGCAAGGCACTTTATAAAACCAGACAAAAACAAAAACAAACAAAATCTTAACACTGAAATTTCTGAAATTTGGGGTTGATACTTGGTTAGCTTACCCAAAAAAGTAAGTTGTCTCACCATTTTCAGTTCATTGAGTTTGCATGATGCACTGAAGTACACAGTTAAGAAAACCTTTCTTCTATGTTTTTTATTTGTCAAGTTCACATAGAGCACATGGGAAAGAGAATACGTAGACTAAAGAGGTAACACATTGAGAATAAAACATAGAAAATTAGGATAAAATATAAAATAATATGAGAATTTATTTATTTATTTTTAAATGTGTAAATATAAACAATATACCTCCCGATATGTTAAAATTGGCATATATTGGGAAATAAAAATCCTTTTAGAGTGAAATTAAAAAAAATCCAACTAAAAGAAACACTCTAGATAAAATGGAACACCTCTCTCAACCCAAAAATTAACAAAAATAATAGAATCCATAAATCTTGTGATGCACATGGTGACATCGATTCAAGATCTCAATCAATAATGGAAGTAGGCATTCATAAGTTCTATAATACCATGTTTGACTAAAATTGGTTATCTTCACAAGGTTGAACACCTTAAGAAACTGATCACACAAATAAATCACAAATAAACACATCGATGTTTTATGTGGTTAAACCCTTAGAGAGGGAAATAATCCACAACCCCAACCAAATAGCTACCTGAGGAAATATACTAATGCAAAAGGAAAATTGATTTACAAATTGATTTCTCACAATCAACCCATGAACAAAATGAATCTCCATGCTATTGAAATAGATATCATATACCAATTGAGTGTTAAGACATGGATCAATAGCCATTAAGATCAAGGTGAAGATGAACTGTCATACCACTTTATGTATAGAGCATATTGTCACCCCTAGAGTACACAAGTACAAATTCATATTAATGCATACTAAAGAAACACATTTTAACTAAAGACACTTTACACCAAGTTAATCTTAATGAATTCCTAATTGTCTGGATATCCAACAAAAAATCATGATCAACAAAGTATATATCTATTTCAACTTTATGGATGCATCTAATATCTCAAATATATAGACATAACCAAACTATGAAATCCCATACAAAGGAACAACCATCCAATAGAATACATGGGCATATGACTACTTCAACTACTAGTACAGTAGGACATCCTAAAGGTACATGCTGCATTCAAATTCTTGATGAGATCCCCATTAATGTATAAGAAACATAAAATATCTAAGCACCTTCTATTTTCTACTTATATTCCACATGGCCCACTCCTCCAAGTATATTAAATCTATAACAAATGTTACTATACCAAAAACGTTATCCAAATCTTCAAGGACATGTGGCAAAGGAGTAAGCATGAGTATCCATGGTTTACAATAATATTAGCTTTATATGTTACTTGCATAGATATTATATAGCATTCACCTAATTTATCTGATGGAGACATTAGGTACCATGGAATACTTATCCAAAGTACCAATTCTAGGTTAGATACAAGCTCAACATTTTCACGCAGACCAATACAAAGGATATAATGTCCCGGGGTTTCTACAAATACAATGCATGGTTCAAATTTCCATATATCCAATGCTTTAATGGAACACAACAAACAAAACTTACCTTGTTTTTCCATCACTTTTCAACCAAATTACTCTTTGTTGCATCCAAAACAACGTATTTTCCCTTGTTCTTGTTGTAATCTCATCATTCCAAACTAAAAATAAGTACTCTACCTACGTCACTTGGTTTCTCCAATGAGAATAATGCAAGCTCACTAAGTATTTAACTATTATGACAACCAATGAATGGTTATTCATTGAAGTAACTTACTTCCATATTTGAATCAAGGTTTCCATGCCCCTCCCTTCATTTACTAGATTGTGATATAGAACATGGTACCAACTGGGAACTAATCATATATTTGGGTTGAACATTGGTACCACACAGTTTAACTAAAATCTATTGTACTCAAGGGCCTAACATCAAATTGACTATAAATATTGAATAATTGACCATCTTATGGACATATTTCCATGTACCAAAACACCTAGGTGTTTGACCACACTTTATGCATTCATCAATTCAAGGAATCATGGCACAATATTCTTCAAATAATCTTTAATCAAGTAACAATTAGAGGATATAAACCACGTAGCTGTATTTCCCCGTCAACTACAACACACCTTACAAAGTAAACTAGGAATGACTTTTACATTACAACTATGTGTCCATGTAGGGATGCAAAATGTCAACAAAAAATAATAACCAGACCCACATACCTTCTTGTTCCTCTGCACCAATTCACATACTTAGACTCTTCGTCTATGTGTTTGACCTATGCACCTTAAACATCTTATCTTGGTGTTCATATTGGATCTCCATACTTCACCTAGAAATTGTTAGACTAGTCAATTGTAAAAAACATTGCATTCATATATTAGGTTGATTAGGATCAATATTAAATTCCTAATTTCCAACTCGAAGATATTTTTCAAGGAAACATTTCACCTCACAATTTCACAAGTTCAAATTTCAAAGTAAACAAAACCATGCCATTCTTTTTAATGTCTTAACCATGTGAAGACAAACATATCTGTCATGTTCAATGAGTCATCACTCATGCCTTGGGGAGGTTCCTGATTGAATGAATGAAGTAGTGATGTGAACAATATATGGACCATCAGAAACCCCACACATCATCCCCTTTTTTTTATGGGATTCCAGCCACTCTTTTTGCAAAATAAGCATTCGATATAACGTAGGAGAGATTGCTAGGAAACATACAAAGAAAAATTGCACCTTTCACGTTCCACTTGAGTGACAAAATAAAATCTCCCATGTCGACCTCTAGTCATCCATCAATATTCACCAATTGATTGATTTCTTCTATAGGAAGCTCCCTAATGGCCACCATAATCCATTTTTCAGTAAAACAACATCGTATTTTCTCTTACATCACTACTGAAAATGCATGCCATTGAGCTGCTGCAGGTTTGGAAAAGGGATCATTTCCTCTCTCTTGCCCTTACTCCAAACATTGTCACACCATTGTGTATCCTTTACTATAAAGGATTATAAGGCTCACAACACTCATAAATATGAAGTAGATTAGGAGGATATAACATCATTTCCAAAATATTTTCAAGATTCTTATAGGTTAAGGATATTTTTTAGGGGCAAAATTAAGCTAATTTGTTTTTTTTGTCTTTTTTAAAATAAATTCCTTAATTGGTCATTTTTTCTAAAATATAGCCTAGATTTATATAACATGTGTTTTTAAAATAACTTGTCAAAATATACAAATTTTAGTATTTATTTAGACGTTTTAGGTGTAGGCACATGGAAAGCATAGTGTGCCCATTAAACATGGCAAACTACAAATAGATTACAATTTTTTGCTACCAAAATTTATACAACCTCAATAATAGTAAAGTGGATATGCATAAATCATATACACATACATTACACTGCTAATAACAAAATCATAGAAAATTGTTACAACACTCTGTAAATAGTCTCCTCTCACCTACCACTAATCTACTCCTAAAGCCACGCTATAGAATCTTTCATTTGCTCACCTTCTTAAACTTAAACACCGTCTATTTTTCATACCATGTAAAGAAATGTGAGATTATACAATGTTTCTACATAACAAAAGGGGTTGAGTAATATATTAAACATATAAATATATCAGGTTTTGTTTTATGGTAGATACACTATTTTAACATACTAACAACATACGGATTTACCTATTTGAGAAAATATCTCAAATACACTGAAACATGAACCAACTACTTAAAAAGAATCTTACATATCTAACCACATCAAACAATTTCCTAATACTTAAAAAATCAAACTAACATCATAGAGACAAACTCTACATTATAATAATCGATACATTAACAAATCACTACCTTGGCATGTAATTAAGCATTACATATTAATATACCAGCATAGATCCAAATCCTAAGATCTATCAAGCGTCTAGAGGGATCAAATATCTAATTAAGTATAACACTCAATGAGCTATTGATTTGATTCAAATCAAAAGACACATATTTTTATTTAGGATCGACATATAATATTTTTATTATTAATATATAATATTATTTATGGTCCACATATAATTTTTTATTATTATTTATTTTGTTAGGAATGAACATTACAACATCTCCACCATACATGGTTTTAAAACCATGTGCGAGGCCCTCCTAAAACCATGGGTTGTTTAGGAGGCATTGCACATGGTCTTAAAACCATTTGTAAGGCCCTCCTAAACCATGTACAATAAAACCATGGGTTTCTTAGGAGGCCTTGCACATGGTTTTAAAACCATTTGCAAGTCCCTCCTAAACCATGTACGATAAAACCATGGGTTGTTGCGCTGAGAGGTGTTCTACAACTCAATATTAGGGAGATCTTGTAATGTTTGTCATGAGGGAGATCTTGTAACATTTGGTACTAACAAAAAAATAAAAAATAACAGTTTTAATTATCTTCCAAAATAAATGTTGGCTACAAAAAAACCTAATATGGGGGATATGTTGTAATGTTCATACCTAAAATAAAAATAAATAATTAAATATTTAATTATCCGCCAAAAAAATGTTGTTAAAAAAACAACACGATATGGGGGAGATGTTGTAATGTTCCTACCTAACAAAATAATAAAAAATAAAAATTGAATTATCTGCAAAAAAAATGTTGGTCTTGCACATGGTTTTAAAACCATGTGTAAGGGCTCCTAAAAAACCTATGGTTTTATTGTACATGGTTTAGGAGGGTCTTGAAAATGGTTTAAAACCATGTGCAAGGCCTTCTAAACAACCCATGGTTTTATTGTACATGGTTTAGGAGGGCCTCGCAAATGGTTTTAAGACCATGTGCAAGCCTACTAAACAACCCATGGTTTTAGGAGGGCCTTGCACATGGTTTTAAAACCATGTATGGGGGAGATGTTGTAATGTTTGTTCCTAAAAAATAAGATTCAATAAAAAATATTATATGTCAGCCATAAATTATATTAAATATTAATAATAAAAATATTATATGTCCATCTTAAATAAAAAGATGTTTCTTTTAGTTTGAATCAAATCAATGGCTATATATAGGACACACCAAAGCTAATAGAGGTTTTCACCTCAAAATATTTGATCCCTTTGAAACCAGAAATAAGAAATAAGAAATCAGAACGGTACGAAAAATAGTTTGGAGGTTACAGATACAAAGAAAAAAGGAGAGAGAAAAACAATAATATCAAAAGTGAAGAAGAATAGAAAGATTGCACAAACTTGTTTAGTATATTTAAGTGATAAAAGCTTGGATATAGAAATGATTCATGAAATTCTTAATAACATTCACCCACATCAGTCAATAACTATACACCTCTTAATTACAATGGATTAAATTAAATCCGAATAATTAAATAAAGAGATACTTAAACATAACACAAATTTCTACTTACCTTATTTTTGCGTCGAGGGGTGCTCTACAACCCAGTATGAGGGAAATATTGTAACGTTATGTGGAATATCTTGTGATGTTTGTCTATATTATGTTGTAACATTTGTTACTAACAAAATAATAAAAAATAAAATTTTAGTTATCCACCAAAATAAATGTTGGCCGCAAAACAACCTAATATTAGGGAGATGTTGTAATGTTCCTACCTAAAAAAATAATAAAAAATAAAAAAATTAATTATCCACCAAAAAAATGTCAGTCAGAAAAATAACACAATATGGGGGAGATGTTGTAATGTTCCTACCTAACAAAATAATAAAAAATAAAAAATTGAATTATCCGCAAAAAAATGTTGGCCTTGTCCTAATAAACCCATGGTTTTATTGTACATGGTTTAGGAGAGCATTGCAAATGGTTTTAAAACCATGTGCAAGGCCTCCTAAACAACCCATGGTTTTATTGTACACGGTTTAGGAGGGCATTGCAAATGGTTTTAAGACCATGTGAAAGGACTCCTAAACAACCCATGGTTTTAGGAGGGCCTTGCACATGGTTTTAAAACCATGTATGGGGAAGATGTTGTAACGTTCATTCCTAAAAAAATAAAAAAGAATAAAAACTATTATATGTTGGCCATAAATAATATTAAATATTAATAATAAAAATATTATATGTCGACCATTAATAATAAAAATATTCTATGTTGACCATAAATAATATTAACATTAATAATAAAAATATTATATGTCGACCTTAAATCAAACCAATAGCTCCTTGAGTGCAATACTATTAAGTTTTCACCTCGAGATATTTGATCCCTCTCGGCACTTGATAGAGCCTAGGATTTTGATCTAAATTTGTAGTGATTTTTAAGGCTAGAAACATACATGTTCATTTTTCAATCCAAGGAAATGTAAAAATGGTTGGAAAATGAACTCACAAAAATGGTACTTGGCACATGAATGGAAACTATGAGCCAATGAAATGTTCAAGGCAGCTCGATTAATGGTGCTTTATCAAGCGTCGAGAGGGATCAAATCTCACGAGGTGCAAACCTCTCCTCAAATAGCTCCTTGCGCTCAATACCTGAGAAGATGTTTTCACCTCGGGAGATTTGATCCCTCTCGACACTTGATAGAGCCTAGGATTTGGGTCTAGGATGGTTCAAGTCATGGGTGATGACAGAAAATTGGATATTGATTAACATTGAAAGGAATAATCCCACAAATCTGTCTCATTTGGATCGGATTTTTTATCGACATTAATTGATTTTCCAGCATGTTAACCTCTTGTCCATGATAATCCCATTTGACTATCACATGTTTCAAGTTTCTCCAAAAAGTGGGAAGTTTCACAGGTTGTAGAATGTCTAAAGCCAATATTTGGTAGAGGAAATTGGTATAGGTCACTATTCAAAGTAATGCAGCTACCATGTAATTTTCTTCCATCATCTCTACCAAGTGACACATCCCCTCTCCCAAGCAATTTCTTCCATTTCTCATTGATCTATCCTCTAATAGAGAGCTTGACTCAATAGCTCCAACTCCTCTCATAGTGTTGATGCCTGCAAAATCCCAAGTACCGATAGTAGGGATTCCCCCCAATAATCGTTCCCAATTAGATCACTTATCATTTTGTATGGGGAATCCATCTGGTTAACGAAACGACTACCGTAAGGCTAAATGAAAGATTAAATCTATTTACCAGTTGCGGCCTGGTCCACTGTTTATTTGTTTTTTATGTTTTATATAAATGATATGCAAGTTCCTAGATTAAATGCAATTTTAACAGGAAACAAAAGGCTTCACAATGTGATGGGTAGCTTCTTACCTCCCGTCTTATCATGTTTGTCCTCGAACTACAGAAAGCAAATAAAAACTACTCTAAACTAAATAATATATCTAACCTATCCCTAGGGTGAAATATTACTATTTATATGAGTAATATAATGCATTCATTAGACAAGGAATTTTACAGATAGTTGATAAATTCAGAATACATAAGCATAGCAGAAAAATTAACATAGAGAGAGCTCAATGTTGGTTAAAAAATTCATTACTCATTTGATGCATAAGATTCATGACAAGGAAATAAAATCATTCACAACATAGGAATAGTCCAGAAGTTAGAACGATCTCACATATTTGTGTATTAAGCTAAAGCAGAAATAGTTCCATATCCAACCATATACACAACATGCATTTGAAAATCCAACAACCCCTTCTCCAGTAGAAGCTTTATCCTCTTTATTATAAAAATAAATAGTCCTTCTTACAAGTATTTCACATATTAGAGCTAGAAAATTCCTCTTCTATTTTATTCTATCTATATTTATACATTTTCAAAATTAATCTTGGTATTCTTTGCCCTTTTGGATTCCCCTAACCTTTCATTTACAAAATTTTGTCCTCTAGTGTGCTCACTACGAAAAGGAATTAAAACAAAATATTACATCAAGAAAAACTCCCACTTGTGGATAAGTCAAATAGTCTAGGTTGACCCAGTTTGACTCTTAATGTACACATCCCATGCTTGGGATTCTTCATTTATGTTTGATATTTTGTTGGCTCCAACACTCGTGCTACTATATCATGTTTTGACATAGAGGACTCTATCTCCTTGACCTTTGGTGTGTTCTGACTCAATAGCTCTTCAAACAGATGCTTGTGTAATGAAACTTGCACAATCCATATTCCAATGGTTTCCTGACTAAGACATTAAATCTTAGATATGCTCTCTTCTCTTGTTTGCAGCCTGTCTTGGAGGTTCTTTAAGTGCTGCTCTATGGCTGGGAAATCTTGCTCTGAGGTACCTTCTAAAATTTGGCATTGGTGGTGGATCAAACACATTCCTTTGTAAAACTCAGTACACTTCTCGATAGTTTTATCAATGGCTATGTTCAACTGTACTACTTATTTGCAACCAAAATTTAATATTGCTAACTCCATCTTGATAATTCCTGAGTTCTTCTAGGACATGTTTGTTGGGAAAGTTGAATGAGCTCCAATCCAAGTGAGATGACTTCGCACAATTTTTTTCCACATTGAAAAACTTCTTCTGGATCTCTGCTGCATTTTGTGTTATCTCTTTCAACCTTGCTTAAATATTTTTTACCTTGTACATTTCACCAACCATCTTCAACAAAACTTGATTCAATTCTTGCTGCAACACCGATGCTTTATTTTGGAAAGGAGTGATATCCAGTTGTTTCTCCTTTGCTTCCTAGAGTTGCTCATTTAGCAAATTGTTTTGAACTTATAACTCTTCCACCCTTTTATTTGTTGCATCTCCTTTATATTCTACTTCTGTAACTTGCTTCTCGAGATCCCTTTTTTCCCCTTCAATGATATTCACTAACAATACCAGGGAATCCTTGTCCGAATGCAAGATATGGCATGCCTCTCTAAATCTTTACAACTCGCAGAGACTCTCCTCATGTTTTCTTTTCAGGCTTTGTCCTTCACCCCTTTATTTATTTAAAGTTTCTCTCATTTGAGATATCTTCTTCTTATATTGCTCTATATTATCCACCATTTTATCCACATTATCTACATTTGCAAGGGTTGAGGCTACACTTTCCCTTGCAAGGAGTTTAGGATCCTTGTTAGTCCCATGGACGACTATTTTCTCAGTTACCATAACTCCTATATGCTTCTTTCTGCTGTCCAGCCTATTTTTGGTTCTCATGACATTCCTTTTCTTATTATTATCATAGAAAATTGTATTAAGGTCAACTATTGCCTGCTCCTGAGATGGGATGAAATGAATTGGCCCAAATTCTAGCGTAGGAGCTGTATCTTTTGTCGCCATGTTGCTCGATGGAAAAATGGATTGATGGGATCATCATGAGCCTGTCCATGCTCCTGATTCTCTTGATCTAGATCTTCTTGGTCTTTCTTCTTTAGTTCCTTGGCTACCTTTTCTGCTACTTCTTTTCCATGTTCAGTCGTTTCCTTCTTAATTCTTTCAATCTCCTCCCAGTACTCTTTGCTCTTCTTCTTCTTCTTCTTCTTTCTTTCTCCTATTTTCCTCTTCTTGTCTTTTCTTATTTTCTCTTCTTTCCTTTTCTTTTGTGCTTCCTTGGAGAAACGTTTCTCTACCTCTTATGACAATCTGTGGGCTTCTTCTTCTCTTTTCTTGGCAGCTTCTTCCTCTTGTTTTTTCTGCTCGATAGCACTACTACTTCCTCCTTTGCCACCCACAATCTTTATTTTCTTATTGAACCTCTAACTCAAAGATGACATATTGTAGTGCTCTGCCTAACCGGTAGAGCACTGTGTCCATCTCTCTCTATGATGTTCTCTATTCTAAACTCGTTCTGAGTTAGTTTTTAATAAAAATCAAGACATTTTAATCATATTACAGATTTATATCCATGTCTGTTCTATTATTTTTATAAACATGTGAATGTACAAGTATGAACTATAAACATATTAAAGTAGAAATAGGAGTTGTACATGTTTGATATGTTGGAATATATTAAACCCACTCACAACTTAGGATAAAATAATTAATCATTATTTGATTAATTATTCACCCACTAGCTTAATTAGGTGGCACCTTAAAGTCAATGCATGCCATCTATATCCTAGGAATGAGTTATTTCTGATTCTGGGTTCATCTAGAATTAGTATGCAGGACCTTATAGCAGATTCTGCTTTTTTCTACTTTTTCTGCTTTATCCTGCTTTTCTATGGATAAGATAAAAGCTAGTCAACTAGGAAACTGGGTGCTTTTATTTCCAACCCATCCTCCATTAGTTTTTCTCCATTTTCTAGGATTAGAATGTTACTTCCATCTCCTTGACAACTCACTCATGCTTTTTCCAACTCATGAGTTCCTTGATAGATTTAGCAAGTGCTTTATCCACCTATGGGGGTTTGCTATATTTTGGTAAGTCAGCCTTTTTGAGCTTTATGAGTTGTTTCCATACAATTCGACTTCCCCATGAGGGATGTACTATTTATGTACTCTATTATTCATAATTATTCAATGGAAGGATACACACCAATATTCATCTCTTCATTCATGTGATTCAGTCTCTTTTCTTCTCTCTTATTTTCCTGTGTATGCTTGTGAAAATTCTTAGTAGCAAGATCTATTTCCTGTGCTTCTTCTTAGCATCATTGCACATAGCATTGATCTATTATTTCTACATGATAAACTTCATGAATTTTTGTAAATTAGACAATAATACCATGCATGAATTTAGTATCTAAATACCTGGAATTTAGATACCTGGAATCAGCGGTTATATTAGATCCAACAATTTGTTGTAGACCTTGTAGGTTCCTTCTTCTTCCAGTTTTCCATCCAAGCATTTATTAACAAAATGATGTGCCACCCTGCCGACCAGCTCTCATCATGTGCTGGCCCTAGGAAACCAATGGGTTTCCTAGCCCCCGAGCCCACAGACCAATAATACCGAGAGTAGATTCCTCTCCATTCTTTATCTTCTCAGTCATTTACAGATATTCTCGTCCTTGATTTATCCCCCTCCTCAAGTTTTTCCTCTCCATTCTCCTCACGCAGAGTCTGATTTCCCAAAAAAAAATCCAACCCCCCATCTCCCTCTGACACCTCCCCTAAATACTCATTTTCTTCCTACTTTCTTCCACCTTCTCCACCGCCTTTCCCCCAAAAACCTCATTCACCTACCTCTTTCAGTTTACGATGCTCATAAATTATTATAATCATGAATATACATTTATTCATTCAATTGTCCTTATCTCGAGCATTCGAATAGTTAAGGTTATTTAAGTTGAATTGAATAAGTTGGTTGTTTGGCATTTTATTAATTCTTGGAATTTTCACCACTGGTCCCTCACGGGATGGCGGTTTAATAGCTAGTCCTATTCAAATCAAATATGTTGAAGAAAATAATAATTTAGTAATTATCTTGTGTACAGGTGAGTATCTTAGTTGTTTTACTTGATCCGGAATCCGATGTTAGTAATCATAGTAATAAGTATTATTATAAAATCAATAATGTCATATCTTGATGGTCCTATTCCATAGTTCAATATACATGTTTAATCTACACGAAATCATTTGGTGATTTGATTAATAATTATTTTACTTGAGTTATTTCCACTTGGGTTTAATTGAACAATTGACTATATTTACCACAAGAGCGTAATACTAACAATAATTATAATAATAATTGTTTAATTAATTCATTGACTATGTTTAACACAAGATCTTAATAATCATCATAATCATAATAGAAATAATTATCTAATTAAACTATCGGTTATGTTTACCACAAGAGGCACTATTAATAATAATAGTAATAGTAATAGTAATAGTAATAATAATAATAATACCATTAATAATAATTATAATTAAAGACATTTTATAGTTGTTTGTTTTTAATCACAAGTATCATAGTCATGAGCATGTTATCTCTAGATTCATAATCAAAGCACCCTTAGGGGTTTAAACATCCCTGAATATTTTGTTAATGTAAATAAACAATGTTTAAGTCTACGCACGACAACTTTCTGAGGATTATTCCAATTTATGACACTTGATCACTTACGTATTACATTGTTCACCTATCATTAATGAATATGTTAACTTAACATTCATTATTTCATTAACATATTTACCTATGAAAACCTATACCATTATTGATCGTGTTAAGTATTGGTATGTCGATATTGGTATACGTGTGCAAAGTGTGCATGCATGGCCAGTGCATGCATAGATCATACACGTACTATAAGAAAACATCATATATCCTATATATATATATATATATATATATATATATATATAATAACAAAATAATAATGATTCACATAGATAGGACATTCATGGATACAAGACATAACAATCGCAAATACCTAACCGAATTAACATACCAACATGTAATCTTTTTAGCATCATCAATCATTAATTATTAATGAATTAAGTTATAACGTCGTTATATTTTTAGATTCATTACTCAATCAATTATTTTCAAGGAAGAGACACCTACTACTACTAATATTGGTGTCGTAGATCCCCCCCTGACCCAACACAATACTAGCTATAACATCCTCCCATCCTAACCTATGTCCACACCCTCCCTATCCTTCCTCTGCTAGTATAGAAGTGGATGTCGGCTTCACCGACCTGACCACATAAGAACCTGAGAGCGATAGCATTGGTTGAACAATGGACCTAGCCTCTCCTAGCAGGCATCCGACCATCGTCATCACAACAACATGGGGAGTGTGTCTCAGCATGGCCCTCCCACGACCTCAGGTATCATAAAAACATAGGGTGGAACACATCCATCCCTCTCAACATCCTGGGTCTATATACTCTATCAAAAAGATACTTTGCTGCTATCGAGATTATTGGTCTGTGTCATCGTATCATCAATTTTGGTAATCAAGGCTCTTCTCTGTAGAAATAGGTACTATACCACACTTCATATAAAGTATCCATTTATTACATAGCCCATGTGTTCTGTATATTAGTACTTTGAAAACGTACATTTATAACAATATCTCCATTCAATCATTAGTTGGTGCATATTATCAACAACATTTCCTTTCATTGTATAAATCATTAAATTGATCACATCATGGGTCAATATCCATGTACCACATCATATATATTACATTTATCAATGATGACAATTAAACATACGGTCTTTATGAACAAAGGAATATCATGATAACTATAACATAGTAACCTCACAAACATAATCATAACATCGCAATCAATGTATCAACATAAGCATAGTAACATCTTAGACATAGTAGCAACATCTATCATGTCATAAATATGGTTTACTCACTCGAACTGAGTCCAACATTTACTAAGAAAATAAAATGCAGCATGTCGATATGTCTAGTCAAATATGGGCACTACATATACTCACCCTTCAGAAAACTTCGTCCTAAAGTTATTGTTATGCATGATTATAAGAATATATATTATTATGCATAATATAGGTGTCTTACTACTAGAATTCATTAGTTAAGGTAGTCTCACTTGGATCTTTACTTGATCCACTTGTCGATGTCATTTTACTATTTTACTTCTTTTATCATGTAATATATGCTCTTAAACTATATCTGAAAACATATCCTAGTAACTACTTATGACATTCCTCGAGGGTCCCTATTTGTAACATGCATCAAGGTTCATCATGCCTTACTAGACAATTATCCACAACAATTTATAAAAATAATAATAAAAAGTTCTATAGTCTTGTTTCTATTGTGATTCATAAGGAGATGTTAGTTCCCTTTTGTTGTTGTTGTTGTTGACTCGTTTATGAATTTCTAGCTTTATTGAATCTCTCTCCAATTTACATTACTTATGTTCTCATTAAAATTATTAATTAGGATCCATCTTGACATCGGCACTTATATAATAACTTGAATAACACTATGTTTATTAATCAAATCCCATTCACCAATCAATTCTCTTTAAAGAGCACTCTTACCCCATGAATGGCACATTATACAAAGAATACTTACAATTTCTACTTATTTCTTTGTAATTTTAATAATGGGACACACTTTCTATACTATGTAATTTAATTGATATTTTCTTGGCTTGTCGTATCATTTTTCTATGATAATATCTAAATGTCATTTATACATTCATCTCTTTCTATACTAATTCCTATTAATAGTCCTAAAACAATTTTCCCTTTTGTACCATTCATTTATCGCTAATTCTCTTATGGTAATTATGTGTCATAAAAAAATATTGTCTTCAATCTTGAATGTAGCACTCTTCTTGATACAATTACCTTTTATATCTTCTTTATCCTTGCTTAAACTCGCTCTCTCTCCCTCTCTCCATATATAGGTATCAATAGCTATTAAGTCTACTTGATCTATTTATTTAGTTATTTATGTTGCATGAGTACAAGTACATTTACAATCCCCCCCCTTTTTTTACGAGATTACATTAGCACACCTATCACTCAATATTAGCAACCCTAAATCTTTTATTTATATAGACATAGCATTCCTTATAAAACCTCTTCTCTATACCTTATCTTTCACGTTTATTGTTCCTCATCTATTTATTAGGTCTTACCTCCTAATATCTTAATGTGTTAACTTATAATATTGTTTATGCTTAGCGAGTATAGGTTCACTCATTATACCTTTATTCGAGATTGATTACCATTATTACTTTCACACCAAATAAAGTTACAACCTACACCCTACCATAACCTATTAGCTTCATGGTATGCTAAGCAATGCTAACCCCATGGGATAATCTATACATCATCATATCCTTTCTCCAACATTCGTCTATTCATCTTCATCTTCAGTATACTTACACCAACCATGCCACGATGGCACGACTATCGTAAGGATAAATGAAAGATTAAATTTATTTACCGGTTGCGGCCTGGTCCACCGTTTATGTGTTTTTTATGTTTTATATAAATGATATGAAAGTTCCTATATTAAATGCAATTTTAACAGGAAACAAAAGGCTTCACAATGTGATGTGTAGGTTCTTACCTCCTGTCTTATCCCCTTTGTCCCTAAACTACAGAAAGAAAATAATAGCTACTCTAAACTAAATAACCTATCCCCGGGGAGCAATATTAATATTTATATGAGTAATGTACTACATTCATTGCACAAGGAATTTTATATATAGCTGATAAATTCAGAATACATAAACATAGTAGAAAAATTAACATAGAGATAGCTCAGTGTTGGTTAAAACATTCATTACTCATTTGTTGCATAAGATTCATGACAAGGAAAAGAAATCATTCACAACATAGGAATAGTCCAAAAGTTAGAACGATCTCACAGATTTTTATATTAAGCTAAAGCAGAAATAGTTCCATATCCAACCATATACACAACATGCATTTGAAACTCCAACAGCCCCTTTTCCAGCAGAAGCTTTATCCTCTTTATTATAAAAAGAAATAGACCTTCTTACAACAAGTATTTCACATATTAGAGCTAGAAAAGTCCTCTTCTATTTTATTCTATCTATATTTATACATTTTCAAAATTACTCTTGGTATTCTCTGCCCTTTGGGCTTCCCTACCCTTTTATTTACAAAGTTTTGTCCTCTAGTGTTCTCACTAGGAAAAGGACTTAAAACAAAATATTACATCAAGAAAAACTCCCACTTGTGGATAAGTCAAATAGTCTAGGTGGACCGAGTTTGACTCTTAACGTACACATCCCATGCTTGGGATTCTTCATTTATAGTTCGATATTCTATTGGCTCCAACACTCGCACTGCTATCTCATGTTTTGACAACTGGGACTCTATCTCATTGACCTTTGGCGCGTTCTGAATCAACAGCTCTTCGAGCAGATGCTTGTGTAATGAAACTTGTACAATCTAGAGTCCAATGGTTTCCTGACTGAGACATTCAATATTAGATATGTTCTCTTCTCTTGTTTGTATCCTGTCTTGGAGGTTCTTTAAGTGTTTCTCTCTGGCTTGGAAATCCTGCTCTAGGGTACCTACTAAAATCTAGCATTTGTGGTGGATCGAACACATTCCTTTGTAAAACTTAGTACACTTCTCTATGGTTTTATCAATGGCTGTGTTTAGTTGTATTATTGATTTGAAGCCAAAATTTAATATTGCTAACTCCAACTTGATACTTCTTGAGGTCTTCTGGGGCATGTTTGTTGGGAAAGTTGAATGAGCTCCAATCCAAGCGAGCTGACTTCACATATTTTCTGCCACGTCGAAAAACTTCTTCCAGAGATCTGATGCATTTTGTGCTATCTCTTTCAACCTTGCTTGAATATGTTTTACCTTGTACATTTCCCCAACCAACTTCAACAAAACTTGATTCAATTCTTTCCGCAACACCGATGCTTGATTTCAGAAAGGAGTGATATCCAACTCTTTCTCCTTTGCTGCCTGGATTTGCTCATTTAGCAAATTGTTTTGAACTTCTAACTCTTCCACCCTTTTATTTGTTTCATCTCATTTCTATACTACTTCTACAACTTGCTTCTCGAGATCCCTTTTTTCCCTTTCAATGATATTCACTGACTATACCAGGGAATACTTTTCTGATTGCAAGATATGGCATGCCTCTTTAAATATTTCCAGCTCACCGAGATTGTCCTCATGTTTTATTTTTAGGATTTTTCCTTCACCCCTTTATTTCTTTAAAGTTTCTCTCATTTGAGATATCTTCTCCTTATATTACTCCAGATCATCCACCCTTTTACCCACATTATCTACATTTGCAAGGGTTGACGCTACACTTGCCCTTGCAAGGAGTTTAGGATCCTTGTTAGTCCCATGGACGACTATTTTCTTAGTTACCATAACTCCTATATGATTCTTTCCAGTGTCCACCCTCTTTTCTGTTCTCACAACAATCCTTTTCTTACTCTTATCGTAGAAAATCGTATTAAGGTCAGATATCGCTTGCACCTGAGATGGGGTGCAAGCTATTAGCCCAAATTCTAATGCAGGAGGTGTATCTTTTCTCGCCATTTTGTTCGATGGAAAAAATGGATCGATGGGTGTTACGAAGATAAATTCATCTGGATTGGGGTACCACAATAGATAGCTTGACTCTAGAAATCAATCCTTTCCAATATGCAAGAGAAATTAAATATCTAACACTAAAGGATAAAAAAATTTACCTTATTCCAGACGGTTGAAGTAGATCTCCGTTCAGCCTTCCAACTTCAGCTTGAGTTGATGAATCACTTCCTCAACAATAAGTAAACAAGACAACATGCTATATATATTGGTGTTAGATCTACTCTAGCATATATAATCAACAATGTATAAGCATTTGAAATCATCCATGGATAAAATATTCATTCAAGAATACATTATTCGACAGGAAGAGATATTTCTATCAATATAAAATCAGAGATTACAATGAATACAACCTCTGTCGGCACATTTACGAATCATAGAAACTAAATCCCCCACTTGGGCCTCCACCACCTCAATCATCCATCTCTCGATAGCAATCTCACAAGCAAAAGGAAAGCTTGGGAAGAACACTAAAGTGCTCCAAGGGAGAAAGGGATGCAGACTCAAACACAAGTTCCGGCAACAATGGACTATAGTTTCTTTGCTCTCAATTCTCTTATGCCTTCAATGTATCCAAAGGGTTCCTTATATAGCTTTTCAATGGGGTAATGAAAGGTCAAATCTGAGCGACCTCAAGGCATATGGAAGTCCAGGAGATAAGTGAGTCGGATCCATGTTAAGGAAAACTCCAAAAGGATTTGGATTTTTGTACACATCCCGATGTACGCAGTTTTAGAGGTCAAACCCATGTATATATGTGATAAAGGGTTTAAAAGTCGCGTATAGAAATTTTCACATATTTTTAGGGATGGTCTAGGAAACATCAAAGGACAAAAAATGGTCCAAGGGGTCTAAGGAGTCTGCAGAGGGACAGGGGAAGGCCATACAAGTGTGATTCACCATGTGTGGTAAAATCTGCTATAACAGATGCCCCCTAATGTATGAGGTCAGAGGGGTCATACGATGGCTGAAATACATTATAATTCCATCCCAGAAGTGGAGTGATGAAGAATCCCAAATGGAAGACCAGCCACCCAATTAGCATAGTACAATGATACAACTCTGCATATAACTGCAAATACATATAGCAGTCCCGGATACATAAGAGTACAATGGCCATGAATAGGCATGATACAAAATATGATATAAGTGGTCATTGCCACGTACAATTTACGAAGATCAGAATCTCCATGATGAAGATATACAAAGCATCATGATCTCCATAATGGTTGAAAATATACAATGGATCAAGATCTTCATAATGGCTGGAAATGTCTGACATATACTGGAATCAAGTCATGAGAGCTGAAATCTCATGAACACTGGCACGATCAAGGAGGTAACATATAAGAGATGCCACCAATCTGGAAGGTCTTCTACCAAAACCACTACGAGTACATGTCCTACTATGTGAATAGAGGTGTCAAGGTTGAACATAGTAGTCCATCATCTGATTACTAGTCATTGATGTATACCATTAATAGACGCGATATCAACCACCAATAATGATAATGGGAATAAAGGTACTAGAGTGCAAACTAACAAGTGTGAATAGATGTGTTGAGGTTGAACAATTGAGAGAATCCATCGATTAGGGGACATTGATGTATTCCAAAAAACTGTCGAAGGTGAGAGAAACTACCACTGATGACTGCAAGTCTCAAGGCACTAAAAAATGACTCTAGATTCCAATCCCAAAATAAATGATCTGAAGTTGATGGGATGAAATCCGCTGGAAGGAGGGCATTAAGGCATCCCCCATCATCGAACACGAGGTACTCAGCAAAGCTGTATAATGTGGAAGGACTCGATCATAAGGTGCACAAACTAGTAAATGTACTGGGAATGGCCAACATGCAAAGTCAAAATAACTGAGGAATGGCCGACTCAGGTTTTAACTTTCTTCGAACAAGAGCATAATGGAAAATGGTGGCTGAATAAAGGCAACATAGACTCGATATACAAAACTGGGACATCTCTGTGACACAGGAGGCATTGACAGAGGCTCCATTGGGACTGGAAGCTTAACCAATCAGTGGAGATAAACTCAGATAAATGAGTACAACTCCTAAAGTCAAACTATAAACCCAACCAGCGGATGTGATATACAGTGCTTTGTTCGAAGATGACATGACTCGACAGCTGCCAAAGATAACATCTTTCCTTGTCTGGGTTTTTGGTTTTTTAATTTTTTTTGGACTTTTTCAAATATTTAAAAAGCTTCAAAAAGAATAAAATTGCTTTATAGTTACAGATTAGGAGGAGATGGTCTTCATAATGGGCAAACAAACTAGTTCCAAGTAGTGGAACATACCTATGCTCAATGCGAGGATACATGTGTAGGATAGTGACACTCGGAGGAAAGTCCTCTCTTGGTAAAAATAGGGAATCAAGCCACAAAGTATATATAAAATGGCTCTGCATGGCTAGACATGAGACAAGCTCGGGCAATATGGCTGAAACTCAATGTCAGGGAAGTTGATGTAAGGCTCAATAAGGCAGGTAAATCTCATGATAATTCAATTACAACTTGACATAAGGGAGTCCTGAGGAAAATAGGCCAGCACAAGATCAATAGGAGTATGAGGCTCTTGTGAAATGTCATGCCAATACTATACAATGGACTCCCACACCCTAAGGGACAAAATGTTGGCATGAGAACCAATTTCAAATAAGGTGCTAACTAGGGTACCCATGTAAGTTCAAGCTCTACCATTCACATAATGCCACTTCTAAAACAACAAGAAGGTTCCGTGACATAATAGAATGGGATCATACCTAAGGCTATAATGAAATGGTCATAAGGTCATGCAAAATGCAAATGGAGGTGATCCTAACCTATATGCTAGTTTAAACATCATACCTGTAATGCGCATGAACGGGTCCAAGCAACAGTCGAAACGGTGCTCAAAATGGTCTTCTACATCATAAATTAGTCCAAAAACGGTCCAAAAGGATTAGAAACTGTCCAAACTATAGAAAAGGGGTAAAAATTTTCAAAAATTTGAAAAATTTCTATAAATAGTAAAAAATTCAAAACATTATATAACATTTGAAATTTTTAGCCAATTGAGCTCAGCATTTCAACAATGAATTCTAGGAGATCCAGTCGGTGGAATCCACTAACGTTTTTTCTAGGTATTTACCCATGCTCTACTCTTTCATTTGGATGCAAATTTTATCAATTTCCATGGTGTATTTAGGATTCTAGGCCCATCTTAAATGCTTGCCTTGGCCCACGTCGAAATCGATGGTTTTTCCCTGTATAGGGCTGGATATATGTGGAAAATGCCTTAAAGTCACGTACATACGCGGATGTTTAGAAAATAGTCGCATATGCATCCGCGCTTAATGATTTTTAAGTATTCTAATGGATCAAACTCAAATTTTATGTGCAGGATGGTTCTAGAATGGAGAGAATGTGAACATGGTGATGTAGAAGAGGCAGTAAGGGAAGATATAATGGATCAACAAGCATGTGGTCATGCGGGCTCTACAAGTTTTGGTGTCTTGGTGGCTTAAGGGCCAAGCCAAGACTGCTGTAGATGTTAGTAGACTACTGGGATCCAGACTCTGATTCGTTCCAGATAGATGGGATGTCCCTCACCATAGAAGTGGAGGACATATACTTTATTACTGGACTTTCCTGACGAGGGGAAGTGGTGAACCTATGCTCTTGTGGGGCCGGAGGTGGCCTAACTAGAGATGAGTACATTGCGGTGTACTGCTATCCAGACATGGAGAAGGTGGGGAGTCAAATCCCAACTAACTCCATACAGGTGCTAGGCCTAAAGGCCATTCTACTAAAACTTGGCAGGATAGCGGGGCTAGCCTCACTCCACTAGGCCTCATGGGCATTGATGTTCTATGCCATGGAGTGCATGAGGTACACATTTTATGACTGGAGTACAACATCGTTGAGCAACATGAAACAACAACTCAGTGACTGCAAGATGGTCAAGGTGTGAAACTTTAGTTTCAGCAGCATACTGAGCACATTCTTCTTTGAGCATGTTCTGGGATTGAGCCCTAGAGTTGGCATTCCTCTACATGGGGTTTGAGATCCGTCCTAACGGAATTGGGTAGATGCGATGCACAGACTTGGTGGAGGTAGGGTATCCAACCCTTATCCAGCTGATTACTTTCCATGGTGGCGACGATACATAGTTGCCATCAATGACTACCCCTATGCGGGGATAGACTTTCGGGGAGACCCAAACATGCCACTACCACCAAGATCAACATACGGTGACATTGGTAATGAATCTTGACCCTCTTTTTAAAAATTTTGAGTTATTTAATTTGTTTGTGTGTTTTTTGATTATGTGGAATCAAAAGACATGTTTTTGGGTGACAATACATAATTACATCTACCATATGCATGCAAATGTGGGACCACGGTGGCTTGAAGGCTTCCCTCATCATAGACGGAGGGGAAGAGGATATGACATCACAGGTGTGGATGTGGAGCGGGTTCTCCAAAGCATTCATACCAACTTCGTGAGACTGACACATAGAGTACCCATGGCGCGAGTTGAGGACTTGCTTGAGACCATTCAGCACCAGGTGGTGGGTGTACCACGAGCATGGGTGTGGCTATCTCAATGGCTAGCTAGATCCATGGTGACATTCCACAATCAGAACGCCCTCCTCCTCCACAGGCTTAGATACCTGGGGGTGATATATTTTGTACTACTATGTATTATATTTTGGCGGCTCGAGAGCCCCAGTTTTGTATTATGACACTATGTATTACCACATTTTGGATGTTTATAAAAACTTTTATGATGATCAATCTATTTATTTACATGTGTAAAAATTTATGTTTGTGATGAGCTTATTGTGTATGAAACAAATGCCAATCTAACACGTAGTTAGCATATGAGTCAGCAACTTGATTATTAATTCTTGGAACATGTATGTATGTTATATTGTCAAATTGTCGTTCTAACAATATCACATGTAAGAATATTCTTACTAATGTTGGAACTCTAACATGGTACAAACCATTAAGATGTGACACTACTAACTCCAAATCAAGTCGTACCTCAAGAGAGAGAACACCATGTGTAATGGAATCCCGTAGAAGCTCAATAATGGCACTATACTCAGCAACATTGTTTGAAGAGGGTTGTAAACATACGCCTCTTAAAGACAATACCTGACCCATAGGAGTATAAATCACCCAAGCAGTAGAGGCTGAGTGTTGAGTGTGACGGCTCGCACCATCCGTGAATCCTATGAAGGTGGAAGATTTCATTGACGTCTGCCAAAAGAAATGGAAACTAATCACAAAACCGATCACTGTAAGAAAAAGACCTACCTATACAAAACTGTACAATAATATACAATAACCATCCTTGGATGAAAATCATGCATAGTACTTTTTGAGATAGAGTCCATTTCTAGGTTCCACCAAAGCCGTTCCCTCATAATCCACTAACTCATAAGCACCCTTCTCTAACACACGTTTAACGACGTAAGGACCAGGACACATGGCATTAAACTTTCCTACCCCCAAGGGTTCTTTCGATTGATCCCACAAAAGGACCAAGTCTCCCTCACTAAACCTCCTTCAACGGACAGACTTATCATACTAGACCTTAACACGATGGTTATTCACTTCTAGAGCCACCAAGGCATCTCGGCGCTGCTCATCAAGTTGCTATAGGTGGACCAAACACTCCTACAATGGGGAAGTGTCTGGTAAGAGCTCTATGGCTGGCTTCAAAGAAGGAATCTCGCACTTAACCAACAATACCAACTCCACTCCATGTACAAGCTGATATGGAGAAAAACCCATGGCAGTCTCAACAGCGGTTCTATAATCCCAAAAATAAGGATATAACATAATGTGCCAATTAGTCTTGCTTTTTGCGATGGTTCGTTGGAAAATGGATTTGAGTGATTTGTTCACTACTTCTACCTGTCCATTTGCTTGAGGGTAGTAAGAGGAGGAATGCTCTTGCTTATACCCCAACTTTGATGCCAACTCTTCCATCATACAATTATGAAAGTGCGATCCATGGTCAGTGACAAGCTCTTTCGGAATATCGAACCGAGTAATAATCTAGTTGAATATGAAATGCACGGCTGTTTCACCATTGGATTTAACTATAGACATAGCCTCAGCCCATTTCGTGAAGTAGTCAACGGCCACTATGATATGATGATGCCCCCCAGCTAAAGATGGGTTGCAATCCATAAAATCAAGCCCCTACTTAGTGAAGGGACCAGCGGTGATGATGGGATGTAACGGGGCAGGTCGCAAGCGCATATTCCATGCAAACACCTGGCAAGGGTGGAACTTCTTGACTGCATACACACAATCTTTAAATATCAACGACCAGAAATAACTCGCTCTCAATATTTTTTGGGCTGTAGAAATCCCATATAAATTACCACCACACGCCCCTCTGTGGCAATCATTTAGCACAAGCTTAGCCTCCTCATGAGTTAAAGAACGATTTAAAATGGAATCTACCCCACGGCGGTACAAAGTGTTATCCACTATGAGGTAATTCTTGGAAACGTGACGTAATTGTCGTCATTCATCCCATGAGAAGTGAGTAAGGACCCTCAATGTTTGTAAATATATAATAATATCCCCATACCATGGGTCCAAAGTTGAGATTAAGAAGACGTGCTCATCGATAAACATATCTTCACAAACCATCTCCTCGGCTTTGCTTGGGAAATCCAATATAAGCTACGCAAAAATTAACGATTTCTTTGATTTTTTTGAAACAAACTCAAGGTTGAATTCTCACAAGATGACAATCTTTTTATTATACTTTCCCCCAATCATCCTCCAAGTGAGGATGAATTGAAACAGATTGACATGGGCTAGAACCAAGGTCTGGCGAATGGGAATATAATGTCTCAACCATTGAACCGCATGTACGGTAGCTAAGGCAATCTTCTCAACATGTGAATAATGGATCTCCACATCAATAAGATTCTAGCTCAGATAGTATATGACATGCACTTGGAGCTCCTCATCCTCTTGAACCAAAACCATACCAATCGTCTCCATGGACATGACCACATAAAGTAGAAAATCATGACTATAGTCTAGGGACTAATCACTGGGGCCAGTGCTAGGGCTCGCTTAAGCGCATCAAAGGACTCCTAGTCTTGCTCATCCCAACAAAAGGTGGTGTCATTTTTCAATAAATGCATAAAGCCTCCAGTCAAATCGGCAAAGTTGACAATGAATCTCCATAAGAAGTTTGTCATGCCTTGCAAACATTGAAGATGTCTAATGTTTTTTAGGGGAGACAACTGAAGTATTGCCTCAACCTTCAAAGGGTTGAATCTTATACCCTCTTTGGAAATAATGAATCCTAATAAGAGACTAGACTTCACACAAAAGATGCACTTGTGAAGGTTTAACCTAACCAAATAATGGCGGAACCTTTCCAATACTAATCTCAAAGGATAGGAATGATGCATTCTCATACAAGAATGAGCAGCAAGGTCATCCAAAAATACTTCTATAATCGATTTGAGATCATATAAGATCAAGGTCATAGCCCGCTGAAAAGTAGCTCCAGTGTTCTTAAGGCCAAAAGGCATTTTTCGATATGCAAAGGTTTCCCAAGGAAAAATAAATGCAGTCTTATGTTTGTCCTTAGGTTTAATATATATCTGATTATATCTGGAAAAGCCATCCATAAAAGAAAATACCTTGCTACCCACACACTCATCCAAGATTTGATCTATAAATGGTGTGGGCAAATTATCTTTAGGACAGGCATGATTCAAGTCACAGAAATCAGTGCATATATGGATCGCTCCATGCTTCTTACCCACTGGAACATGATTTGAAACCCATTCCGTCAAGGGAACATGATAGATAAAAATGGCTTTCAACAGTTTCTCTATCTCTTCCTTAATTGCAGGTGCTTTCCTAGGATTCACTACACGCAAGCATTGTCGAACAGGCTTAGCATTGGGATAAGTTTTAATTTCATGTTGAACAATGCAAGGGTCAATACCTAGCATTTCATCATAATACCAAGGAAAGATATCATGAAATTCTTTAAACAACTTGGTGTATTCTTGAATCTCAGCATGGGAACATTATGCCCCAATACAGACATTCTCAATCCTGCTAGGATCACGAGAGATATTGATAGGAATGGTAGGAGATATATTCACCATGTTCCCATCAGCCATCGAACCAGGAGAGCTTAATGGAACCATGGGACTACCAATTCTCTCACTAAGAAGCTCCCTAAAATCCTCATGCTCCAAGCGGTCAAGATTAGGAAGAAAATAAGATCTATGATGCAACTCTTCCCAAAGAGGCTCAACCCTTGACATGGCCTCAATAATCGCTTTGTCTAAAGGAAAAACACTATCAAGGTAGTCATGCACATGAGAAGACTGAACTGCCCATGTAGGAAGCACATATGGGTTCTCCTCCTCCATCCACGAAAAGGAAGGACTAGGCTCTACAACACACCCAATATTATCTTTATAAGCTACCATAGTTGCAGGCAACGGCATGTCCGTCACGATGGGCTCACTCGAAGTATTTAGTGTAGGAAGAACCCAAGGATCTTCCATATGATTCGTGCAAAAAGACACCGATCTCATAGATGTTGAAGCTTCACAAGAACTAGACCCTATCACAAGGACAGGTGCAGGACAACTAAAGCTTCCCATAAGGGATGGATACATGCCCACACCCACACTCCCAGTTTCCGGCTGAGAGTTCTCTACAATCAAGATCGAAGCTCCCAAATATGCGGTAACCGAAATATTCTTGAATGATGTTTGATCAATCATAACTATATTCCCATTAAATGGAAAGCATACAACTCAAAATAGTGAAGAAGCTACGGCTTGCATACTATACATCTAATTCCTACCCAGAAAGAGATTATAGTCAAGGGGCGCATCAACCACCTCAACCTCTATTGCAACGGTCTTCCCTCCCAAACGGACCTTAAGGGAAGGAAGGATCCCGTGCAGCCTAAATGATCTCCCATAAAACGCAATCAACATGGTACCATATTTTGACAACTCAGGGGAACCTAAACCCTTCCAACATGATAAAGACATCATAGAAGCAGTAGTGCCTTCGTCAATCACAGTGCGCTTGACGGTCATGTTAAGACATTCTACATGAATCAAAAGAGACACATAGTAAGGCAAGTGAGGCTGAAGTAATTATCATCATTCACACCAAGGGCAGAAAGCAAAGCCTTCCTTTGCGAAGGACAACTCTGAATTACTTCTAATGCAAACATCGCAGAAGGAGTGTGGCCCAAATCCTCGACAACATAATAGTTCTAGGTGGCTTGGGCATTAGGATTGTGCCTCAAACGCTTAAGGACTCCCTTAGGAATGTGAGGTGCAACTTCAAGTTTATCCACAGGTTTTTCAATACGCAAAGGAGTCCCTGGTGGATCAGGTTCCTTTCTTGGGTCGGGTTGTGACGAACCATAGTCCTTTGCACGTGTTACAACCTTTGTGGCATGCACCATGTTAATGAAACCTTGACCACTACCCTCTGGCGGATCTTGATCACCACCAGACTGATCATGGGTCCTCGACTTCATGTTTTGATGGTGAGGTAAAGGGTTGGTCAGCACAGCTAGGCCCTATGCTAAGAATATCGAGGCTTCACTGATACGAGGGCATAAGTAAGTGAGGTGATCATCCTTACACAACTTGCAAGGAAACTTAACCTTATGTTTAGATTGCTTGTCCCCCCCAACATTTTGGGCATTCTTGTCATTAGTATTAGCATTTTCATTCCTATTCCCACCCTTATGATTGTTCTTACCCTTTTGTTTATTCCTTCCAGGTTGCTAGTTACCCTTCTGGTTCGACGATTGCACCGAAAACACACTCGCCATTTGGGTGGGTTGAGACAAAGTCGTGGCTTGTCCCGAAGTATATTGGTTGATTGACAATTGATTGACCTGTTTCACAACTAAATCCGTAAGTTTAGCACTAGCACAACCAACAATGCCATCGGCATGTGGTCCAGGTTTAACTTTGGGGTCAAAACTAGAATACAGAGCATTGGGAATGATCTCATATAACAAACTGGATTGAGCATAAATCAAATCCAATTCCTACACCCTAAAAATGGCTTGTTCCTCATTTTGTACTACGGATGTAGAAACATCCTTCGCTATATAAGGAAATAATGAATTAAGGAACCATTCAAGGAGGAATTTTGGCAGTATAAAGGCTTTAATAAACCTCTTCCATCTACACCACTCTTGGATATGGTCCGAGATATGTGTGGCTTTATCCTGCTGAAATGTCAACAAAAGTTTCGCACCAACGTCATAACGCACTGGTAGTTGGAAGTGGTTAAGAAAATTCATTGCTAGGTCATTGAACAAAGCGAATGCCCCCCTAGGTAACTTTATATACCATTTTGCGGTAGGCCCTGTAAGGGTGCGTTGAAATAGCCTTAAACAGATCAAATATTTGTGTAAAGAATTTGAAGAGCACCATAGGTGAAATGTTGTAACATGTTAACTTGGATCCTCTCTAGGTTTGCCCTCGAATTTGGGTATGTCTGAGGGAAGCTTAGTAGGGACAGCTGGCTAAGTCAGGTCATGAGATACAGGATCGTTCATCAATCTCGACAAGTCAGGAAGAGTTAGCATTGCGAGAAAAGGGAGCCTAGGATGAGCAATTCGGTGCACCGCTCCCTGATAGTTTTGATTCACATAGGTCTGATTACCGTAACCACCATGGCCTTGACCATATTTCCCTCCTCCCGTTTGACCCGTGTAGGGTGGCATGGAAGCACCATAATGTTGTGTACCTTGACTATGTGGGGCTACAAAGCCATAATTAGGAGAGTAAGCAGGTTGTTGATACCCGTACCCATAAGGTGAATAACCTTGTCCATACTACGTCCCATAATAAGGTCTGTAAGTCATCCCATGAGATGTCCCATGAGACACTCCGTAAGTAGGAATATATGCTCTGGAAGTAGGAATATACATTCCAAAAGTAGGAATATATGCTCCGGAAGTAGTAACATGACCTCTAGAAGTATGAACACGACCTCCCAAAACAACGAGTGGTACTTGAACCTAAGACACAACTGGCCGAGTAACAGCAGTACGGACATGACTCGTAGCAACATTTCGGCCCAAAGGACCACACAAATGAGGTGGAGGAACAACATTCAAAGAACAAGGAACCGAGGACGAAGGGATCTGTGAAACTATGTACGTGGTGTTCCCTATAGTCACTCGTCTTGGATCTGGTATCCTAATAGGATCACTAACCCTAGGCCTAGCAGGAATATGTGATGTAGCTTCCACTGCCGGGATGGAAGGTGCAATGTGACTTGTGCTCCCAAACCTCTCAACATGGTAAGGAATAGGAGTTCCCCCAGGCGTAGTGTTAGGCTCAAAATTTGACTTGACATGAAATTCCCACTCATGTGTAGGCATACTAGACATACCATAACTAGTGCTCGTGGGCTCATAATAAGTCTCATCTTCCAACATGCCATAGTGGCAATGCATCAATGGGGGATCAACACTAGAGTAAGTAGGCCTCTCATGAAAAGTACCTATCTCAGAAATTACAGGACCTAACTCAGTCATATCAGGAAGGATCATAGGTAGGAGTAAACTCCCCATCTTCCACTTGAATGGGAGAGGGTGGCTCAGGAATACCTTCTTCATGGTCTCCCATCGTGTGTGAATCAATGTGTGAAGTAGTCCACCTAGATAGTCTATTTCTCTCTCCCAAAGGAGGAGGAGAAATAGAAGGCGAAAGTTCTAGTAAATGACAAGAACAGCAAGGATCCACACCAGATGTTGGGGCTCAAACCTTGAAGGTCCTTAATTTTGGCAACTCCGCGGTTTTTGCGCAAAGCTTGTAAGCGGAGTTGCGGTCCA
Source organism: Pseudotsuga menziesii (assembly GCA_001517045.1). Classification (NCBI taxonomy): domain Eukaryota; kingdom Viridiplantae; phylum Streptophyta; class Pinopsida; order Pinales; family Pinaceae; genus Pseudotsuga; species Pseudotsuga menziesii. The sequence goes on from LPNX010183296.1 coordinate 530,121, forward strand.
AAATAGTCTTAGGGGCTTCGGGGTTGGGTCGAAGCCCCTCTTTTTGTAAATGTCCCATGGCTTTCGGGTACCCATGGTTCAATCCCATGGTATTGTAATAGTGCACTTGTATAAATAGGCACTTATGTAAAGGATTCAAGTAGGTTCTTCGTGTTGTGATGATGATGTGATGCAAAGAAGCTAAGGTCTATTTTTGGGTTTAAGGTTAAGTCCCAGCTGAGTGCATGGATGACCTCTACAGCTGAGTGCATAGAGGGTTTTGGAAGAAAGATTCTACAGCTAAGTGTACAATTTTTGGATGTTGAGAAGATCTGCAACAGAGTGCACAGATCAAAATTGTGTTGTTTGTAAAGTGTTGAATATAAACGTAGTTCTGTGGACATAGCCCCTACATTGGGGGTGAACCATGTATATCTTGTGTTGTGGTGGTTATTTTTACTTTGTTCCTATTATGTTTTCCTATATTTGATAAGTAGATGAATGATAAAGTAAGATAAATTGCTAAGTATTAACTTCGTTGTGAATTCCCAATTAAGGGTTAAGCAAGAAACTGTATTTTTATCTAAACTGCGAAGCTATTTAAGTGAATGTCGAAGCTCTGTGTTGCATAATTATTCTTTGTTAAGGATAAAGGTACAATAATATCCCTCTTTCACCTGCAAAAACCTGATTCTGCGGCACCCCGTAGCTGTTTCGGGTGAGATTGCAACATGTTTGCAGGTTGTTGCCGAAAGGGCCAACACTGTGGGTCTGTTTGTTGGTGTGAAGATAAAAGCATAAGAACCTAGGTCTGCCCTTAGCCCAACAAATTGGTTCCATTGCCGGTTGAACTAGTATCTGCTTCAAGAGGGATCTATGTCGTACCTAGAGGGATATGTTGTGGAGGCTCTCAGTAAAAGAAATCAATGACTGGGTTGGAGATACTTATCTAAAATTTGCTGAACAAGAGAATAAGGACCCTCGTCGTAGCTCAGATGACTTCTTGCAAAGGTATGTTTTTACTGATATTTATGCAATTTTCTTTGCTAGTATCCACATAGAATTGCACCAGTGTTTATCCAGGTTGATAGAAAGAAAGACAAACTTCAAAGAATATCAGTCTCCTGACTGGACCCCAGAAAGAATTAAGCTGTTGAAAAGTGTGAACAACGCGGTATCAAGAGCTATTGACTTATGGACAATGCGAACCATTGAAGCATTTGTGACGGAGTTCGCCATCGACACACATACTTCTTTCAGCGAAGCAGAAAGACAGTTCTTCAAAGGACCAAGGGGTAAGTACTTGAATTCATTAAATCTGAAAATTAAAATGCTCTTAGCTGAGAAAGGCATATTGCTTATCCAATTAGATTGTTAGATTTATTGCTACTAACCTATGTTTGGAAGTGAAAGTGACTTCAATGAGAAAAGTGGTTTTCTTCGCAATGGTAAAAGATACAAGAGAACTCTTGGATCCTATACCCTAGGCCAAAATACCGACTATACCTCATTAAGTCCAGAAGAATATGAATCTGAAGAAACCCCTTTTCTTGGAAACCCTCCTATAACTCCACAACGAAGATCTATTATCCCTGAGAACCCTTCACAGTCTGAAAATAACCCTATCCCGAGTAGTCCTGTCGTAGTTCAGCCTACCTCTGTAAGTTCCCTTCCTCCTATTACCAGTCTCCCCCCTCCTCCTCCCCCTCCTCCCCCCCCTCGATCCACTATGGCCCATGTGAATGGTGATATCATGCTCCCAGTATTTAAAGGAACTCGATCAGAGGATCTAGAGTAGTTTTGGTTCTTATGCGAAGCTGTTTGGACTGCTAAGAATATTATGGATCAAAATACAAGAAGAGCGCAGCTGGTCACCTCTTTCAGAGACGGATCTTTGACCTGGTTTATGAAGTTTTCCAGTACTCAGAACTATACCTTGGCTAATATTAAAAAAACATTGATCTAAGAATTCAAGAAGCCTAAATCGAAGTCACAGTGTATCACTGAACTGAAAGAAATTCAGCAGAAGCGAGGTGAATCAGTTTGGGACTTTGATCAGAGGTTCAAGGTTCTATTGGATCAAGTTAGCTTCACTATTGGACCAGAACAGGCATAGTTAGCAGAAATGGCTTTGAAGCTTCGTGACATGAAAAAAGGGAAAGCTACTCGCGAAGAGGTTTGGTGTACATGATGTAAGACAAAAGGTCATGACAAAGAAAAATGTCCTGCATTAAGAAATTATTTGAATACTGGTGTACCGAACCCATTTAACCCTAATGTCCTATATTGTGAGATCTGTAGAACAACTAGCCAACATCGACCTGAAGATTTCTATCTGCTGCAGAGATATGTTCAAGTACCTAAGAATCCCTACTGCAAGTTCTGGAAGTCAGTTGGACACAACAAAGATGAATGTCACAGCTTTGACCTCATGAGAGAGTGAACCTATGATGCTTATAGGGTACAAACCGATGCACAAGGCAATGATGGATATGGTTACTGTGGTGGTACGCCAGGTCGAGGTAATTTCAGAGGTTTTGGTCATGGTGGTATTCCTGGAAGAGGACGAGGCCAAATTATTCGCTATAACTGTAATCAGGCAGGACATGTAGCTAGAGACTGTTAGAACCCAACTATGACATGTCAATATTGTAAAGCAGTCGATCATGTGATTGAGCAATGTCCACAGTTGATAGCCAAGATACAAGAAAGAAATGGCCCTCCTACTCAGAATGTTCAGATGATTGCTGTAGAGAAAAGACCTGCCCCAGCCCTTCATGTTGTTACAAGGAGTGTAACTACAACGCAAGTGCCAAATAAGGGGAAACAGCCTGACGAGGCTTGGGTCCGTAATACCCCAAGGAAAATATCGGCCTTTGATGTTGGAAGAGAAAAATGAACATTTATGGAAGCTAAGCAAGACTTTGCTGATCCGAGAACATCAGTAGCAACTACGCAACAACATCAACAATAGTTACAGTCTCAAGAATCTTTGCCGGATCAAGTAAGTACACTGACATCATTTTTATAGAGTTATATGAAGCTATTAAGAAATCAGAATGCTTTGAATGAGTTACAGAAAGTTATCATGTCTTGCGAACCTCAAGGAAGCTCTGATAGAGGAAAAACTGTTAATAGAGTTAGAAGGACTGGAAGAGAAATTAGATTGCATGCTCAGATAGGAGATTATGACATGACTGATATCATTTTAGACCTGGGATCAGAAGTGAATGTCTTAACTAAGCAGGCATGGGAACTATTGGGAAAACCTACGCTTGAATGGTCCTCTATACAGTTGAGATTAGCTAATCAATAGAAGATTGTGCCCTTGGGAAGATTCCCTAGTGTACCAGTGCATATTGATGGAGTCAGTACCTTACCATATTTTGAAGTCATTGAAATAATTGATGATAGCAACCCCTATCCAGCATTGTTAGGAATTGAATGGGCACTAGACAATTATGCAGTAATCAACCTTGAGAATAGATAGATGACTTTTGAAGGAAAAGGCTTGAGATTCATAGTACTGTTGGACCCTTCTCAAGGAGAAAGGTATACAGAACCAGTTAGAGATGAAGATCATGATGTTTTGGATCATATTTACAACATCACAACTAAAGAAGAAGACTATGTTAACCCTACTACTGAAGGCATGATGGATTGGCAATGTGACAGTTCTTGCATGACTGATTTAGACGAAGGTCTAGAGAATTGGCATAATCGACTTTATGAGCTACATGGACATCGATGTGAAAGAATTACTAAGTCTATCAGATGGGTTGGCTCACAGACAAGAATCTTACCTACTTTTGATGGCTTGACAGACCCAGAAGATTTATTGTACAAGTCTTAGAGCAAGTACCAGATTCACGAAAAATGGAGACTTTAGATTCAGTCTTCAGAGCCACAGCTGCCAAATGGTGGAATGGTCATAAAAAGTATATTCATAGTTGGAGAGCTTGTCAAAAGTTTCTTCGCCTGAGATTCATGGATCAACCTCAGGAGGTATGAAGCAGATTTAATGGTAAGACTAGCCCTCAAGAACATTTGGAGCAGTGTTATGAAGCATGGAAGCATGTACCTTGTGAAGAATGGGTACATAGGTTTGTACACAATCTGAAACCTGTAGCAAAGAATTGGTATGCGGAGGTGGAGCTTCACCATGGTATTGTAAGTTGGGTTATCCTTGTTGATAGTTTTGTGCTCACATTTTCTATTACTGAGGTTTTCCCTGCTTTGGACACAACTGTTAGGTTGATCCATACTAAGGTGTTTGATGATAAAGAAATAGCCTAGTACCAACCTGATTGGAAGGCATAAGAAGCTAATGCAGTAGAATTCTATAACCTCACCATTGATGAAAATGATGACCCTCGCAACATTAATATTCTTGAGTCCGAAGGACATTGCAAAGTACATGGAGTTGCAGTTGAATCACCTGAAGTAACTCATCCCTTGAAGACAAGGAAAGTAAACATTGGATCGGAAGAAATGCATAAGTACACTACCATTGGAGATTATTGGGACGAAGAAATGGTGAGCAAAGTGACTGAACTCCTCCATGAGTATCAGGACTTATTTCCAAGGAAGTTCTCAGAAATGAAAGGTATCCTTGGTGATATAGGAGTGATAAAAATACCTTTGAAAGCCGATGCGAAGCCTATGAAGCAGCGCCCTTATAGGCAGAACCCTAAGTATAAAGAAAAAGTCAGGATGGAGCTAGATAAGATGCTCATTGTAGGAATCATTGAGCCTATCGAATATTCTGAATGGGTCAGCCCTATGGTGGTACAAGAAAAGAAGACGAAGGGGGAAATCACAATCTATGTTGATCTAAGGAAGCTAAATGATGCCTTTTTACATGATCCTTTTCCTAATCCCTTTACAGATGAAGTTTTAGACAATGTCGGAGGTCAAGAAGTGTATTCCTTCATTGATGGATTTTTAGGTTACCATCAGATCAGAGTTGCTCTAGAGGATCGACATAAAACAACCTTCGCTACAGAAATGGGATCTTTTCAATATAATGTTATGCCCTTTGGATTGAAGAATGCACCTGCTATGTTTTCTAGAGTAGTCATATCTGCATTTAAGGAATTTATTCATAAGTTCTTGGAAATTTACTTTGATGATTGGACTATCTTTGGTTTATTGAAAGATCATACAACCAGTTTAAGACTTATGCTGGATGAGTGTAGACAGCATCAGATTTCATTGAACCTAAAGAAGTGTATCTTTTGCGCACCTTTTGGAATTCTACTAGGTCACATTGTATGCAAGAAAGGATTGATGGTGGATCCTGCAAAGATAGCCATTATTGTGAACTTGCCACCTCTAAAGTCTGTTAAGAAACTTCTCACTACGCTTGGTCATGCTGGATATTACAGGAAATTCATTAAAGGATATGCTCAGATTACAGCCCCTATGGAAAAGAAATTGAAGAAATATATTAAGTTTGAATGGACACCTGAATGTCAGGAAATATTGGATATTTTGAAAGAAAAGATGGTAACCACCCCTATCTTAGTATTGCCTAACTGGAGTAAGGAGTTTCATGTTCATGTCGATGCATCTTCCATTTCTTTAGGTACAGTATTGGCTCAGTCAGGTGAAGGTAATATTGATCACCCTATTGCTTTTGCAAGTAGAAAATTGCCCACAGTAGAAAAGAATTATACTACGACAGAACGAGAAGGTCTAGCTATGGTGTATGCCTTGCATAAATTTTGACATTATTTGTTAGGATCTCATTTTAAGATGTTCACTGACCATTCTGCTTTGAAGTATTTGGTTAAAAAGCCTATGTTATCAGGAGTATTATTTTGAGATCATAGTTAAGCTAGGAAGACTCAACCTGGGGCCTGTTGCCGCCTTTTCACACACCTGGATCACGTGGCAGAAATCTTCAAGCCACTCGGTGTGTCCCTGGGGGCAAGTCTCGAGTCAAGGCTGTCACCTTGTT
>LPNX010183311.1:0-29173 GCA_001517045.1 Pseudotsuga menziesii
ATATATATACAAAGAGATAAGTACCCTTAATGATATCATATTAACTACGAACCACACCTTAAAGATGAAGAGCTGAGATTTTAATTCACTTTTCTCTTAGAGATGATCTTTTACTTAATTAAAATTATAAGAGCTGAGTGTAAAATTAAAAGCTGCAACTATGGTAAAGATTGGAGATTCTAGGTTTGCCCTTGAGTATGAAGAGTTGAGATTTTAAGTTGCATTTCTCTTCCTTACTGTAAATTTAATAAGATTAGCAGTGTCGTTATCTTTCTTAGTTAGGATTTGAAAACATTACAATGATTACGTAAGGAGTTGTTTTGGATCTGGTTATAGTTTGATACATATGTGGATTCTCATGGTTATAGGGTTGTATTGAAGATTCTTCAAGGAATATGAATAAATGTGTTCTCTGCTACAACCATTTACAACCTGTATAATTTCAATACTTACGGTCTACATGATATTTATGTGAGTTTTGTGGTTATTTGGTTAAATTAGCACTACTTCTTTTTAAATGGGTGTAAATGTGCTCCTACTATAAATATATAAAAAACATGCTCATTAGGTCGATATAAACATTTCTTCATTTATTCATTAATTAAATGAACCATAGCACGGACACTTCACTTAATTTCTTTACGATACTAACAGTTTTCTTGTAGGGTTTTGTTTTGATTTTGGATTTAGGTTAGGGTTTTTCCCCTTTAACTGCACTGGTGGTTTTAACCTGTACATTAGTTTATTTTCTAGGCTTTTGGAAATAAAAGCACTCATAAAACTAACCATAAGAAATTTTAATACAATATAAGAAAATATTTCAACATAATGAAATGTATCAGTTTTCAGTTCGTTAGTATTTAACCCTTATCCACGACAGAATTAAAAAATAAAAAATAAAAAATTCTTGGCACATTAATTCCTAGGGAAATATATACGTGCCTCATTTACCATAAAAAAACGAACTACAATAGATTTCTTAACCACTTAAAAATTCAGGATAACCTCTTTTCTTTGTACACACTAACACCATGTAAGTAACAACAAATATACTTGCATACCTTTATAAATATAACCACATACTTTTATAAGAGTGACCACATATCTCCTTTTTATATGGCGTTCATATGCCAAGGTACAAGTTTACTTGTAATAAAACATATTAGTATTACACTCAATATCTCATGAAATCCATATATCAACATGAAATAGATTGTCAAGGTATCCATGCATATAACGTATACCTCTATCTCATAAATCTTGATCACATTAAAGTATAACTTTTATAAAAACCACTCAAATTATCCTAACATCCATAGTAAGGATCATTAAAATCATGTGTTTTCATCATAACCATCCTATGAACTACTAAGAATACACATGTATACCTTTTAAGTAATTATAACCATTATCCTTTTGTTGAATTTACAAGCAAGGGTACAATCATGTTCTAATGTCACACATTAGTTTTATAATTACTTATCATATGCAATCACATACCAGAATGAAACAAGGAGACTCCTACCAATTATTCTCCTGACAATTTCCCAATCATAGAAAACCTCACACCAGTAGAATCTTCAAGTAAACCATTTAAAGTTAGTTCCTTTGTTTGAAAAGAATCTAGATACCTTAGTCTAGCAAGGATATACTTCTTGTGGAATATTAGTTGTTCATATGTAACAAACCTATAATTCCTAGTTCATACCCATGTAATGTAATAGAATTGGTATTAACAAAAAAAATCTTAATAGCAACATAACTATGCTTCCTTCATAACTAAAAAAAAAATATTAAATATGTCAGTTAGATCTATATTCATGTTGACTCCTCCTTTAACAAAACTTAATGGATCTTCTAACATATCCAAGTAATTGCTTACATTTATCCATCTTAATCTCATATTTGGCAATCCTGACGATTGGTTCGATCAAGATCTATTAGTTATATAAAGTCAACAAATTGTATCAACCATATTCACTCAAATAAAATGATTGTTGAAACTTAAAGGTATCCACTCTCAAGAATAACAAGGAATGTAAGGAATGTAGAGAAAGGTAATAAACATTTTAAATCGATCTACAATGTCAACAAATTTAGGAGAGTTCCTCAGTTTAGCATATAAACTTTACCTTTCAACATTCACAACTAGGATGAATTTACAAGAACCTAATTCATAAAGCCTTAATTCTAATAGTCTAACTATTTCAATCGTTTTAACGATTACTTTCTTGTCCTTCAATGAAACTAATTGTAGAGTATGAGGAGATATACATTGACTAGTATTTACCCATAAAAGATCATTCAGATATATAATGAAACATATACAATGCTCACATATAGACAATGTTATGCCATTATAATGCTTCAACAAATGGAACATACTTACTTGCAATTCAAAGACGACTTGTCGGTTACCTCTTATCGATCCTTGGAAATAAGATTGTATGTTTGTGTCTTATAAATGGAGTCCCTTTGCTTGTTCACTAAGTTAGATTCGTTTCCTCCGACAAAGCCCAAATAAGCCCGAGTGTTTGTAACCTGTGCACTGATACCACATGTAACATACCCAAAAATAATTGAATAGATTCTCCAGGTGGCAGCATAATTTTTTTTTCTTTTTACTCATTACATTTAATCACACCGAAATAAATTAAACTTTTTACGTAACCATACCTTTCTTTCAAGATTAACAATCCACAAAATAAAATCACTTTAATACTAATTCTACATAAGCAAATCTTATTGAAATAAGATACAATTGTTACATTAGTCGCAAGACTATCCTTTGAATGAGATAATGATTACACATTAACCTTGTCTGTTAATCATAGTAAACACCCCTCATAACAAGGTACCATACTTGTACTTGTACTCCTGGGCACAACCATCGGAGATGACGCATGAATCTCCTAAGTGGAGCAAACAACAAGGTTAGATATACTTTAAATAATGAAAGCAACTAACTAAAAAGTATGCACATATACAACTGATTTACTCTACAATGTCTTCCAAGAGTTACCCCAATGCTTTTCATAGCCTCTGCAACCAACACTTGAAGTCACGTAACTCAATATACATGTTAGTACTATATATCAACCTATAAATCCAAGGACATAATCTTCATAATAAACTTACAAGCAAGATAAATTAAATCCTATAAACAAGCTAACCATTACAGATACGTCTTTAATCTGACAATAGCTTGGGCAACTGAAAGCGTGTCTATGAATTTCCTCCCAACCATAGGATCCATCTAACGTGTGTTTATCCATTTAAAGCCACCCCCGAGTTGGGTGATGAATCCACTAAGGTGAGGTTGTGAGAAGAAACTCCCCAATTTTCAAGTTAAGATACCCAAATGGAATACCTTACCTATGATTATGAAAATTATCATTCTTTGTCGTCATAACAATTTTTAACCATTACTCATGACTAAACCCTTGTCATGTTTTATCCGTAAGAAACGGGCATGTCAACACTCATCTATACCGTTGCATTACAGTGTTTAAATGACCTTATTTCTTTATGGTCTCGTCATTGCTTCATTTTGAGGATACAACCAATTACCCAAACTTCTAGAGTATGTTAGCAAACAAAGTATACACCATTATTATAACAACTTTTTCCTACCATTTTACTTATACCAATGAGTATTTATAAATCACGTATTGCATAAAGAAAAATGAGCTTTTATATATTAATAGGCTTTCTATATACTAAGGATGACTATTAATTATCAAACACAAAACTCCTTTCAGAGATTGCAGGCCGTCAAAACAATATCAAACTTGACCTCTTATTCCTAAATCGCAGGCATCAACACATTTGGATCTCAATTCATCAAAATTGGAATTATAGGCATCCATTCTTGAAGTCAGATTCATACAGTATGAGAAGGACATCGCAACTAGTCTTTTATCCATAAATCATAGGCACTATCAATCAATATAGAGATTAGAAGGCAGATCATTACAAATGTGAAATCAAAATATCATAGCCAATGAAAACGCAGGTATTCAGTTCACAATGTTCACAAAGAAATGCAATCGTAGGTAGCAATATTGCAGACAACCAATTCCTCAGGCATGAAGAAAATGCAGTCACACATGTAATTTATTTTCAGATCACGGCTTGGTCGAATCATAGCCATTCCCAATTATTTAACAATCCTGGGCATACCTTCTTATATCCAGATCCAAAGTATAACAAAGAATTTGCAGGCACTATATTCATATATATTCAGATATGTATATATTTTACCTATATTTATTGCAAGCTTGGAACAAGTTCATATCTAATACTCAAATCTTTTTAAAATATATATTTTACCCTAGATCAAATCGTCGGCATTTGTAATGAGATCCATACTAAAATGAAAATTGCAGGTACGCAAAATGAAATGAAATATTAAATCGCAGACATCAAATTGAGTTTAATATTTCAAGAAATTGCAGATATTAAATTCAGATCCACATTTACCAAAAGGAAAAATCGCCAACAGCCAAATGAGAAAATCACACCATAATGAAAATTGTAGGCTTCCAATTGAGTTTTACATTCAAGAAATCGCAAGCTTCCAATTGCGTTTTACATTCAAGAAATCGCAAGCTTCCAATTAAACATTCAGATCACAATGAATATGAAACGCTCAGATCTAAAATGTTTTAAGAAAAATCGTTGGCAGTCAAATCTATAAATCACACCTTCATATCCAACCTCAAACATTCATCTTCAGACCCAAAAGAACACAAAGGAAATGGCTGGTATAACTTAAACATTCAGATCCAATGAAATGAAACGCTCAGATCTAAAATGTTTTTAAGAAAAATCGTTGGGAGACAAATCTATAAAATCGCACCTCTAGATCCAACTTCAAACATTCATCTTCATATCCAAAAGAACACAAAGGAAATCGCAGGTATAAATTAAACATTCATATTCAATGAAATGAAACTCTCGGATCTAAAATGTTTTAAGAAAAATTGCAGGCAGTCAAATCTATAAAAATAAAAAAATAAAAACTAGAATAGTAGTAACAATTATGACCATATATTGATTGCGAACAATTTTTGCTCCAAGAAAATTTTTCTTCTTCTTCGCCCTCTGTGATTTTTCACCCTCGTGCTTGCTGGAGTGGAGCTCCCTCTGCTCAGCATTCCTTTGCTGGAAGCTCAGAGTAGTAGTTCCTTGCTTTTTGGACCGGTTCTCCTGGTTTTGAATTGTGGAAGTGCTGGTTTCTTCTGCTCGTTGGTTGCCTTTTCTAGCTTCCTCTGTAGGAGACCGATTCTTCCTGCTCGATGGGCTATTGGTGGGTTCTTTTTTGCAGGTTCCCCATGATCGTGCTCAAGATTCGGTTCTGGTTCTGATTGTGCCCTATCTTGGCTTGCCCTGTTGCATCTGGATCCTCTAGATTGTTGTTGTTCGGTGTGCTAGAGGTTATCTTGTTGGAGGGTTCAAGATTTGGTCTGCCTTTTGGTGTTCTCTGCGTCCTGCTTCTCCTCTGGTGTCTTTTCAGGTTCCTTTGTGGAGTTTTGTTGTTCTGGGGTGATGGATCCTCTCTCCCCCTTCCTCCAGACCTAGAGGCATTTAATAAATTGATTGCTTCAAGTGGAAAGAGGACTGGGGGCCCTACCCATAAGTTTATCAAGAAAGTGCATATACCTTCTCTAGAATTACCTGTTGCTCAAACTTGTCGGTCTGCTTTAAATCTAGCTGAACAGGGGTTAATCAGACAATTCATCGGGCTTTGGCCTTCTCCAAAGGCCATCGATGGTTGGGTACAGAGGAATTGGCTACCCTTAGTTTCTGAAGGCATCTGGAATCATTTCGTTGGTTGTGGTTTCTATGTCTTTGTCTTTGACTCAGCCCTCGATCGTGACCTTATCTTCTGCAATGGTCCTTATTTTATGGGTCCTCAAGGACTCTACTTAAACAAGTGGTCCCCTGATTTTGATCCTTCTCAAGATGTCTCATCTGCTGTTCCAGTTTGGGTTTGACTCCCTCACCTCCCCTGACATTGCTGGAGCTCAGTGTCTCTCGAACCCATCGGGAACAAGCTTGGTAAGTATATTGACAGGGCTAATCGGAAAGATCAATTCTCTTGTGCTCGGCTTTGTGTCGAGGTTGATCTTGAGACTGGTCTGCTTGAGGCTATCAACTTAACAATTGCTGATTGGTCTCACATCCAGGAGCTGGACTATGAGCAAATCCCTTTTAAGTGTAGATTATGTCATGGCTACAGTCATTTTTCCCGCAACTGCAAGAAAAAATCTGAAGAAGACATAGAACATGTGAAAGATGCACAGTGGACTAAAATACAGAAAGCAGGCAACTCTCTGGGACCTTGAAAGAAAGGAAAGGAAAAAATTGTGACAGGAGTCTCTTCTGCTAGGACTAAAATTCCTCAGGCAGTGATCAATTCCATTGACCCTTCAAATTAGTTTGTTGTCCTCAGCTCTTCCGAGGACAAACTAGAAGAAGGATAAATTCAGCATCCTAAAGGTTTCGAGGAGGAAAATGAAGTCTCAGTAGCGATGGAACAAGTTGGTCCTGACTTCTTGTCTCCTAAATGAGTTGGAGAAGTTTCCCCTGCTCCGATCGGGCCTAGTTCTTCCCCTTCCTATGCTGAAATAGCCCGGAAAAAACCAATTGAGAGTTCAACTTCTTCTGATGAAGAATCCATTGATCAGTTCTCCAAAAAATATGGTAGAAAGTCTAAGAAAGAAATCTGGGAAGAAGAGGCTGAGAGGCTTAAGACTCAAGGAAGCCAATCCACCATTGAAATGTCTTATGGACGAAATAAGAGAACCAAGCCTCCAAAGGGAGTAATCACTCCCTCAAACATGAGTAAGTAATGTAATATGTCTCTTGTAACTGCAGAGGATTGGGGAACACAAACAAAGTGCAAGCAGTCAAAGATCTCTTGAAAATGGCCCTTGCTGAAATACTTCTGCTCCAGGAGACCAAGATTGGAGAGGATGCTCTTCTTCTTTTAAGTAAAAATAATTGGAATTTTTCAATGGGAAAAGCAGTCAATGCCAGAGGCACCTGTGGAGGTTTTGCAACGTTATGGAATGATAAGAATTTTATGTTAAAAAATTTCTATGTTATTCAACATTGGATATTCACAGAGCTACTTCACATTGAAAGTAAGATCTCTACCGCTCTTTTTAATTTGTATGTTCCAGTGAACTATTCTGAAAAGCAAGACTGTTGGAGGACGCTATCTGACTTTTTGGAGTCATGTTCTCTAGACAACATCATTTTAGCAAGCGACTTAAATATAGTTTTAGCTCCGAATGAAAAGAAAGGTGGTCTTCGTGGGAAAGACTTCATGCAAAACATTGTTGAAAATCTGATTCTTGATTGGAAATTGATTGACTTAAAACCTAAGTAGGGCTGATATACTTGGTCTAATAATAGAGTTGGCTCTTCTTGCATTTCAGTCGGGCTTGACCGTTTTCTTGTCCATAGCCCCTTGTTTGATGTGAATTTGATTATTTCAACAGAAATTTTACCTAAGCTTTCTTCAGACCATCATCCCATTTTATTACATATTGAAAAAGAAGTGGATCTTGGGCCCATCCTGTTCAGATTCAGTCCTCTCTGGATCGAGAGAGCTGGTTTTTTGGACGTTATCAATCAGGCTTGGTTTAAATCTGCTGCTGGATCCCCCAGTTTTGTTTAGGAGCAGAAATTGAAGAATACAAAACTTGCGTTGAAGCTCTGGGTAAAAACTCCTCTTCCCACTCCTACGTCTATCAGAATTAACAAAGTCTCTGATCTAGCTTCAATTCAATTTGATTTGGAAGATAAAGTTATCTCCACTTCTCATCTTGCTTTGGAGAAATCAGCTCAAATCATTGCCTCTCCGTCATTTAGACTTGAGGAGGAAAATCTCAGGTTAAAATCTCATTGCCTTTGCTGAATTCAGGAGATAAGAACACTACGTTTTTTCACCGTCAATGCAGAGTCCGTCTCTCCAAGAATCATATCTCAAAAATATCCACTGGAGATGGGGATTCAATTAAAGGCCAGGATCTTTTAAAACAATCTACCAGGTCACACTTTCAGCTCCTTTTTCAAGATGATGGTCCTGTTAATGAAGAAGTTACTTCGGAATATTTGGATAATATCCCTTCCCTGGTAAATGAGGAGGATAATTTAGCTCTAATGCACCCCTTTTCTGAATAGGAAATAATTGAAGTTATCTGGGCCATGGAATCAGATAAGGCACCTAGGTGGGATGGCTTCTCTTTCCATTTTTATAAAGTCTGTTGGCCTATCATTAAAACAGATTTGATTCGAATGGTTTCTTCCTTCCAAAACAAAGCAAAAGTAGGAGGGTGCACCAACTCTACCTTCCTCACCCTCATCCCCAAGGAAGCTAACCCTTCTAACTTTGATCGTTTCCAGCCTATTTCGCTGTGTAATGCCTCGTATAATATCCTAGCTCAACTTTTAGCTAACAGAGTTAAGCTTTTGCTTGGGAAATTGATTTCTCCTCTACAGGGGGGATTCGTCAAAGGCAGACATTTAGTGGATAATGTCATCCAAGTTCAAGAAGCTATTCATTCAAGCTTCCAAAGGCATGAGAAAGGTATGTTAATAAAGTTAGGCATGAAGAACGCTTTTGACAAAGTTAAGCTTCCTTTTCTCTATGATGTCCTGTTCTCTTTTGGGTTTTGCCCTGATTTTGTAAATCTGATCAAATCATGCACTGATGGGCCATGGATTGCTCCACTAATCAATGGAAGACCTACATAATTTTTCAAAGCTTCCTAGGGTTTACGCCAAGGTTGTCCAATGTCTCCTTTCGTATATATTTTGATGGCTGAATCTCTCAGCAGAAAACTCATGGTGGAAAAAGAAGTTGGTTTCATTTCGGGCATCAGGATTGCTAGGGTGGTGGATCCTATCAATCACGCTCTATTTGTCGATGATTCTCTTCTTCTAGGAGGGGCTTCCATGAAAATAGCAAGGGAATTCAATGATATTCTCAAAAAAATTTGTCAAATCTCGGGAGCTTTAATTAACAATAACAAAAGTGTTGTCTATGGCTGGAACGTAGACCAACCATCTATTCTCCGAATCTCAGAGTTCTTGGGATTTTTGGGCTATGCTGACTGGGAAAAGGTTAAGTATTTGGGTCTCCCTTTAACCCTTGGTCCTTCCCCTCCCTCTCTCTAGTTGGATGTTCTTGCAAAGTTAAAAGCTAAAATCATTTCTTGGGGAGGTCTTTGGCTATCCATGGCTAGGAAACTTATTCTGGTTAGGGTTGTTTTGTCTACCTTTCCTATTTTCCAATCTGCATTATTGCTTGCCCCAAAGAGTATTCTGGCTCTGATCTCCAAAATTATGCATGATTTCCTTTGGTCGGGTGGAAAAGGTAACCATAATTAGATGCATCTAATTAGCTGGGAAGTTTTTAAAAGACCATATTCAGAAGGTGGTCTTCAAATCTGTGATCCTGGATTGGCAAACCTTGCTTTGAGTGGCAAGCTGATCTGGCAGTTTTTTGAGGATAAACATCATCCTGTTAGTAATATATTTCGTATGAAATATCTCAAGGGTGCTCCTCTCAGATCCACCTCTTCTGCTAACACTTCTCCAAGAACAACAATTTGGAACTCTTGCAAGAAAAGCTTTGGATTCTTTACCCAACAGCTCTTTAGAATACCTGGAAATGGGAAAAGTACCTTGCTCTGGAAGGATAAAATCTCCGGTAAACCCGCTCTTTCCTCCATTATTCCTCTGACAGAAATATTGAACTGGGCTACAAATAAAGGTCTCATTAGACTGGCTGATTTTTGTATTTGGGATAATTCTGGAAATTGGTCTGGATGGTCATTCCCAGATCTCCCTGTTGATTTGCTTCCTCAAAAACATCTGCTGTTATCCTTTTTATCTGGTCTTTCTCCCATCCACCTCTCCCTCAAAGATCACTAGGGTTGGGGATATGACGAGTTCTACACTACTGCTAAAGGTTTCAATGCCCTCCACTCTCCTTTCAGCTCTTTTTTTCCTCCTGTTATTTGGAAAACAGTTTGGTTTTCTCACTGCCAGCCAAAGGTAAACTTTTTTACATGGCTTGTATTAAATAACAAGATTTTAACTAGAGATACTCTCTCAAAGCGTGGCTTCTCTAGTCCATTTCGTTGCTGCCTGTGCAAAATCGTTGTTGAAACTGCAGATCATCTTCTCGTTGAATGTGATTTCTCTAGACAGGTTTGGGAGTTGGTTCTTCAAGGTTTTATTGGCACATTTCCCTCTCAGTCTTCAACAACGGCTCTATATGCAGCGTGGCATGATCGGCGACCTTCAAAAAAATATTCAGCAGTCTTGCACACTCATTGGCATTCTATTCTCAAATTTACCTGGTGGGCAATATGGATTGCCAGAAACCATTGTATTTTCCAAGATCAATCTCCTAGTATTCCGATCGTGGCCAGTAAATCTAAAATTTTGTTTGCAGAAATCAGTGGAATGATATCGTCCTCTCTCTTTTTGGGGTCGAGAGTTGAAACTTTTGATTCTAGTATAAATTTGAAGAATGTTAAACTGGCCATTCAACCTTCATGGAGGTTTCATGGAACTCAAGATGATCTTCAGAAAATTTGGATGAGTTCCTCCTCGGCTGTAATATTTTTTGATGGTGCTTCAAAAGGAAATCCCGGGATCTCCGGAGCTGGTGGATTGGTTTACTCTCCTGATTGTTTGACTAAATCAAGTTATAGCTGGGGGCTTGGTTCCTTGACAAATAACCAAGCTGAATGCTATAGTCTTCTAATGGATTCTCAGATCGCTTTAGAAAATGGCCATAAGTCTGTTTAGATATTTGGAGATTCCGAGATGCTGATTAAAGCCATAAATTCTACTGACAGCTTCAGTAATTTTGCTCTGAATACTATTCTTAAGAGAATCAGGAAAACTTTGAAAGGCTTTTATAAGGTTGAATCATTTCACATTCTTGAAATTTGAAATCTTGAAATTTGAAAGTAAATGCATGTGAATTTTACTATGAGGGGTATCTTGAAATTTGAAAGTAAATGCATGTGAATTTTAACTTTGTAAAAACAAATTAAATTTTAATTTTATGAAAACAAATTGAATTAAAAATATTATTAAGAATTATTATTTTATTTTTTTTCATAAATTTATGTTAATGATAATTATAATTTTTTTACATAATGGAACATGCTTTTCTTCTTAAAAGACTTTATCTGAATTCTCTCCATGATTCTTTTGATTTTTTTCTAAATATTTAAAAATTAACCTTTGCATTGATTTAAATTTTACCCAAAACTTGCATATAAGACATTATAAAATGTGTATTTGTCCAAATGTGTATGTGTATTATATTCCCATACTCTAGCGAATGTTAACTTAATTAATCATTATATGAAAATTTACAATCCATGAAAATGACAAATTGACTTTTTGGAGATATAGTTTTCATTCCAAATTGGAATATATATAAAAGTTGACATATGATAACTAACATGGGCGTATTACTTAACGTGTATCACTTAACTTGTAGCCTATTGATGTTAATGTCTTATTATTTTCAAATTAAGTGTGAGTGTAACTACATATTAACCATTTATTTACTTTTATTCAAATTAAACAATTTATCATCATAATGAATAATGAAAACATGATCAACAACTAAACACATATTCACATTCTGTGAGGTCCATACATATGTTTTAAAAACCAAACCATTAATCTTTTTCAATGACACCTTGCTTGCATATAGAGCGCAAAGCACAAGTAGAAAAGTGCAAAAGAGATGATATACGCATCATAATTATGATATTATTATCCACTAATACCAAGTTTTTTTTAGCAAAAGCCCTCCTTACATGTGTGTCTTCAACATAATAATCAAATGACCATTAAAAATCTGCCACTATATATTTATTTTCCTAAACGATCATTGGGAATATAATAATTACAACTGCATTCTCCCCTCCATTTTAAAAGTAAAAGTAGTCAAAAGAACTATCAATTATTTTGGTTTTCTCAACGGCCATCCAAACTATAATTTTACAACTCAAATGGACTTGCTTTATTAAAAAAAAAGCCCTCCCAGTCTATTTTGATTTTCTAACTGTCATCAACATTATAATATTAGACTAGTCCGCTGGATATAGACCAAATGGAGACCAGACGAAAAGTGGGAGAGTGAACAAAATTACTAATAGACCTCTGGATATAAATGAAAGATGCAGAAACAGTTGAAGGAATAATGAAATCCAGCAAAGTGGAAATGAAAGGTAAATAAATGATGATTCCAAGAATCAACCCACTTCCAAGATGCCTGTATCAATAAAGCTGTAAACATTGGAGCACAAAGCGAGACGGCAAGAGTTATCCATTGAGCTACAGAGCATTTAATGCGGTTGCAGTAGGCTTGATGACCGTTGGATCTTGAGCAGCTTAAGATCCAACGGTCATCAAGCCTACTGCAACCGCATTAAATGCTCTGCAGCTCAATAGATAGCTCTTCCCAAGCTAGACAGTGTTGCCGCCTTTCACACACTTGGGTCACGTGGCAGAAATCTTCAAGCCACTCGGTGTGTCCTTGGGGGCAAGTCTCGAGTCAAGGCTGTCACCTTGTTCTTGACTCCTCCGTTTAGGCTCAACTCCTAACGAAGCCAAGGGGGGTAGACCCTATTAAGTTACTAAGGCAAAACTATTTAGTATGGTGATGTTAAACTGAATGAGTTACTTAGGAGTTCGAAATTTAACCATAAACAACCATAGATGACAAGATACAAAAAGAGCGCACGAAAGCACAATGCTGAGACACAATATATATATAGCAAGAAAATAACCAGTGCCTTAAAATGGAGTCAAAAGATAATCAATGTACTTACATGTGCTTGGAGTGAATGTTTTGCGATTGCCTCTTGGTACATTTTAAGTTAATGTAAAATATGAGTTGATTAAAATTAGGCGAAAAAGGGGCAGACTCCAAATATACTCGAGAGTACTTGAAATATGTCCAAAACTAAACTGTCACGGCTACCCGCAATGAATATGTGGGTTGAATGGAGTGTCTAAGGCTATTGTTCATAATGCACCTGCAGGTGTAACAGAGATCGGCGCCTCGAGGTCACTTTTCAGGAGTTCCCGCTTCCTTTGGGTATTTTGCCACCATAATGGTTTGATCGAGGTGTTGGATTTTCACCTAATGGTTTGTCAATTTGGGAGAGTGAATCCTAATTATTCTAGTCACTCAAGTGCTTTTGATACAGCTTTACTGAACGGACGAACCGCAGCCAAGTGCAGAGCATACACACCGGAGTCTTGTCAATTTTAGTAAATGTTAAGATAGGTGTTCTTGTTAAAAAGAAAACCCTCCAGGAACCTCTTTCGATCCAAGTGGATCTCAATTGGGGAATCAAGGAGGGGTTAATTTTATTATAGTTGATAAAACAGTTGATGAAAAGGAAAACAAAGATACACAATGTCGGTTCTCTAATTAGTCCTACCACGCATCTCTTTCTCCTTTCGGGTCAATCGGGAAGTCGTGGGGTAAGTATTAAATTACTTTGAAACCTTAGATATGGAATATGGAATTGATAATAAATCAAAGTATACTACCCTGCAGATTAGAACTACGCTAGATTGCAAAAAAAAGGAACGAAAAGCGAGAAAAAAACATGGACGCAAATCCCCCTAGGGGGGATGGTGAATAGGCTCGAAAGAGCCTATTCAAAAGGACCTTTTCTTTTTATTAGCAGCGATTTATTGAATATCAGAAAATTGAAATGGATGTACTTTGGTCCTTGTTATCTGGGATCCAAAGGCTTACAACAAGCTAGAATTAAAACACAGCGATGGGGGAAGCTTCCGGGAAGCTCTGGTTCGTCAAAGAGTCGAAAATTGGGCAGAGTCTCCTTCTATTTTTTGTTAGACCTACTAAAAAACAGCGAGCAATTAAAATCAAATGTGTCCAAACACACTTTAAAAGTGTTTTGGGTCACCACACTAGTTACCGAAAAAAAAAACAAAGTAAAAATTTGTTAAGTTGGGGTAATCTAGTTTTGCAAAAAAAGGAACCAAGGAAAGAAATTTTTCCTTGGGATCTTGGCTTGCTGTTTGGGTAGCCAATGAGATGTGCAATTTTATTGCAGAATATGAAAGTTTAAAGTACAACAAAGGAAACTACCTTAAAAGCAAGCTACAAATTTTCTTTAAAATGCTTGCAAAAAATAGGATAATTTCAGCTAGATCTCTTAAAATCTGACTTTATATGCAAAACTAAACTGAGATCTAAACTTAAGAAATGATCTTACTAACTAGATCTATATGTAATTTTCTTTGTGAGATAGATCTAAGCAATAAGATTCCTTAAAAGTAACCAATTTGAAGAGAAATTAAGATTTTGAAGGAGGAAGAGAGAAAAAGAGTGTTGGAAGCCTGGGAATGTTGGGCTTTGGAGTCTGCTTTGGTGGAACACCAAGGGACTATGTCATTCAGAAGATTTTGAAGATGAGGAAGATGTAAACCAACTCAACCTCTTCTACAAGCGATATCACCTACAACTTAGAAATCCTTGCACAAACAGATGGTTAAAGCATAGGTGCTGCTGGAAGAGATAATTGGAAAGCATGCAATTAAACTTAAAATACATACAACTCCAATAGATCTGAAACAAGCAGCAGTAAGAGCATAAATCAAACTAGAATAAACTCTTACCCTAACAAGAGGGAACTCTCTCCTTCAAGGCCAACAATCAACCAGCAAAAGCAGTGATAAATAACACGGATTATACCTCATAAGCATTTGACAATCACCATCCACACATGAAGAGCGTTACACCATAGATATTGCCTCCAAAGCTTCTTTATTCCAAAATAATAAACAATATAATACAAGAGCAAGAGCACCTCAATCCCAGTTCTAACTAGCTTGGAAGAGGCTGTTTGTGCTTGATTTATACAAAAACCATGAGATCCAGCCCAAGGGGGGCGCAAATCCCAAGGAGACAGATCGAATCAGCTGATGGAGAGTCAATCAATGCAGATCTGTGTCTAACTGAGCCAGATCTGAGTGTCACTGAGTGCAACTGTCAATCGGAGAGCTAATCTGACTGACACCTCAACCTGTTGACTGAAGCATCCACCAAAACTCATCCAAATGAGCCCAAACGTGTGGAGGAGAGAGGGAGGGTGAAATTCCCCATAAAGGGTGTTGAAGTTCAACTCTGGATCTGTCTAGATCACCTCCTTCAATCAAGGATTTGTCAGATCCAGTCAATCTGGTTCAGATCTGACTGATTTCAATCAAATCGGCTGAGAATCCACTGATCTATGATTTTGGATTTGCTCAATTATTCATCAATTTATTAATTAAAATAATCAAT
Organism: Pseudotsuga menziesii; assembly: GCA_001517045.1. Classification (NCBI taxonomy): domain Eukaryota; kingdom Viridiplantae; phylum Streptophyta; class Pinopsida; order Pinales; family Pinaceae; genus Pseudotsuga; species Pseudotsuga menziesii. The sequence goes on from LPNX010183311.1 coordinate 15,380, forward strand.
AATTGATTTTTTGGGGCTTTTTGACCTGAGTGATGGAAAATCACTCAAAACTAGGAAAAAGTGGGTCCATGGGTTTACATGGTGCTCTTAGCTTGAAAATGAGCACCTACATGGCTGAAACTGATTATTTGGCCCACTTTTATTACAAAACCAATTTTTCCAATTAAATTATTAAAAAATAGCCTAAGTTTTGGAAAAATTAAATTTTAATAAAAAACACTGAAAAAAACTAAAAAATTGAAAAATTGAAAAAACCTTGAGGGACTTAGACATGTTCATATGACTCGACCATGATGTCTAGCATGTTTATACATTGACACATAGACTCTAATAACCTCAATAGGCCTAAATGCCAAGCTGGCCACCCCAACTTTGGAGGTATGGAGTGAAAAACTCAGAAATTATCAGTCGTTTATTCAACAACCAATAATAACCAAGGGAAAAAACACCCTGGGTTGATCGGATTGACAAATAAATTCTAAGAGACCGAGTCTTTTACAGACACTATCATGCTAGAACATTTATTACAATTCCCCCATGGGATATGAACATGTGATATAGTACAACAAGGCTTCCCAGAAGCAAGACTGAAGGTCTTCTGAAGTCCGAACAAGTTATCCATGTCCGCTTCACCAGGCTCACTTGATCAAAAACCACTAAGTACAACTTAGGTGGTAACAGACAGTCACCATAAATATCATAAATACCTATTCTTTTATTTTGCCAATTTCAAATCTTGAGTGATCAATGAATGAAGGAGCATCAGAAGCGTGGGTACATTTCCAAATGCTAAGTTGTTAGTAAACAAGAGGAATCAAATCGGCATTTAAATTTGAACTTTTCCCAGCCCTTCTAAAGGGTTCTCACTTCTAGTTTTTTCTACAAGTTCAAAATTAAAATTGTCGTTTAAAAATAAGGAAGGTTGGAGTGAGTCTCATGGTTAAGTCTACATGTGTGTGTTTTTTTTAAGCTTACAGGTTCAAAATTGAGGGATTAATTATGGTAATTTTATGTATGACAACAATAACGGGAGGAAGTGACTTCATATAAATATCTCATAATCGATCTTCATCATAAGCTTAACTGAAATTATACCAATAAGAAAATGACTAATGGAGGTTGGTAATATTATTGTGAACTAAAAAATGGTTGTAAATCATCAGACCTATGGCTTTGAGATATGAAGAAACCTGTCACGTCCCCTCCCCTCATCCCGACGATGGAGAGGATGCAACCTACACTGCTATTACTGTCAAATGGGCAATCTAGCCCCATGAACATAAACCAAAATGCATTGAAGTAAAATACATGTACATATGCATTATACATGAAATATACAGCGAAAGCAAATCATTCATTCAATCGCATTCAAGCATTCAACATGTTCATGATAATTTAAAAGCAAATACAGTTGCGGAAATTAAATACACAGAGAATACTTATCTTGAAAAGAAGCTTCCCCGCGACTAGATATGTCGCTGCAACATTCCACCCAACCATAGGCCAGTGTGCTCATCAATCTCTCAACACCACTGCCACCCCCGAGCTGAGCATGATTTCCTCAAGGAACTAGGGAACAACAGGCTTACACACAGCAAGACCATGCACACACAGCCAAGCAAACACACAGTCGGGTTTAACAGACTGTCCAGCCCAACCAATAAACAATTGGGTTTCACGGGCTACTAAGACAATAAGCCAATAGCATATGGGTTCCTTGGACTTACTCAGCCAAGCCAGTGCTCATATCCAAACACAGTTAGCCAATTAACAGATGGGTTCCTTGTACTTTCTCAGCCAAGCCAACAATCCCATTAAACACAACCAACCCTCTAACAGATGGGTTCCTTGGACTTACTCAGCCAAGTCAACACAAGGATGCACTTCACAGCCAATACAAGTTCTGGGTATGGACAAAAATGTCCTCGGAAGCCAAAACGAAAATGGAAACAAGGGGAAAACAACCCTCTGATAGCAAATTCAATTTCAAAGTCATCTATGGCTTCACGTGAGCAAATATGGCCTCTTCAAACCCCCACTTCATGGATATGAATTCAAAAAACGCCTATGGACATTCCAGGGGAAAAAACGTCTGCCATAAACCCAAAATCGTGGTTCTCTTCTACCAGGGATAGTTTTAAGGGTGAAATTTAGCCCATGGGCTATTTTTAGGGGGGTTTCTCCAAAAAATGATTCGCCATTTTGTAGTTTTTGAAGCCCCGTTTCGCCCAATTTTGACATGGTAAACTTTTTTCACCCTAAAAATCGTCAATTTATTATATAAACGGTATGTAATCCTTTGAAATTAAAATATTTTTTGAAAAATATCGCCAAACATTTTATAGTTGGTGTTTCAAGAATTGGTAAGATTTTCCAACATTTATACACTTTTAAATAAGTATGGTTCCTTAAAATCATCCCTATCTTCTACTCATTTGCTTAGCAATACAAAAACGGATTATGGGCATGGAAAAGTGAAGAAAACAACAGAAATCATGAGGGGAAAACACCCAACAAGCTCAGCTGCGTGAGGAAAGGAAAAACATCCTCTTAAACCCCCAAAATCATGGAATATGTTTTTTCCCTCCTAGGTTCCACTAGCATTTAAATTCTTTGAACACTCTTAAGCCAAGTATGCCCTTGTGATCCACACTTGAAGCAAACTCCTTCAAATATTCCTCCTCTACCTATAACAGTTTCACGACCTCTAGGGGCTTCATAATTTCTTATAGTTCTTGGTTTGCAACACTCACATTGTTTCTTTCTTCTCATTTTCTTTTGTTGCCTTATCTTCTTCCAGACATGTTCTTGCCTCTATCTCTTATTGCTTTACCACCGAAACCTTTTTTTCTTGATTATAGCTTCTCTTCATCCACCAAGACAAGTTGATATACCTTTGCAACAAATTGAATCCTGGTCATACTTAACTCACATTGAATATCATATCGAAGATGATTAATGTAGCTTGCAATAGCCGAATCCCCTTTTCACTTTGTCCAGATCTAATGGACAAACAATAAAATTATTTGGTGTATTCCTCCATCATCATCTCCTTTTGTCTAAGTTTTTGCGATTTCTTGAACAAGTTTAAAGACAAATCCACAAACTAGACAATATTTACCTTTTATATTCACAATCATTATGTCTAAAGCCTCAAGTTTATCTTTATCTTTTCTTTGCTTATCCAATTCTGAATTATCCCACCACAATGATAAATGCAAGTTCTAATCTCTTAAGGTCTATGATTTGCTTAAGTTCAAAATTTATCCATGTTCCCAATTTAATCAGTGAATTATTTTGGGTTTAAGCTCCCTTAGTAAGTAGGGGTTTCCATCTTTGGCCTACCTCTCTAATATGTTTATACATGAATACCTTTATTTTGGGACTTCACCTTCCTCAACTTCTTCTTATGGAGTCTTTGCTTCTCACTCCTCATAACTCACATCATGAATATATGTTACAAGCACTCATATTTAAGATACCTCCATGGCATCCATTCTAGTTGGCATGGCCTCAATATTTGGGTAATCTCATTTGGAACTCCTCTATGTTACCCTTTGTTGGCATTCCAACTCCCCTTTTGCTTTCCATACTTGTTCTCTTGTGTAATTCTTCTTGTTACAACTACCCAACAAATTATTTTCGTTGGAAAAGTTTTTTTCTCCCTACAATAGTTTTAGCTAGCGAGATCTTATCTTGAATCTCACATGCATGTCTCATACCTCTCTAATTCAAAGTTAGTGCAACCTAGGAGGGCATGCAAACAACAACCTTTAGGGTTGTCAAGACTAATGCTTAGAGAACACAACTATTGAAGTAAGGTACTAAATATTTAAAGTAAACAAACACACAAAGGGAGGAACTGAATTTGCAACAACCAACATTTATATTAAATTGTATATTTCATCAATTTGCATACATGTATATGACTTAATTGCCTTTATTTTCTACATTTTATAACTACGATACCAAATATTAATTTTTCAAAACATTAAAATTGTGAGTGTTAGTTGGTCTTTCAACAAGGCTAACAAAATCAAAAATTTAATTAATATAAAGATTTATGTTTTTTTTATCATTGTTGGATTCTTTCCCTACTCCACTTCTTTTTCCTTTTCCCTTTCCTTTTCAAATATTTCTCTCCATTTATCCTTCTTGTCTCCTCCCTTCATTCTAGTATCTCTACTTTCAAAACATAAAAGCCTTCTCTTCAAGTTGAACCACAACCTGTTTGTCATTCTTTAATATCCAGTAACCTCCTCATTAAAAAAAAGGTTTAACCTCTTAAACATCGTTAAGCTCCCCCTTAAGCTAACACACAATCATTCATTAAAACCACAAATAAAACTACTAGCCAATAATTAAGAGAAGATGGTCACATAGATGAGTAACCTTGTGGTCCACTAAAAATTAAGCAGATAAAAAAAGTCAAGGGGATGAGTGGAATATTGGATGGGGAACATGATTTGATGATTGAGTGACCTTTGAAGGAATAAGGGTCGATAACACCCATATCACCCAAACTCCGCATAGCTAAGGATTGCCAAATCTAGAGGGTAGATCGATGACTCAAAGATCCTCTTTTGTGTGCCACTGAGAGACTCTCTTGTGTCACATACAAACATTTTTCATATTATCTGCAAGAGCATTAAGATCTTGATTGACACAAAAAAGAGAAACTCCCTATCACAGATGGATCCAAAGCGTTGTGTTGTACATGTCTTGCTATCCTTAATGATGAAGGAGTGATCCCAAACTTAAGGGCTCATATGGCAATCATGTAGTTTCCAATAATCGTTATAAAGCTTGATGTTCGAGCTCAAACAACTCCTACTTCTTGGATACCTATTACCTCAAGGGAATATGTGAAGTGTAATACCCCGATTATGACCCCAATTGCATTAAATTATATATGATGTAAATAACGTTTTTAAATCATGGTGTGGAGCTCAAGGCAAAGGCTCCACCATCGATTTAGTGATTTTTGTTTTGGCAATTAAAATCAATGCCGATGGTTATCATGCTAGCCGATGGCACAACATAATTTTGGACATCATGTAAATATGCAATTAATAAAAATACCCACAACTAGCTATGTCAATGCAACATTAAAGAGACGAGGGCATGATTTCACAAGGAATGGGAGGGGGATATTCGAACCCTTGAGCCAAAAGGGTAAAGCCAAATGTCAAAGGGGAAACCCATAAAGTTGTCAACTACCCATTTTGTCTTTTGTGCCTAGTCATTTAGAAATTGGTTGAGGAAGTTAATGCCTTGGGACAGGGAAGAGTATGACAGCCAAATTCGTATTGGGGAAGCCACCCATTTTTGGGAAAACTAATTTTGACTTATGGGCCAAGTAAATACTTGGAAATGGAGGCCCAAGCCATTATTCACCCATACGTTTTTCTCTCTCACGCAGCTGGAGCTCCTGTGTGCTTCCCTTCATGTTTTCGAAAGTTTTCTTCATTCCCTCCATGGCTGGGAGATTGTTTTTGTAATGCTCAATGGTTGGGTTGTCTCCTTCATGCTTTTCTGTTGTTTCCTCACTTTCCCATGCCCATAAATCTGTTTTTGTATTGCTAAGCGAATGGGCAAAAGATAACCACAATTTTGGGGTTTATAGCAGCTGTTTTTGCTCCTAGAATGTCCATAAGCGGTTTCTAAATTCAGATTCATGATTTGGGTGTGAATGGAGGTTGTTTTTCCCCTGTGAAACCCTAGTGACATTTCCTGAAATGGTATTTCTCACCCAGGGTGTTTTCCCCACCTGCCATTTCCGTTTGTGGTTGCCAAACATTTCTCTACAAACCCAGAACTTGTATTTTGTTGTGAAGTGCATCCTTGTGTTGGCTTGGCTGAGTAAGTCTAAGGAACCTATCTGTTAGATGGTCAACGGTGTTTGGATGTGACTGCCTTGTGTTGGCTTGGTTGAGTAAGTCCAAGGAACCCATCTGTTAGATAGTTTGACTATGTTTGGATGGGATTGTTGGATTGGCTAAGTAAGTCAAAGGAACCCATATGTTATTAGATTGTTGCCTTAGTAGCCCGTGAAACCCAATTTTTTATTGGCTTGGTTGGACAGTCTGTGAAACCCAACTATGTGTTGGCTTGACTATGGGTGTATGGTCTTGTTCTATGTAAGTATGTTGTTCCCTAGTTCCTTGTGGAAATCATGTGCAACTCGGGGGTGGCAGTGGTGCTGAGAGATTAATGAGCACACTGGCCTATGGTTGGGTGGAACATTGCAGTGACATAGCTAGTCACGGGGAAGCTTCTTCTCAAGTAAGTATTTTCTTGTGTTTAACCTCTGCAATGTATTTGTTTAATGAATGCCTGCGCATATTCTGCATTATAGCATGCAACTGATTTAGCTTCCGCTTTTGGGAGTGCTTGCAATGTGTTGCTTCTGTTGTATTTGCATTTGTTATGCATCTGCATATATTTTATTTGTAATGCATTTTGGTTCATGTTCATGGGGGCTAGATTGCCCTTGTTGTTTTGATGAGGGGAGGGGACGTGACATGAAGTCTAAATTTAGTTAACTAATAAGAAACATATAAATTCTGTTGATATGTGTTAGGATATACTTATTAATATTATTCTCCCCTTTTTTGGTCCGGGTCGAAGGTCGATCTTCACAAATCCTAGATTCTTATTTTTAGAAAACAAGATCATAGAGCAATAACAATAAACAAGACACAAATATAAAACACACTAACACATTACAAAAAAGACACCAATACAACGTAGTTCACCCAAGATGAGCTACATCCACATATAAATTGCTAGTCCTTTTATTTATACCGTGCAGTAAAATGAAAGGATACAACATGCAACACAACCGTTGCACTTCCTCTCCACTCTCTCACAGTCTCACACAATCACAAAGATTGTTTTACAATGTTACAATACAAGACACAATCATATTATAGGGGAATTATGATGGGAAAATACCACGGTCACCCGGGCTTTGGGGTTGTTGCTACTCGCTAGTCGAATTGCTTATTCAGGCACACAAGCTAGTGTGGTGATGAAGGTATTTTACTTTGAAGTTTTAGTGGGTTTTTATGGCTCTCCTCCCATGGTCGTGGGGTTGTTGTTGTTATTGTTGCACTCTCACTCATGTGTGAGCTTCGCTGGCAAGTTTATTGCTGTCAATGAACAAGAAGGGTTTAATCAGAGTGTTGTCACCGTAAGTTGTCATCATTAGTAAAAGAAAATGATTAAACTGAAGTGCTATTACTACATATCAATAGAAAATGATTAAACTGAAGTGCTATTATTACCAATCAATAATCATTGACCACGGCTAGATTAATATGAAATGAAACAACAATAAATAGTATGTCAAAGTAAAAAATTATTATGTCCCCGACAAGGGGATATATATGAATCGTTCACGATAATTATTTAGTGTAATTTGTAGTAATTTTTAAAAAATCATCGAAGTTAGACTAAGGTTATGTGTTATTTAATTTAATTTATTATTTTCTCAGTTTCTTAAATGTTTATTTTTTAAGATTGTTATTGGTCTGGTTGAGATGACGTTACCTTGAGTTTTTGTGCCCCAAGACTCGGCGGCTAAGCTGATATCAACAATGCTATAAATTAATCACAGTTTGGTTTCTGGAGTAGTGTTTTGACAGCTAAATTATGAGGTTCGTTTCTCAGAAACCACAGAATAATAACTACTGTATAAATGCAAGACAATTATTACACTGGAAAGTACCCAGTTTCAATGAATATATACTTTATTTAATTCCAACTCTGACTTTTGGATTGACGGGTAAACAATATGCGGACAATTGTAATCCTTAACATTGTTGTTAAAACAACTTTTTATTTCTTGTCTAACATCTTACTTAAATGTCATTGACATGCTATGGTTGTCATCCTCCTCTATCCTCGGTTCAAAAATACATGGCTGTCAAGCGTAGTAAGGTGACCAAGGTGAGGCCACGATCACAATTTTAGAAAGTATGGTTTTAAGAAAGGTTCATGAAGGCTGTAAATAATTGTAAAATATGGTTAGGACGTGGAGACTTAGAAGTTGCATGCATGGCATCTGTTTCTTTCTTCTCTCGCCCAACATTCTACGACCCAATCCTCAAATCTTATCATGGAAATTCTCATAAATTCTCTGCTAAATAAAGAGACCCCTTTGTGGTTTCAACAACAATCCAATTCTCTGTGGTTTCAACAGCAATCCAATTCAGTTTCACTTACACACCAAGATGGGATGATGATACCTTGCAAAGCACAGAAGTGAACAAGTTTATCTATCACAAACACTTGGAGTTTATCTATCACAAATTACTAGTGCATCGGGCGCTCATCTGCCACCCAAAGTAAGTAATTAAGTAATTTGCATCTGGTAATATCTCTTAGCTGTATCCCTTTAAATGTCGGTTGTTTGCTAATTTGTAGTCATGATGTGTGATTTTAGCCTCAAAAGTGTTTTCATCATGGGAGGCGGCGAAGACTCCATGGCTGGGGAGGTATTACGGCACAAGCACGACAACAAACTAGTGATGTGTATAAGGTATAGCCGTGTGTCTTCATTAAATTATGGTTTTATTGCCCTAGTTCCATGTTCCATGGAAGCCTTAATAAACTAGCCATAGTAGTCTCCATTAAGAGTGAAAGCCCATATCTCTTTATACCTGGTGTGTAACCGCATCATACTAACAACAAGCTATATGCAGTTTCAAAAATAATAAGGGTTTCCTGATATCCAACAATATGTTTCTCTCTCGTTTATGAATTTAGCAGAATAATAAAAAATAATCCAGTTCCTCAACCTCACCTCCCCAATCTCTATTTTTGTTGAAATGGTCGGATGGCAGGTATGTTCTTATACATATGTATATGTTGCATCAATTGAAATGGTTGAATGGCATCGGTAGTATTGAGATAGAAGGGAAATTATTTGCACTGAATCAATGCCATTGGCACGCCCCAACCGAGCATACTGTAGACGGAAAACGCTACAATCTCGCAACCCTTTTCTGATATCTGCTACACTAAATTATCTTTAGTTGAAGTGCCAGTTTGTGTTGAAATAGTCATCTATTAGAAACCCATCTGGTGCATCAAGCAGAGGACGGAAAAATCGCCCTGATAGTAATCATTTACAAGTTTGCCAGTCCTGACACTTTCCTGGCCTAGCTATATTCATAATAAATATGGATTTGCAGTATCATTATTATGTATATGTGCATATTATATATGCTTACTCTTTATGGTTATGACGGACAATTAATGGATGAAATTAAGTCCATTGGGATATGGAACCCCAGAAAGCTTTGGGCATGGTGAATCCTAAGCACATAAAACTGGGTAGCAAGAAATATTAAATATTACAAGTACATGGGATCTCTCACCACTCCTTTCTGCACAGAGGGAGTCATTTGGACTGTCATTCACACACAAGGTATTATGTTGTCTAATTGTTGGATATAATGTTTCCACTACAGTTTGATAAATTTAGTTATTGGTTTGAGATTTGTTGAAAGTTAATTTTCTAAGAGTTGGTTGTTAAAACATTTCAACAACCCTAGCCAGCATTATGAGCAAGTACGTGTGGGGCCTGGACATTTCCACCAACGGAGTTGCGCGAATGTTAACCTAATAAACTCCAAACTTAATGAGATGACGGGGATGCAGGACAAGACTAATTTGGGGGTGAGTTTTGATCTGTTAAAATAATTTTACATTACTTTTTGTTTAGAATATATTGATCCCTAGAGGAAGTGAAAAAACATCTATGATGTAGCATATACATATATAACGCTTTAATCAATTCGGGAGGGCTACTTGGTTCTTCTTGTTCCTCAAAACAAGCTTGAGGAAGAGATTAAAAAGGATTTGGAAACATTTCTGGGTTCTTGGAGCAGACAATTTGCTTCTTGGTAGCTAACTCGACTGAACGAATATAAATATAATTTTATAAATGTTTATATTAAATTTGTATCTGAAGTAATTTAAACATTTTAGGGTTTGGATTTATTTGGGTAGGGCATCAAATTTTTGACAATGGATAAAATTGATGGAGGTTATGCCGCCGTCTTTTTCCCCACTTGCACAATCACAGATCCCCAGCCGAAGATCATTACATATTAGTGACTCTTGGCAGATTTTCCTAATTTTTTTTTTATGTGAAGATCATGTCATAACGTAATTCTATGATACTATTGGCAGGTTCACGCTGATTTTAGAAACTTCAGTGAGTGAGGAGATCGATGGCTCTTCTAACTTGATATTTTTAAGAACTTTAAACTAAATGAATAGAACTGTCTATGAAACTCAAGCCTTGAACTGAAGTCAGCTGCAGTTATCATTGAGACTCCTAGAAGTACAATACTACTAGAAGTTTCCTTATTATTATCAACTTATTCTTTATATTGTTAGAAGTTTCCTTATTATTATTAACTTATTCTTTATATTGTTAATTGATGTATATTTTTAATTGATGTACTGCGTGACACATCAAAAGAATACTGTCAAGAAATAGTTTCTATCCTCTGTCATCCTCCTCCTCCTTGCCGTGCATGGACACCAAGTGTCTTTCTCCATACATATACATGTACCAAATCCACCTTGACGTTGTCCTCCTTCCCTCCACCAGTTCATTATGTAAGAAGCTCATCTCTGATTTAGTGTATCCGTGGGAACTGGATTAAATCTATCGACCACAACTAGAAAATGACCTGCCATTCTGCAATTTTGCTTCTTTTACTGGTCATAGCTGCAGTTCATTATGTAAGAAGCTCATCTATGATTTAGTGTATCGGTGGGAACTGGATTAAATCTATCAACCACAACTAGAAAATGACTTGCCATTCTGCAATTTTGCTTCCTTTAATGGTCATAGATGCCTTAACTTTTCTAGGGGAAGCATATTTCTGCTGGAGAAATCCAAGAAAATATTGAAGACAGAAACAGGTTAAGCTGCAAAGCTCGAAGAAGATGCAATGAAACTGTCTCATGATCTTCAAATAGTTTTCGTTAGCATGGAACCCAAGTCTTTTTTTGTGCCTAGGTATCTCGATTCTGAGATGGTTTTCTATGTACTCAGAGGTATTCGGTTTGTTAGTTTACCCAAATTATTCAGCTTGCTAGTTAACTGGTATTTGATTTTTTTGTATATTTGTTTGTTTGTTTTGTCAAGTTCAGCAAAAGTTGGATGGGTTCTTAACAAGGATTTTATAGAGAAAACCCTGAAAATTTGAGATGTGTATTGAATTAGTGGCAGTTCAGTTCTATTTGCTTAACACAGGTGAAGGCCAACTGCATTATATCACCTTCACCCTGGACACCTCTTAAGTTCTGGAAGTTTTCAGGTTTCTTAGTACTTAAGGAAATTTTGTTGTTTCTGTTAAAAAAATCCTTATTGTTATTTCGGCTTTAATGCAATTCTCTAAACAACAGGACCTTCTTGGAAGGTTTAAACATATGCACCAACAATGCAATTGGTAATATACTCCAATTGATGATGAGAGAGACGAACGCAACACTTCAACAAACAAAAAAACGTAACTACAAAATACTATCAGCTTCTATCAGCTCCAGTACGTACTTCTCCAATGCTCCCCTTTCCACCAGAGCCACCGCCAAATTCAGTGCAGTCTGCCCCCATAGTGCGCAAGAGCGCATTGGGCCTCTGCTTCTCCAGGACTTGATCTATCAAATTTTTAAAAGCTTTATGGTGATCTATAAAAGACAGATTTTCATAATTTATTGTAAATGATTATAATTTTTTTTATTTTGTATATTTAAGGAAAAACTATTTTGTTTTAGAAATATCCTTTTTTTATTATTAATAATGTTTAAAGTAAAGTTGATTTGCTTTTAAAGTTAATGAAAAAACATGCTTGCGTTATTTATGAGCAACATGATGACATAAACATAAACATTTTGGGAATCACTAAAGTTGCAAGATCGAGTATTACCCATATAAGGCATGTGAGCCTCAAATCATAACAGTGTTGTCTTCTGGCCGTTTGATATCCAATGCAGGAACGAGTATTACCCATATAAAGCATATGAGCGTCAAATAATTAGCCGTGTTGTTTTCTGGCCATTTGATATCCAATACCATTCCTTTGATCTTTATTTGCTTTCAAAATTACATACAATGAACCAACTAAATTTAGAAGTCCGAGCATAAGAATAATCATTCCATGACCGATCATGGGGGTAATATATGTCCTGTCGTCCAAATCTGGATCGGTCATGATAGTGGCAGGATCAGAGTTAATGAGAATGACCTCATACCCTTCTTCCTCCAGGGCCTTGCATGCCTAAGTTCCAGAGTAATCAAACTCACGGGTTTGGCCTATGATAATGGGTCTAGCACCCAAGATCATAATTTTCTTCAAATCCATGCACTTCCCACTTATGGGTACATGTTTCTCCCTCTTCTCATTGACGGAGATATCCTTCGCCTCCACTACCAGGCCTCTTCATCAGCATTTGCTGCGAATTCGGTGACGACCTACCTCTTCGCCAACATTTGCTGCGAATTCGGTGACGACCTGCCTCTTCGCCAGCATTTGCTGCGAATTCGGTGACGGCCTGAGGCATTTTTAATGCAGGGAAAGCGTATGAAAGAGCCGAACAGACCATGGTATTGGATTGAAGAGGGGGTCATCTATTCCAATTTGTTGGACAGGTGATGATTAGCAGAGGAACAAGATCCGAGCAATGCAGCAGCCATCGTTTCAAACTCCCGACGATCTCAAAGCATCAATATTTCTGTAGGGTTTAGGATTATATTTATGTAGGTTTCGAATCCAGTCAAACTCTACTTGTAGGTTGAACTTGTTCCCTATAATAAAGGAGAGAATATCCGTTTAACACTGGATTCATTGTCGAGAGTCGGTGTGATCAATCATGAACGCATATCAAGAGATTTATGGACTTCAAAAACCATCGGTGTGCTGTAATGTTATTTTTCTTTTCGCGTAAATATTTTTTTTTAACAGAAACGAAAAATAAATATATATAAAAGTAGCTGTGCACAGCCATTCAATACAAACAAGGTGAACCAGAGTATCTGTGCTTAGCAGAGAAGCAGCACAAGGGGGTTATCCACTGAGTTTCCCTAAACACTTCAAAATGAGTCTGTTCAAAACTTTTAAAGCCGGGGGTTGTATAAACCCTTACATACTGATTGCATAAGAAAAGACAGAAAAACATTTAAACAGAGCTAGACAAAATAAAACTAAGGATTGCCTCTTGGCTGTAAGACTGATTCCTCCTCCATTGGAAGCACGACATCATCAGAGGCTGCATGGACTCGGCTGCTCTGATTCATGGAGATGAACTTTTGCAGGTCCTCTTGAATCCTGTCAACCTTTCCCAATAATTCCCAAAGACTGCTCTCATTGTCATCAATGCGTGAATCGTGATTGCTGATCTGGAGCGAGGTGTAACTGACTGTGTCCTCCATCTTTTTAACCACCTTAGCCATCTCGCGGTTGTCCATGACGCTGATTGAAAGCAGCTCGTACAGACGCCTTAAGTTCTTCTTGATATCCAAAAGCCTCGCATTTTCACCATGTTGGGCCATTTCACCAGCTTCTGTTGATAAAGAGATGCGAGCAAACTGATTCTGAATAGAAGGAACAGGACTTGAAAGGGAAAAGCAGGCTCGAAGCACAAGAAGCTCCTTGAAAATCAGAAATCCGTTTCTTCCACAAGCCAAGGTTCCCACGTCTCCCTCTTTCCACCCTGAACACCTGCAACCGATGACCAAGCTGTTCTCCCTATCGCCGAAGAGGTAGCCTG
>LPNX010183311.1:29954-41975 GCA_001517045.1 Pseudotsuga menziesii
TTCCCAGTTCACGTAAATATTACAGCACAAAAAATGACACGTTAACATAAACCATGAACCATAAAAGGATTTTTATACCATTATTGATACATGGATTTCACAAATGTTATCGATCTCATTAACCTTTTACGTTTTATATTTTAAGTCCACCTTTTATGAATAATAGAATATCCATGCATAAATTTTTAATTAGTTTTCATGCACTTGTAGTATGTTAATTCATCCATTCTCCTCCTTCCTTATATTATGATCCAACTCTAACCCCACCCCCCCTACCCTAGTATGTGAAAAATGAAATAGATATTTTATATAATTTTTATCTTTCACATAAAACAAATTTTAAGAGAAATCCGTGTGTTGATTAGCTTTTAAGTTTATGACTTCAAGGTTATTAATCCTAAATTTGTGTGAATTTTTTGCATGCAAATTAATACATGTGAGACTTTAATTTAAACATAATTTAAATTTTAATATTCGTACAAAATTATATCAAAATTAACATCACTCCTAAAATTATTCACAATTCTAACATCTTATCCTACTCATAAAAAATATCCAAATATTAAATACCACGACACAATATGATCTTATAAAAAACTTCAATCACCCAAACATCACTAATACCAAATTATTCACAATTCTAACATTTTATCCTACTCATAAAAATATCTAAGTATTAAATACCACAATATAATCTTATAAAAAACTTTAACCACCCAAACATCACTAACTATCACATTCAAGAATTAGCTCTAAATGCTCTTGCAACTAACCATCACATTCAAGAATTAACTCTAAATCCTTTTGCAACAACAAATAGCAATGTTGGGGACATTGCCACCCGGTGGCTCTTGTTATATTATAGTCTATCAAAGTTACCTTATGACCAATCCATCGTAACCATTCATTTTGTCAGTGGGACAACTATTATTGTTTACATTGGTTAATGAATCAGGTTATATTGAGATTTATAACCTATCATGGACCTATAGATTGAAAAAAAAGGAATTTTGTTGAGTAGAAAAATTGAGAGGAAAAAAATTGATTTTTTTTTTTAAATTGAAAAGTATACCAATACATATTATTTTTGATTTCTCTTTATGCAAACGAATGTATACCATTTTTGAGGCTACCTCTCATGCCCTGCAAGTTCCTGCATCTCAGACCGATTCAGCGTTTGAGATCCTCTTTATCGTTGTTTAGGCTGGAATTTCTTCATCTGCAAGGAAGAAAACAATGGGATGGGAACTGGCCCTTAACCCTATTCCTCCATTTCCATTTATAAATTTTTCATTACCTTTTACATGTAACCATGTCATTATAATCATGACATTCGAGAACATAATTTGTTCTTCGTCGTTTAAATGTATTCTTCTTGTTCAGTTCAGTGATTTCTATTGTATTTCATTGACTTTAAATATTGGAAAATGTTGAACTGTTGCAGCATTCAAGCCGCGGATTTCCATGCTTACAGTAATTTTCGACCCATTAGTTAATCGACACAGGCTGATTTCAAGCTTAATATTTTTTTCTTTCATTTTTCCATTCATAAGAAAAAGAAGGACGGGGTTTAGAACAAAACAAAGATCAATATATAGATCTCAATGGCTAAGATCTGAAATTGAAATTAAGAAAGTCATCCTCTGTTAATCACTTTCCAATCTTTTTCGGTTTTTCGGTTTTTTATATTCCAGGCAATGGCTGGAAGTGGAAATATAGGGATTTTTTCTATGTCTTATTTGTGTGTTCTGTTTTACACTTCGCATTCACTATTTTTTATGAAATATAGGGGTTTTCCTATTTTTATCTGTATGTTTTGTGTTACAAGGAACATTGGCCGGAAAATGGCCATGCCTGCGCCCCACAAATGTTGAACATGATTTCTTTTGTATTTCTGGGAAAGCTTTTATGATAAACTGCTCAATACCTGAATTACATTTTGGGAAATATTTTATGGCAACTGCTGTCAAATACTGTTGGAAAACAATCATTTTCCGAAATTCAATGGAAAAATATCCCTATGGAAAAGCTCCAGTGACTGAACTACCTATGAAAAGCTCTTGACATTGACAATAAGTTTTCACATTTATCACTGCATATCTTACCATGAATCTCTGCACTTTTTCATGCCTCCAGTTCCTCTGCAATCAACATAGACAGCAGGACTAACAAAGGAATAAAAAGCAAAGAACAGGGTGAACAGAGGACAGAACTTTTCAAACAGGCATACACTAACACGAAATTTAAAGTCTAAGTTACTGTACTTGAACTCAATATTTCAGTCTGCATACCACCGAAAGGATAACAAAAACACAACCCTACAGCAAGCATATAGAGTCATTGTTTTTTATGTGAAGAAACCCCTATGGAGGATAAATATTTTACTAGAAAGTACTCTATTTTTCTATGAAACAAAACTACAGATTACAGAGCTCTCTCTTCTCATATTCACAGAGGGTGTTCTCTTCGGAGTTTGGAGTACATTTAGCTACAGTCACAGATGTTTGTGAGTCTCCCGCAGCCCATTGCTGAAATTACCTCTCTGATTTTTCTCCCCATGCTTCGCCTCTTGTTTCACCCTACTGAATTGTCTTATTTTTTTGAAGTTATATACAGATTTGGTCTCAAAAAAATTCAAATGAGTGGGTTGCAATTACTTTCCAAGCTTCACCTCTCTTTCTGACAAAACTGTTATTTGAAGACTGCTTTGAGGCGGCTTCGTTTTTTTACTTGCATTGATCAACCTCTTCACCCTGTTCTCTGAGCAGGGAAAATTTCAACTTCCTTTTACAATTATTCTTCAATATGGAATTATCACATGGGAAAGCTTCATCTTCCTTATTCAAGCATTGTTACAGGTATGGCTTTTCATCCTTGGCCACCCATGCTTCTCCTCTTTAAAGAAAAATGGCATCTCTACTTCATCAGTAAGGAGTCCTGAAAACTACATACGTTTCACATTTCACCTCATTTATGTAATTAGCGATTATTACAAACTTGATTCTACATTATGCTGATAAATTTCATTCAATATTCTTATGCCGCCAGCTTCGCTTGGGATTTTCATAGGTTAAGCAGAGTGAAATGTTAAATGGTTGCAGAATTAAATGGTTTTCATAGTTCCAATGATTTCGAATGAATTTGTTAATTGAGAGAGGCTTATTTCAATGATTGTATAGATTCTGCATTACGAAGAACAGGTGCTGCAGTAACTGTTATGGATCAAGGCTTATTTCTTTATCCCATAGTGAAAGAACCAGAGGAACCAGAGGCGCCAAAGTTTCTTAGAGTGTTTAAAAGAAATTAGGTTAGTTCAACTTCACTCCTAACTCAAAATAAGGAGGATGATTAGGCTTACATAAAGGAGGATGATTTTTTTCATTGTAGCATTCTTGGATGATTTTTTTCATTCCTTGATGTTTATTTTAAATTTGAAGAACTTATTTTACCTAAATGTCTCTAGAATTACCAATTTATTAACTGCTACATCACAGGATCACAGCCGAGCAGATTAAAATTTTGACTGTAATGGTTACTGTAATGGTTAGTTAGGTGGGTTTGATCCTCACATGTTTATCAGTATTTTCAACTGTTTTGGAATTGAAAGTGGGTTAATACTCTCATACAATGGTTATGGTTATGGTTATGGTTAGTGTTAGATGGGTTTTGATCTTCTCAATATCTTCAACTGTTTTGGAATTGAAAGTAAAAGTGGGTTAATAGTGAAAACTCTCATATAACTTAGTTAACTAAAAATGATGATTTTAATTGTAACAACTCACTGAACTAAAAGTTAAGATTATAGTTTTAACAGTTAGACTATAACTGACTAAAAATTATGGTCATAACCATCTCAAACATTACCAGAAAGTTAGTTTGAATCGTAGCCATCTTATGTGTTGAGAGAATGCAATGCAAACCTTACAAGTTGGACCATTTGGAAAATGATTATAAATTTATCTATTTTATATTTACAAATGAATGAATAATAAAGATTTATGATTGATATCACAAAATTTAAGATATTTATATTTTTTAAATGATAAAAAAGTTTTAGTTTCACTTTTTTATCTTTTAAATAATTTTTAACAAAATATATTTAAAATAATTACATTTACAATACATTAAAAAAATAAATATATTATCTAAATTTGAAATTAACATATATATATATATATATATATATATTTATTTGTTTGTTTAATATAAGTAAATTATTAATAATTTAATTTTGATTTTTCAAAAATTTATAAAATTATATATATATATATATTAAATTTGATAAATTTTTGAAAAAACAAAATTAAATTTTAATATTTTACTTTAAAAAACAAACAACATAAATGAATTTATTAATAATTAACTTTCCTAAAACAATTGAAAAAGTGCAAACTCCTAAACCATTTTTTATTTTGAAATGTATTTTTAATTTTATTATAAGCAAAAATAAAATAGTAATTAAATTAAATAAATTTAGAAAAACTATATATAATACTTAAAATTAATTTTATTATATAAAATATGTGTTTGAATTAGAATTAACATTATGTGGTAGCTCAGTTGGTTGATGCGTCAGGGCTTATTGAGGTCATGGTTCAATTCTCCGAGACCTTGGAGGTATAGCCTAACAAGGTGAGTCCTTAGGTATATATATTCAAATTAGAATTAGAGAGTTTCAGAAAGACTTTTAACTAATGATTAAAAATAGATATATCTATATCTCTAGAAAATTCAAAAGGGGGGGTTGGTGTATAGTTATGCATTAGACTAGCTTAGTTCATCTTTGAGCTTAGGAGTTCTAGTTCATCCTTCACATAAATCAGAGGCATCTTGAGCTAAGAACTTCAAACTCCTTCAAATTTTGTACTTGTAAGCATAATCTTCTTGCTTTAGGATAAGCACATAACCTCTTTCGGGATCTCTAGTACTTAGAGAGGGCATCGTATTGCCCCTCTTCTCATCTTTGGGCTTTTTGGTTGTTGGATTCACTCTACTAGACCCTTTTGGGGCACTTCCTTGGGGTGCTTGTCAGTTGTTTGGGAATTGTCATGTTCTAGGGAACATAACACTCTGTTTGAAGAAAATACCTATGATATGAGCATCAACCCAAAGTTCTTGGTCAAAACCTATAGCATGCTTCCTATGTACAATACACTTTGCCCAAAAAGCTCCTTTAACCTTCACTTCACCTTTCAGTTTCCTTGTCTATTTATATTGCTCTTTGTAAGGCCTCATTGAATATTCTCTTTTTAAAAAACAATATTGCAAGAACACTTCTAAATTAGTGCCCAAGTCCACCCACATTAAACTACCACATTATCATTCATTAAAGCCACAAATACAAATGCTAGCCACTAAATACTTTTGGGAGAAGATGGTCACATGTATGAGTAACCTTAGGGCCCCACCAAAGTTAGGTTTATACAAAATAAATTCAAGGATATGAGTGGACCATTGGAGGAGGGAACATGATTTGAGATTGAGCAATCTATAGAGAAATAAAAGGTTGGCATCACCCCCATATTTCCCAAATTACACAAAGCTCAACACCATCATATTTGGAGGCTAGATTGACAACTTAGAGCTCCTTTTATGTACACCACCAAGAAACACATTTGAGTCACCTACAAACATTTGCCATTTTGTTAGATAATGAGAGCATTAAGTTTTCATTTGGTATGAAAATGAGAGGCTTCCTATCATTGATGCAGTGAAAAGGTTGTGTTTTGTACAAGTCTGGTTATCCTCAATAATGGAGTGTTCCAAACTTCAAGGCTTGATTGCCAATCATAGAGTCGCCAAAATTGAGCTCACCTAATTGCTACCTCTTGAACACCTACTGCCCTTGTTTATGTGAACTTTAAATTTAGTTAAAGAAAAAGATATTAATAATACAAAATAAAATTACAACATAGGGAACATGCAAGTCCATGGAAGCAAGATTTAAAAAGTATATAGCTCACTTAAGACACGGCATATTTAAAAAATAAGTGTTGGTAGAACACTCCTATTTGACAAAACACTAAATCTGTATGGTAATGGCAGAGGTCATTGAAAAAGAAGACAACTTTGCCAAAGCAAGGCTAGAGAGAAGATATAAATCTTAATAAATAAAAGTAGTCTAAATAAGGATGAGGGCACCAAGGCTAGCAACACATTTACCAACATCTCAACATTATTAAAAAAACATATGAAATTCAACAACGCATATGAAAACTATCAAGGTTATACATATAATTATTATTTATAAAGAAAATGAGAAATATTTATGTCTATATGTATTTAGATATTATTTCAGATTTTGGACTTGCTTAAGCGGATCAACAAAATTAACTCAAGTGTATAACCAAAATTCATTTCATGGTCGTTGTATCTTGTTATGCTTAAATGCATCTTGATTAAGATTTAAATAGGCTTTAGTTAAAATGTGGTTAATGAAACAATAACAAATTTTGTTTTGTTTTTTCATATCACTTTTTTTATTACATAGTATGTGTTATGTGTTTATATTAAGTCTAACAATCTCGTATGAATAATGGATATAAAATTATATATTTTAGCCTTTGTTTAACAATGAGCTATCTTCATAAAACTAAGTAGTTAATTGTGCCTATTGGCATTTATATATGACTTTACTTGTGGTTTTGCTAGTTATAAGTTAAGCTCTACATCTTGAAAATGGTCCCATAATAGTTATGTTTTAGACGTCGACATCTAAAACAAAAAATGCAAATCCAGGTTACACGATATATGATATGTCAAAGTAAAGAATAGAGCCCAATCCACCAATCCACCAAAATAATTACGCTGATAGACATTTTTATTTGAGATTTGGGGTGGACTACGACTTATGCTTTTTCATCTGCAGATGAGGATGAGACAAGTGTATTGTCAAGATTGATTTTATGGTAGTAATTCAAGATTTGAAATAAACAATTATATAAAAAATAACTAGCAGTTGATGAATGGATAACTGGTAGCAATGCATGGATAACTCATAGCTCATGAATGGATAACCGAGAGTTCATGGCAGATAACTAGAAGAATGTCAGATAAAAAAAATTATTGATGGTTGATAAATGGATAACATGAAGAAAGTTGGTGATAATATGTAACTAGGCATGGATAACTTAGAGTTGAGTTCGTTTAACTAAAAGAATATGAGGAATAAAAAATTTCCAAATTGTCTTCCTTTCCATGGTTATCTCTTAACCATTTGATCCATATTGATGTGACCAACCACAAACTATGTGGGTGTGCTAGTTTTTATTTTTTTGAAATTGTTAATTATGAATTTTGAATGACGCCCATAAATCAATCTGGGCAGTACACTTGTCTCACTCCCTTCCATAAATGAACAAACATAGATGGTAGTCCACACCAAAAATCTAAGATATAAACGCACATCAATGAAATTAGCTAGATGCCCAACTGCCAAATGGAGGAGTTTACTAGGAATTCAAAGGATTTTATTAGGAGTTCGTCTGTTACACGAGTCCACATTAGCTAGACTCCTAGATGCAAAATGTACTTAGAATAAGCCTTAAGTCATTAGAGTTGAAGTTAAACTAATAGTTGTAGAATCATTGGAGTTAAGTTAATCTTTGTTATACTGGTTAACTCTAATCATGGTTATATTGGATAACTATTAGCTTAACAATTAGATACAAATATTAGCTTAAGTTCAACTCTAATCGCTTAAGGCTTAGTCAAAGTACATTTGGCATCTAGGAGTCTAGGTAATGTGCAATCGTGTAACAATCCAGCTCCTAATAAAATTGTTCAAACTCCTAATAAACTCCTCCATCTGTTATTTGGGCATCTAGCTAATTACGCTGATAGGCCTATATATCATAATTTTGGGGTGGACTACCATCTTCATCTACGAACGACAGTGAGACAAGTGTACTGTCTAGATTAATTCTATGGGCATCGTCCAAAATTCATAATTAATAATTTTGAAAAAATAAAAAATAACTTAGTTAACATTTGATAAGTAGAGTTCATGATAGTTTGAAAAATTAAAATTCAACTTCAACAATTCGATTATTAGATACAACTATTCAATTAATAGATACAACTATGAACTTAACTCCATTGATGATACAACTAGTAGCTTAATGTCAACTTCAATCATGACTTTTACTTGAAATGCAATTGCGGATATATTAACTTTTAAATTAACTATTAGATACAACTAGTAGTTGGAAAAAATAAACTTCAACTATTCAATTATTAGATACAATTATTCAATTAATAGATACAACTATGATCTTAGCTCCATTGTTGATACAACTATTAGTTTAACTTCAACCCCAATCATGACTTTTATATATTAATCTTTAAATTAACTATTAGATACAACTATTAGCTTATCTTCAACTCTAATCATGGTTATATTGGATAACTATTAGATACAAATATTAGCTTAACTCCAATGATTCTACAACTATTATCTTAATTTCAACTCTAATCGCTTAAGGCTTAGTCTAAGTACATTTGACATCTAGGAGTCTAGCTAATGTGCACTTGTGTAACAGTCCAACTCCTACTAAAATTGTTTGAACTCCTAATAAACTTATCCATCTCGCGGTTGGGCATCTAGCTAATTACACTGGTGGACTACCATCTATGCTTTTTCATCTATAGACGAGAATGAGACAAGTGTAATGTCCAGATTGATTTTATGGACGTCGTTCAAAATTCATAATTAACAATTTCAAGAAAATAAAAAATAGCTTAGTTCACATGTGATAAGTACAGTTTGTGATAGCTGGAAAAATTAAAGTTCAACTTCAACTTGGTAATTAAAACTCCAATCATGATGATGTACAACTATTCCTTTATTAGATACAACTGTTAGATTAATTCTAATTATGATACAACTTTAACTTAACTTCAACTTGAATCACGAATTTACCTTGAATTGCAATTGTTGATATATTAACTTTTAAATTGACTATTAGATACAACTATTACCTTAACTTCAATGATTTTACATCTATTAGCTTAACTTCAACTCTAATCGTAGTTATAATAGATTAACTATTAGATAACTATTAATAATTCAAATATATACCTATCATTATATTCCAAACATATTAATCTTATTGATATGGTTGTTGCTAGTTAATCTTATTGATATGGTTGTTGGTTGTTGCTAGTTAAGCTGATAGGCATATATATCTTAGAATTTTAGGGTGGAGTACCATCTATGATTTTATGATTTTTCATCTACGGACGAGAATAAGGCAAGTATATTGTCCAGATTGATTCTATGGGCATAGTCCAAAATTAAACTAGAATGAGACAAGTCCATATTGATTCTATGGGCGTAGTCCAAAATTAATAATTAATAGTTTCAAAAAAATAAAAAATAGCTTAATTAACATGTGATAAATACAATTATTGATAGTTGTAAAAATTAAAATTAATCTTCAACTATTAGATTATTAGATACAACTATGAGCTTAACTCCATTGATTATTAGGTACAACTATTAGCTAACTCCAATGATTCTAAAACTATTAACTTACTTCAACTCTAATCAGAGTTGTATTGGATAACTATTAGCCTATTAGATACAACTATTAGCTTGACTCTAATGATTATACAACTATTAGCTTAACTTCAACTCTAATCACTCAAGGCTTAGTCCAAGTGCATTTGGCATCTAGAGGAGTCTAGCTAATGTGCAATCAACTAAGAGTCGAACTCCTAATACAATCATTTGAACTCCTAATAAACTCCTCCAAATTCTTAATAAACTCATGAATCTCGTAGATGGGCATTAGTTAATATACACTTGGTATTACATGATTAGGTTTTCCATAAAGATATAATTAGGTTTTCGATTCTTTTTAGAGGAGGTTAGGATGTTACTAGTTATGTGGATAGACGTTTTTATTTGAGATTTGGGGTGGGTTACGGCGTATGCTTTTTCATCTACGGACTAGGATGAGACAAGTGTATTGTCGAGATTGATTCTATGGCAATAGTTCAAAATTCGAAATAAACAATTATAAGAAAGAAAAAAAAGAATATAAAAAATCACTGGTACACCCACATAATTTGTGGCTCGATCACGTTGATTATATATATATAATGAGTTATCTCATCCTAGTCTGTAAATGAAAAAGTTTATGCTGTAATCCACCCTAAATCTCAAATAAAAAAAGGCTATTTACATAATTAAAGTTTTTGTTGTTAAAAAATAAAATAATTTATAAAATTGATAAAATAAAATATTAAAAAATAGTATAAAAGCGAAAAATATTTTTAGAAAAATAGAACGAACGGCGAACGAATTTAAAAACGAAAAGAATCCAATACAAAGAACAAACAAGAATGAAATCAATACTCAAAAAAGCGAATAAGATAAAAGAAAACGTCTTGCTTTTTTTGGCGATTTGTTAATTTTCTCTTTCAAAATTGTTATTTTTTCAGTAGTAGTAAACTCTTTAATTTTAAAACAGTCCCAATTAAAGGAATAAACTAGCTATGGAGCAAACTAGAACCTCTGGTTATATTCCCCCTTCCCTTAACTCTACCTTCCTGACTCTCATACCCAAAAAGGACAAGCCTCTGACCTTTGCCGATTTTAGACCTATCTCCCTCTGCAACCTCCTCTATAAGCTCATTGCAAAAGTCATTGCTAGAAGACTCAAACCCTTTCTTGACACCGGCATATCACAGGAACAGTATGGATTCCTTAAAGACCGCCAAATTTCTGAGCCCATTGGTATCCTTCAGGAGGTACTTCATTCCATCCACACTAAAAAACATTCTGCCTTTGTCCTCAAGCTTGACCTAACGAAGGCATTTGACCGGGTGGATTGGACTTTCATCCGATTTATCTTGATCCAAATTGGTGTCCCCCTCCTCACAGTGAACTGGATTATGGGTTGCATTACTACTGTAAATTTTGCGGTCCTGGTCAATGGTACACCCTCATCTTTCTTTCCTGCCTCACGTGGTATTCGTCAAGGCTGTCCTTTATCACCCCTCCTTTTCATACTTGTCATTGAGGGCCTTAGCTTGCTTATTCGGGATGCCAGGGACAATGGACTAATCAGGGGCATACATATCTCTCCCACACTTACTCTTACCCACCTCCTATTCGTTGATGATGTGATATTATTGGGTTCTGGCACATTACTGGATTGGACTGCTTTTGAGGTTATATTGGAAAAATTCTGCAAAGAATCTGGCATGTTGATTAATGTTGACAAATCATGTTTCCTATACTGCAATTTGGATGAGGCTGGTTTTAATACACTTTTAGCTGTCATTCCCTACAAAATGCAGCCTCTTCATTTGGGGATCAATTACCTTGGTTTTTTCTTAAAACCCATTGGATACAAGATCTGTGACTGGAATTGGCTTATTCAAAAAGTGGAGAAAAGGATCTGTCACTGGACCTACAAATATCTTTCACTTGGGGGCAGATTGGTACTTTTAAACTCTGTTTTATTTAGCATTCCGGTTTATTGGATGAGTCTGGCACCTCTCCCAGCTGCTGTCCTTCGGAAGCTCAGAAGACTTATATTCAGCTTTCTCTGGGGCTCCTCGGATATTAAAAAGAAATTTCATCTGGCCAACTGGAATGACCTTTCCTGGCCTAAAAAATGTGGAGGATGGGGCATAAAAAACATTTTCTGGTTCAATATATCATTGCGCCTCAACAATCTTTGGCGAATACTACATTCTGATGGTCTTTGGTCAGCTGTTATTCACTCTAAATATTTGAATGGCATTCCTACTATTGATTGGCTCAGGCAGAAGAATTTTAGTACTCGCGGATCATCATTATTCTGGAGGGGATTTGTTCAGGTTCTCCCGTGGCTGGGATCATGCTTGACCTGGAAAGTGGGAGATGGTAATAATATCCTCCTGGGCATCGATCCCATTATTGGTATTAATTCTCCACATATGCCTGAGGATCTGAGAACCTATATGGAAGACTTGGACATATGTACCCTTGCACAGGCCCGAAACACTCTCTTACCTGCTATGAACTAT
>LPNX010183311.1:42210-141980 GCA_001517045.1 Pseudotsuga menziesii
GTTGTTGTTCATGTTTGTGACATTCTTCAGTTGGGTGCAATCACACCTGCTATATCTGTTGAGGTAATGATTAATAATTGGACCAAAAACATGCACAGGGATTCGCCATGGTATTATCTTCCATTCTATATCATGTGGATAATATGGAAAGCACGCAACCGTTGCATTTTTGATGGAGAGAAAAGGTCTGTATACGCCATTATACAACAGGTTATAACTACTGTCAGCAGCTTACCACCTTGTGCTGTCAAACAGAGGAGGCGTGATAGAGTTATTGGAATGGCACCTGTTTTTTCCTATCCATGTGGCTTTATGGATGGTGCATCCAAATCTATGACAGCTGGTGCTGGTTTTTGTATTTTTATTAATGATTTGCACCGATTGGAGTTCTCGCTGGGGGTCGGACATGGCACCAACATGAAGGCTGAATTGCTCAGTCTTTGGGCACTTCTCCAAACCTCCCATATGATGGGGATCCCGCTTACCCAAGTTTTCGGTGATTCACAAGTAATCATCAATTGGGTACGTGGATCAGCTGATCTCTCCCCACCTGATCTTATCCATTGGTGTAGGGAGACAAAAAACCTTTTGGCCACCTTTCATGACCTGTCATTCACCCACATCTATTGAGAGCACAATCGGTTGACTGACCGTCTCTCTAAAATTGCGCTCTCTCATCCTCAGGGCATTGGCAGTTTTATGGAATTTATTGAGAATCATTTGGTCTCGCATGATACTTTTCAGCTTTACTGAGGTTGTTTATATGATGCTACTTTTTCCATCATATCTGTTCATTGATTAAGTATGAGAGATCTCTTTTGGATTGTGGTTTCAGCACCTGTTGACGCTCGATAGATGTGGCTGTTTTGGCAGATTACATTATGATGAATCAACTTTCTGATGGGATCATTTATTTGTTTGGTTCGCCTTTCCCCCTGGCGAAACTCCATGATGTACTATGTATCACTGTATGCTGACTGCTGTGTTATTATGTCTTTGATTCAGTTATGAATATCAAGGCAGGCTTTTTTCTTCTGAAAAAAAAAACTAGCTATGGAGCAAACCTCCCTCCATGGGACGGAGGAGGAGCAAAGTCACCGATGAAGGGAGGTTTGCTCCATAGCTAGCCCACGCCTTATTAAAATTGCGATTTCATCTCTTGAAATTGGTGTACCAGATTCCGACGGATATATTAAAATTGCGATTTGATCACATTAAATTGGTGTACCTGATTCCGACGGAATAAAGGCGTTTTTGCCTGTTTTTTTAACGCTTAGTCTGCTCCCTCCCGAAATAAAGTCGAAAACGTAGAACGAGATGGAAAATGTTTAAAAATTACGGGCAGATAAGCATGGATGATTTTAAAAATACGGAGAGAAATATAGAAATCAATGAATGTGAAAAGTATCGGCCATATTTCAGACGTTGTCTTCAAAATGCAGCGCTGTCTTGATTTACGTGTCACGACTCTCTCTTCTTGGATGAGTTGGAAGTTGGAACTTTGTTTTCGTTGGTAGGTGGCTCGTGCCAAGATCGTGGTCTCTTTCCAAAAGTTTGGACATTAATGGACCAACAACATCCATGTGGGCTCCCACGCTTAGATCAATATTGACCACGCGTACAACCAAATGTTTGTTCGAAGCAACCAAGAAGGAAGGAAGATGCCACAAATCTAGAGGGGCATTAGGATCAACGAACGCGGAGAAATCACGCAAAATCGATCGTAACTCCCTTCTAATCACTTACACGTCTTCAAATCTAAGACAAAGTTACATAACTTTGGTAAATGAATCTCTTCTTCTTCATTGGAAATGAGGTGCTGGTAGATGAACCTCTTCTTCTTCACTGGAAATATCTTGCAGTATCTTCTACTTCTCTTCATCTTGCAGTATCTTCTACTTCTCTTCATGAATCTTGGTTCCTGCTTTCCCAGTTGTAGGACTAGATGGTTCATAGCTCTCCTCAATTATGATAGGGGGATATGAATTCTTACCAATGTCAAGCCTCACTTCTAATGTGGCTGCAACTTCATCTTGCTGCAAGAGAGCACAAAAATCAGAACTGTGTGGGCCTCCATTTGCATCAGATTGTTTTCCTTCAGATTTCCTAGCTCACACCCAGTTGGTAGGGGGCTTGTCTTCAACTTCCTGAGGAAGTTCAAATGATGATTTCATATATGATATTTGTTCTTCTTTTGGATCTAATCCAAAAGGTACCTTATCATCATGAACAACGTCACCCTCCTTGGCACTGATTTGGTGTCCAGCAACAAAGAAACAAGGAATTATCAAGCTATCTCAGACCCCACTTCCACTCCAAAAACAGTTCAAATAAAAAAAGCAGAGGCATACACAGGAATTGCCAGATATGGGATGGATGAAAGACGTTTTTCAACAAAAAACATCAACGACAATGGGTAAAACAACCCCCTTAACAACAATTCAATTTCCAGATTAGTTTATGGTCACAACGTGGCCAAAACAAACTCAATCAGCACCCAAAATTCATGGCTCTGTCCCCCCATTAGTTGTGCAACACTGAAACACGAAATTCCAGAATTGTGGAGATGTGGAAACAACACAAAGACGCATAGGAGAGATCCCAGCGACTAACTATTAGCAAAACCACTTCCCAGCCCTAGGAAAAATGAAGAACACAACAGAAAACGTGAATGGTGAATGCCAGGAGCTCCAAAATCGCGGGGAAGATAAAAAACGTGAATGTCTGCCGCATTTTTGGGCAATAACTTGCCCCCTAAGTCAAAATCGCATTTCCCCAAAACTGATAGCTTCTCAAATTCGAATTTGGGTTGTCATACCTTGCCCATCCCATGCAATAACCAATTGAACCAACTTCTGGCAGTAATAAATGATTGGGTGAATAAGACAAGAAATGTAGTTGACAGTTTGATGGGTTCTCCCTTTGACATTTCGCTTTTCCCCATTGGCCCAAGGGTTTGAATACCCCCCTTTATCCTTAGGAAATCATGCCCCCATCTCATTATTGTTGCATTGACATAGCTGGTTGTGGGTTTTTAATTAAATTGCATATTTACATGATGTCCAAAAATTATAATGTGTCGACTAACACAAAATACCATTGACATCGATTTTAATCGTCGAAACATAATACGTTAAATCGATAGTGGGGCTTTTGCCTTTAGCTCCACACCATGATTAAATATAATATTTACATCATATACATTTAATACAAACGAGCTCCACACCATGATTAAATATAATATTTACATCATATACATTTAATACAAACGAGGTCAAAACCAAGATGTTACAGAGGAAAGCCTTTACAACAAAACATCACACAATAATGACCACGTATTAATGTTCCACATATATAACCAGACCTATTCAAAAATAAGTGTCCTGGCCTAAAGTTCCATGCCTCCTTTGTAATTCAGCAAATACCAATTCATGCAGTTTAACCAAGTTCCAATACGGTAGTGAGTGTAAGCTTAACCACATATTAACCATCTATTTTATTTTATTCCAATTATACAATTTGCCACCACGTAGAAATTGTGAAACCATCTATTTACTTTTATTCCAATTAAACAATTTGCCACTACGTACAAATTATGAAAGAGCAAAAAAACCTTTAGACACTACTTAGCAAATTGTGAAAGAGCTAAAAAAAAACTTTAAATACTACTTTGACTTAAAAGTGATCATGATAAAGTTAAAGGACCCCGGGCTTGTATAGGGCTGGTCCACCTGGGATTCAATCCCCAACGACCAGTCAAAATTTAGAGCAATTGAAAAAAAATAACAAAAGACCTAAAAAAGTATTAAATAATTATATTAATAAAATCTTAGATATTTTGAGATAATAATTTGAATTTCCCTAAATAATGGAAACATACCTCACACCTAAACACACATTTTCTCAGGTCCATAATTATGGTTTCAAAACCAAACAAATAATTTTTTTTCACAAAGCACAAGTAAAAAAAAATGGCATGTTGCATATATAGCACAAAGCACAAATAGAAAAGTGACACCTTGCATATAGAGCACAAAGCAAAAGTAGAAAAGTGCGAAAGAGATGATATACGCATCATAATTATGATATTATTATCCACTACATAAGTGTCTTCAACATAATAATCAAATGACCCTAAAAATCTGCCACTGTATATTTGTTTTCCTAAATGATGATTGGGAATATAATAAATACAAGTGCATTTTCCCAGCAAGAAGCCTTTATTTGCTTAAGTCTAAAGGTGTTTTCAGTGGTTTAATTCAAATATCATAAATTTAATTTAATTTGCAGAATTAGTTCGTGTTTTGGTCTGCATATCAGACTCGGGACACTATAGTGGTATAATATCACTTTCCTCCACTCCTGTGGAAAGAATGCTCTTTGTTGACTAATTTTACAAATCACTAAATCCAGTTGCAACTATGAGGCTGTTACTAATGATTGAATAAGACTTCAATCAATTTGTTGAAGAAGAAGACGTGATCTATGTTAATGATGGCTTGCAAATGTCAAGAGAACAAGATGGTTACTTTTGTGAAAATGAGGAGTATGAAGACAGAATGGTTGTACCACCAATCGCTAATCCTAAGAAGGATTTAGCAAAGAGGATAGATGCAAGTGAAAACTTGCCCCACCAGTACAAATAGTATTTTGCATTGGGGGAAAATATTTGTAAATTCATTCCTTTCAAAGATTATTTTTATTTCAGATTTGGATTTGAGCCCAAGAATGTGGATGAGCATTCTTTCAATAGCAACAAGTCATCCATAGAGGAACCAAGTTGTTCCAACTATGTGAGTAAGGAAGAAGAAAGAGAAGCAAAAAATGAAGATGCAGCAAAGACATATGTTGGTCCAAGCATTATGAGATTGTTTGGGTGTTCTCCTAGCAAATCTTCCGAAAGTGGTAACATGAGTACTATTCCAAAGAGTAAAGTTTCATCAACTTGCTTGGAGAAGTAAGAGCCACTGATAAACCACCCTTCAAATGAGAAGGTCATAAACCTTCCAGAGGAAGAAACATGTAGTGCTTCTAATGGAAGTATAGATGAGGTAAAAGAAGGGAATGTTGGTCCAAACCATTTGGATGGGAAGGATGAAGAGGAAAATGAGGTCCCAAATCCATTCTCAATCATTGAAAAGTGACATGATTCCCTTAGTGCTTCAAGTGATCAAGGAAAGGAAAAGATCCACAAGGTGAAGTGCAAATCACCAGAAGATGGTTGCATAGGTGAAGGAGTTGAAGATGAAGGCACTTCAAGTTTTTGGGTGGGTGATCACCAGATCACTGCTCAAGGTGTTGGCTCATGTATGGGTGTTGAAACATCTTTTGGATTATATCCAAAAGAGGTACACACATCATATTTACAATCACCTCCTGAGCCATTGAATGAAGAAGAAAACAAGGCAACAATGCTTAGGTGTGAACCAAAAAATTTGGTGGAGGACCAGGCCACCAAATTATCTGCACAGGGAGAGGATGAAGTGAAGAACATGTATGATGAAGGTTCTGATTTTTGCAACATCCATGTTCTCCTACAACCATCTGATCCTTGGGAGGATAAAAAGTCTTCACTTGCATCTGAGGACTGCAAGATGAAAGACAATTGTGAGGGAGATGAAATTACTCTTAGTTTTTCTATTGGTGATCACAAAACCATTGCAAAGGATGATGATGTTGTCAATGGTGATGAGGGATATTTTGTATTAGATACAAAAGAAGAACAAATATAAGATCTAAAGGCATCATCTGAACTTTCCAATGAAGTGGAAGACAAGCCCCCACCAACCGGGTGTGAACTAGGAAAATTGAAGGAGAAAATGTGATGCAAAGGGATGGACACAATTCAGAATTTTGGACTCTCTTGTAGCATGATGAAGCTGAAATGCCAAGGCATGATATGCTTTTTGAGTTTTGTACAAATCACATGTCATTCCATCCTTTAGAGATACCCTCCACTTCACACCATGGAAGTGATTTTGTAAAAAATTCAAAGGCAGACTTGTATGATGAGAATGAGTTTTGTGTTGTGGATCCACGCCACAAGAAAAGTAGTATTATATGTCAATTTTTAGAGGAAGAAACCTTGGTGGACTATCTTCTTTATGAGCCACATCATCTGAGTGGATAGCTTAAGGAGGACATAGAAAAGCTTATGGCAGGCATGAACATCCTTGTTGACATCAATGCCTTAATGGCAAGATGTTGTTGGAAAGCTTATGGAGGAGAGATGGAAGGAGAAGCCTTTCTAGAGGAGTGCATAGAACTTAAAGAGGACATTGCCAAGATGAAGGAGAGATATGTGAACTTACTATCTAGCAGAGATTATCTCTTCATGGTGGTTGAGATGTACCACAATGCACTCAAGAAGGATGAAGAAGAATATGACAGGCTCACTCATGAGTTGGAGATCACCAATAACTCAATGAAGAGCACACAAAGATCCCTTCAAGAGTCAAAGTTGCAGACCTATCAAATTCAAAAGGAGTTGAGAACATCACACCTTTCTTGTTGCATGGAAGGAAATGTTTTGGGCATGGTGTAGGAATTTCTAGTGGAGGATGGGCAGGAGAAAAGTTCAGATCTGCAAGTATTGGTGAAGGAAGATACCATATAATATATTGATCAGTCACTTGTCTCATTCCATAAGTACCCTCAGGAGGATATGCCATTCATATCTGCAATAACATACATTTATTTGTTCAAATATTGGATAAGTGTGTACACAGTGGAAATTGAGGAGCAAGGTTGCACAAGCCTAGCTTGTGAATGTAAAGAATGTCTCTTGAGGCATGCTATGGAATAAGGACCCCATGAGACTCCTATGTGGAAAGGAACTTTCACCTTAGAAGACGTGGCTGATTACATCCCATGCAAATCAGAAAATCAAAGTGCTTATCCTTGTATTGATTGGGTGGATAGAGACATCATTGGAATAAAGACTGTGGGAGGCAAAGAGTTTAATTTATGCAATAAATTCCTTGTTGTGAATGGCATTTTCCTGACATGTGGACAGTCACAAATATTTAAGTTGAAGACTTTGGATACCTTCCATAGACATGCACATGAGGTGCATTCTAATTTTTTTGTGCTTGAGGAACTTTGGGATACAGATGATGAGTTCCAAGCATAGGGACATTGCCCAAGAAAGGCTCATTTTTCTCATAGAAGGAGTCTTATTTTCACTGAAGAGACAGAATAAATGCCTTGTGTTGGACCAGCCCATGCAAAGGTTTGATACATCCACACCTTTGGTGGACAAATTTTGCAGAGAGTTGTTTCACTATAATTTATTCCACACACCTATGGAAACCACCACACATGAGGATGATAACTGGGTGAAGGGTTTCTTTCTTTTGATGCCAAGTAAGGAGCAAGAGGCTCCCACACTCATCCATGGCGATTTGTTGAGGGAACCACCCCCTTCTCATCCACAACAAATGCAACCATGTCCTATATTTGATTCCTCCATTCATGATGGTGATTGCATGACCAGTAGCAGAGAGTTGAGCCATTGGGATTGTGCACATGGGAAATCAATAAAATTCCCATATGGATCTGATAGTTGGGGAATTTGTTCATCTATGGCAAGAATGAGTAGGTAGTTGTTGGATTCATTCATTTTGGAGGGTGTACCTTTTGCTTACACCATGGAATTTTCAGCATACACTTCCTACATCTTCTGTGAGCAACAGGGGCATTTATGGTTGTTGGAGGATGCCCAAAATTGTCTTGGGACATGGGACTCACGCCCATGTCATTACATCAACATAATTGTGAGAATCAATGCAGAGGTGCATCAAGCACATAAGGAATTTGATGTTGGGTGGGGAAGTCACACAAATTTCCAATTTTGCATTGAGAATTTTCAATTTTCAATACAGTGGTATGAATCCCACATCATGATGATCATTTCCTGTGATGATAATTTTCTATGGTGGATACTAATGTTTGGATACTTACAGTTGAGGAAATGGGATCCAGGCTTAATTTTGTCTAATAAGTGGTGTTGGAAGGAATTCTCACTAAAGGGAGTGCAATGCAAGCAATGGGACCTTGGCATTGTTTTTTTTAGAAACTTTACATGTTGGCTTGATGAAGCAAGTCAATTTGTTTTTGCACATGAGTTCATGCTCCAGTTCTCCTACATAGTGGACAAATTTGTAGCACTCTGCAGTGTTTCTACTTGAGGACAAGCATATTTGGGAGGGGAGGACTGTCATGTCCCCATATTTTGGACATAAAAGTGTTGACCATGCCCAACACATTGGGGGGTCAAAGATGCATTAATTACCTCACCTAGGGAATTTTGTCTGAATATTATTTATGAGGCATTAATTAATTAGCCTCGGAGAATATTGATAAATAATTATTATTGAGGCATCTATTTAATTTTTATTCATTAGTATTAATTATGCAATTTAATGAGGTGGAAATAAGCTTTCCATGTCAGGGGAAACATTGGGCAAGTCAAATTGCCAAGGTAGAAAAAGAGGAAACTCTATGACAAAGCAGTCAAAGAAGAAAAGGGGAAAATGCCTCAAAGCAACAAGAAAGTTTTGCAAAAGAGGACGTAGTTGCCTCCCGGAGAACACAGAAAAGTAGTAAGGAAAAAAACAGGAAAGTTTTGGAAATGGAGAGAACAGTTTGATTATGGAGACTCAATCTCAAAAGCAGAGAAAAAATAGAAAGCTCTCATAAAGAAAAGAAACAATTATTTGACTAAGGAGGGTGCAGTTACTAAATCAGAGGGATGAGCTAGACAAGCGCAATGGCTTGGTGTCGAGATGTTTTCATCATTACTTTTTCAAATGCCAATTGTTTCATCTAATCATCATCTAAATAAATAACGGGGTCCATTTTACCTGGGTTAATGACAGGGTGGGTGGGATACCATTGTGCGTCGCTCTAACCAAGCAAGTTTTCATACCGGGCTATCCCATCCCCATTTGGCTGTTGCTCAATTGTTGTCTCGATTTTTTGGTCAATATACACTCATTCGTGTAGTGCTTTCATTCAGATTGAAACTAGGGCTCATTCCTTGTCCCTGTGTGCATATCAATCTAGGTATTATAGGGTTTTCCATTAGTCTCGTTTTTACAAGTTAGTGGAGACCATCATATCATGCATTGGCAATCGTGAATCACCACCTTCCTGGGCACATGGTATATAGAAGTAATACCGAACAACAAGCTTGTTCCTATTGGGAATGACCCTTACTCACTAACTCCCCTAACAGACTTACCTTACACTATGTTGGTTGTTTCCCGTTTGTTGTGCTGCCTCATCTCAAACTATGTGTTTCATAAATATCATAAAAAATTGCTACTCCTAATTGGTGACCACCTCACACACTTGGAATACATGTTCTGTGGGGGGTATTCTCCTTCCTTCCTTACGCGTACTGGTCCTTCCTGGGTTGGATTGGGTGGACGGAGCAGGTGTAATACAGGGAGGGAGCCTAGCCTTCCCGGGTTATGGTGGACTAGGCATACTGAATGCAAGGGGCTTCGGGAATGGGAAAAAGGGAGAAAGGGAGGGTGTCACGTCCCCACCCCTCTACTCGACGAAGAAGACGCGACCAACATAGCTCCTATTTATTCTGGGAAATCTAGCCCCATGAACGTAAGATAAAATGCAATGAAATAAAATCATACAAAGATGCATTCAAATAGCGGAATCAAAGTTCATTCGTTCACAACATTTAACATGTTCATATCAATTTATAAAACAAATACAAGTGTAGAGATTTAACATAAGAGACACTTATCTTAGAAGAAGCGTGTCCTGCAACCAGCGATGTCACTGCAACTTTCCACATAACCATAGGCCAGTGTGTTCATCAATCTCTCAGCAACACTGCCACCCCCGAGTTGGGCATGATTCCCACAAGGAATAAGGGAACACTAGAAGACTCGCACATAGCCAAGGATACACAAAACTCAGCCAAGCCAACACAGTTGGGTTTATCATGCTATAAGGGAGTTGGAAAGGCTGACTGCTAAGCTAGTGAGCTCATCCAAAGAGTTATGGACACCTGCACTAGATCTAGCTTGACTTCTAAAACATCTACACACCCAACACAAGGAAGCATCCCCTTCTCTACTACACAGTCCTTCGGGCTATGCCTTCCCTTCCAGTGCTATTTAGGGTGTGCAAAGAAGAAAACCAACCCTCTAGCTCTGTCTGTGAGGTTTCATTCTTCCACTAGGTTTATCAAGCTATCTCATACCCCATTTCCACTCCAAAAACAGTTCAAATCAAAAAAGCAAAGGCATACACATGAATTGCCAAATATGGGATGGATGAAAGACGTTTTTCAACAAAAACATCAACGACAATGGGTAAAACAACCCCCTTACAATTTCCATATTAGTTTATGGTCGTAACGTGGCCAAAACAAACTCAATCAGCACCCAAAATTCATGGCTTTGTCCCCCCATTAGTTGTGCAACACTGAAACATGAAATTCCAGAATCGTGGACATGTGGAAACAACAAAAGACGCGTAGGAGAGATCCCAGCCACTGACTGTTAGCAAAACCACTTCCTAGCCCTAGGAAAAATGAAGAACACAACAGAAAACGTGAATGGTGAATGCGAGGAGCTCCAAATTGTGGGGAAGACCAAAAACGTGAATGTCTGCCGCATTTTTGGGCAATAACTTGTCCTCTAAGTCAAAATCGCACTTCCCCAAAACTGATAGCTTCTCAAATTCGAATTTGGGTTGTCATACCTTGCCCATCCCATGCAATAACCAACTCAACCAACTTCTGGCAATAATAAATGATTGGGTGAATAAGACAAGAAATGTAGTTGACAGTTTGATGGGTTCTCCCTTTGACATTTGGCTTTACTCCATTGGCCCAAGAATTTGAATACCCCCCTTTATCCTTAGGAAACCATGCCCCCATCTCATTATTGTTACATTGACATAGCTGGTTGTGGGTTTTTAATTAAATTGCATATTTACATGATGTCCAAAAATTATAATGTGCCGACTAGCACAAAATACCATCGACATCGATTTTAATCGCCTAAACATAATACACTAAATCGATGGTGATGCTTTTGCCTTTAGCTCCACACCATGATTAAATATAATATTTACATCATATACATTTAATACAAACGAGGTCAAAACCAAAGTGTTACAGAGAAAAGTCCTTACAACAAAACATCACGGAATAATGACCACATATTAATTTTCCACATATATAACCAGACCTATTCAAAAAGAAGTGTCCTAGCCTAAAGTTCCATGCCTCCGTTGTAATTCACCAAATACCAATTCATGCAGTTTAACCAAGTTCCAATACGATAATGAGTGTAAGCTTAACCACATATTAACCATCTATTTACTTTTATTCCAATTAAACAATTTGCCACCACGTACAAATTGTGAAACCATCTATTTACTTTTATTCCAATTAAACAGTTTGCCACTACGTACAAATTATGAAAGTGCAAAAAAAAACTTTAGACACTACTTAGCAAATTGTGAAAGAGCTTAAAAAAAAACTTTAAATACTACTTTGACTTCAAAGTGATCATGATAAAGTTACAGGACCCGGGCTTGTATAGGGCTGGTCCACCCGGGATTCAATCCCCAACGACCAGTCAAAATTTTAGAGCAATTGAAAAAAAAAAAAAACCTAAAAAAGTATTAAATAAGAATATTAATAAAATCTTAGATATTTTGAGATAATAATTTGAATTTTCCTAAATAATGGAAACATACCTCACACCTAAACACACATTTTCTGAGGTCCATAATTATGCTTTCAAAACCAAACAAATATTTTTTTTTCACAAAGCACAAGTAAAAAAAAGTGACATCTTGCATATAGAGCACAAAGCACAAATAGAAAAGTGACACCTTGCATATAGAGCACAAAGCAAAAGTAGAAAAGTGCGAAAGAGATGATATACGCATCATAATTATGATATTATTATCCACTAATACCAAGTTTTCAGCAAAAGCCCTCCCTACATAAGTGTCTTGAACATTTTTTTCAGAGGAAAAAATACCAGTCTTTGATATTCATAGAATCAAAAAGACATATTATACATGCTGTGACAGCCCGGACAGACCACAACTATTCGCCGGTCATCTGATATTCATCAACACATACAACCAAAACAGGTGAGATCCACCACATCAACCTGTTGAATCATCATGCAATACATAGCAGCATCATACAATCAACAAAACATATAGACAATACAGCAGCAATCAAATGCATGAAGAAGAAAGACTAAGTCTGTATGATTACAGACTTATTCATCATTCCTGAAAAATTCAGGTCAGATATTCCTTCAATCAATGTGTCCTTTAAACATATTCGCCCAGGAAATCAAATCAGCCAGCTGAAGATCTCATACAAATGGCAGTAAAAGGAATACTAAATCATATAACCATATGCTGCAATAACAATAATACAGCCATCGAAATAAATAAACAGCCATCAAAAAAGGGAGAAAGGACCCTCCCCAATAACCAAACCATCCAAGAATTCCGAATAATGTCCAAGACCCAGATTCATTTTAAGTGCCTTCTTCGATAGAGCATCAGCTAGCGTGTTGAGTTCCCGATATATATGATTGAAGGACACAGGAGGGGCCAAGAGCATCATCGAAAAGATGTCATCACACCAATGTTTCAATGAGGGTATATTAAGGGTGGAGAGTTTTTTCACCCATGATATAACCACCATTGAATCACCAAAGATCATGTGGACGGGCAATCCCATCAGCATGCAAACTCTGAGTACAGACCATAGTGCCAACAGTTCCGCGCGAGTATTGGAACTTAGACCACAGCCCACATAAAAACAAAGGTAATGGGTTTCACTTATATAGATCACGAACTCAGCACCTCCCATATTATTCTGAGCTGTACCATCAAAATAAGCCACAGGAAAGACATGTACAGGCCGAGTGCCAATCATTCTATGTCTAGTTTTAGGAGGAGGAACAGGGTAAAGGGCATACAGGCTATCAATCCGAGAGATAAGAAGAGAAGCTACAGGTTTCCCTTCTTCAAAGATGCAGTGATTACGGAGGATCCACAGAGACCAGAAGAAGATAATAGGAAGATACCGAAAAGATACATCAGATGCGTGACAGCTGAACCAGAGTTCTAGGAAAGACAACACAGAGTCCTGTGGGGTGAAAGTAAAGCCCAGACATCTCGAGAAGTGTTGTAATATGTTAACAGCAAATGGACACATAAGGAAAAGATGACCACAGTCCTAG
Organism: Pseudotsuga menziesii; assembly: GCA_001517045.1. NCBI lineage: Eukaryota > Viridiplantae > Streptophyta > Pinopsida > Pinales > Pinaceae > Pseudotsuga > Pseudotsuga menziesii. The sequence goes on from LPNX010183311.1 coordinate 55,467, forward strand.
TAGGTGTATTTTTTGTGAAAGTGTCTTGAACATAATAATCAAATGACCCTAAAAATCTGCCACTATATATTTGTTTTCCTAAACGATGATTGGGAATATAATAATTACAAGTACATTGTCCCCTTCGTTATAAAAGTTAAAATAGTCAAAAGAACGTATAATAAATGCGTATTCTTTATTTCGCTGATTTCAAACTTTTAGTCATCATATTCTTTTCATAGAAGCGAGTCTCTCCTTGATTGAGAACATGGCTATGACTAGGTACTTAATGTACAAGAACACGAATCATAAATAACATGGGAGACAAGATGCTTCCTAAGATTGCTTCATACTCTAGTCAATAGCACCTACGTGACTTAAGCGAGGCTAGAATAAAGACACCAAGTCGTGGTTAAATCATTGTTGAGTTGAGGAAGAGGTCACTATACAAAATAATGATCTAATATTAAAAGCATTAAATTACATCTAAATTTAAGGATAAAATGTGGTGCAATATAGAGTTAGAGGACGAGATAATATTAATAAATTATTAGCATGTGATCAACCGTAATATAGAAGATCAAAAGTATCTCTTTGTTTTAACTAGCGTGAAGAAGAAAATCAACATTGCTAAAATAAAAACAAACTCTCACGGGCTCCATAGTAAAATAGGGAACTTGAAAATTCCTAAAACACCATGGGATAAAAGATTTTGTCATCTTCATGACACAAAGAAGGTTGAAGATGAAAATCACTTTCTCATATAATGCCTCCTGCATACACCCACATTAGAGCACAATTTCAAAATCTTTGCTACAAAATTGACCTTCCTAACCTTTTAACTCATTACAACTATGGGGATTTAAGATTGATTCTCTTAAATCTTTTTGAGCATACAAATAAAATTATAAAGAAAACTATGTACCTCATTATATTTTCAAGGTTCACTAGAACAAAGTTGGTCCTAGTGAACGTTAATAAATATCAACATCATAATCATAATTGAAATGTGTTTTGTGTAAAGTTTTTTGTTTCCATAAGATCCTCCACAAATGACCACTAAACTTGGAAGGCCATGTAACCACTCAATTTCTCAATAGAATAAAATAGCTAGGGTCAATGCATCATCGCTTTCTTACAAGGAATGAAATCTACCATTTTAAAAAATAACAACTACAAAGATAGAATCATTACCTTATTGGTTTCTTGGCAATATCAACATGAAATCCATGATGATATATTCTCATGGTGCCTCCAATGTTGACAATGGCGTGTACAATCAAATATTCCAACTTCTTGCATTTTCTTGCTGACATTATGTGACACTCAACTCACTTATTCATGTTCTTGACAATCCCAAGCCAATAGCAGCTCTGTCCAATTAATGCACATGTATTTCTCGCACCAAAATGCCCACTAATGTAACCATAATCCGAAGCCAATAATATCTCTCTCCAGCTAAAGCACATGCATTTCCCACACCAAAATGCCCACTAATGAAACCAATGTGTAGTTCTCAAATGAGGTTTTTTCTCATTAACCCTCTTAGAATACATAGTTGCTTATTTCTAAACAATAATTATTCTTAGGCAAAGTAACCCAAAAACATAGTTCAACCACTAATCCATGGTTCATTTATGGTTTTCCAAACTCTAATGAAATCTTCAGTAGTTTCATCCAAATTCTATGTTTCCTCTCACCTTACCATTTACATTGCCATGATAATAAGTAATATTGTCATTCTACTTAATGCATCAATGACTCTATTGGATCTCCTAAGCCTATACTTTAACATGAATGAAGATTTTACAAGAATTCCACCCACTTCATGTGCCACTAGTTTAGCTTTACATGGTTGTTTGTTTATTTCAATGCTGGATGATGAGCATAAAGAAAAAATTCCTTTAGCAACAAGTAATGGCCCCACTTCATTAGTGCCTACTTGACGGCATAAAAAATGCCCCCCACCCACTTCATTAATGCCTAAATGATGGCATAAAACTCTTGAGCATACCCAATACTTTTTATTTTCATCATTCAACGTTCTGATTGAAGATTAACCAAAATCTAATAAAGCCAACATTAGCTTATTATTGATCCTTTGCTTCAATAATTCAAAGCCTTTTTTGTGTATTTGCATTCCAATATTCGAACTCTCATTTTCCCAATAGGCCAATTCTTCCTTCATCGAAAAACATTTTTTAGTTTACAAGTAGCTTTTAATGCTTCAACCTCTCCAACACTTACTCCACTCAAAGGTTTGGGTTTGGGTTCATTTCCTTCATAGATTCGAAATGGGTAAAATATTTATTTTTAAATCAATCTTTATAAAGTAATTTATTCCACCAAACAATTCTTTCAATCGTCCATGTTCTTAGTTACAATGGAAATCGATACTTTATGGTAATCTATTGAATACCCTTGAATTAGTGCAAACCTATGGGCTTATACTTTGTTTTCTCAATTCTCTACCAAATAAATCCTAGACTTGCCTATTGATATTCTTACATGTCATGGGAGTCAATTTATGTGACATTGTGTTAGGTAAAACTGAACATAAAATAAAATTAATCTAGTGGGAAATGCTATTTATAAGTTGTAATCTCTCTCTTTAAAAATAGTTAATTAGAAACAACCTCTTTAAACTTTAATATCAACTCACTAGCTTATGTTGTTTTGTCACTTCTCTTCACTTCTAAACTTAAATTCTTTGGAAAAAAGGTAAAGCAACCTCTTTTCCTCTCTCAAGAGCTAATTTACCGTCCATAACATCACTCTACTAACATTGTTGTTGCTATCTTATTTTTCCTCATTCATGGATAGAACCTATAAAAAATATTCTTTCTATAGTAGGAAATAATATTTTACTTTATCATGATCAATTTTCTAGTCAAATTTTAAAGGCCTCCTTAACAATAGATGGAAAGTGTCCATTGGCACTACATCACATAAAACTTGGTCATGATAATTCCTAAGATGAAAATTTACCAAGCATTAATTTAAAAATAGTGACATGGTGTCCCTTTGGAAACCAAGATATTCAATAGGAATTCAAATGCAAGGTATTTCAAATTTAACTTCTCAATAACATCCTTAGACACCAAGTTCTTAGTGCCAGCACCATTTACAATAAGTGAACAACACTTACCTCCAATCTTGCAATTGGTTAGAATTTACCTTCTATTGCTTTCACTCTCTCCTAAAGTTGTCACTAAGGCTTCATCACACTCTCTAAAACATCAACTTCTTCCCATGCTCTTGCTACTCTTCATTAATGTTATGTCTGATCCAATTAATATCTCCACTTCTTGAGAAATATGTTTTTTCCCCTCCTAGGTTCTACTAGCATTTGAATTCTTTGAACACTCTTAAGCCAAGTATGCCCTTGTGATCCACACTTGAAGCAAACTCCTTCAAATATTCCTCCTCCACCTCTAATAGTTTCACGACCTCTAGGGGCTTCATAATTTCTTTTAGTTCTTGGTTTGCAACACTCACATGGTTGATTTCTTCTCATTTTCTTTTGTGGCCTTATCTTCTTCGAGACATGTTCTTTCCTCTATCTCTTATTGCTTTACCACCATAACCTTTTTGTTTTCTTGATTATAGCTTCTCTTCATACTCCAAGACAAGTTGATATACCTTTGCAACAAATTGAATCCTGACCATACTTAACTCACAGTGAATATCAAATCGAAGATGATTAATGTAGCTTGCAATAGCATAATCCCCTTTTGACTTTGTCCAGATCTAATGGACAATCAATAAAATTCTTTGGTGTATTCCTCTATCATCATCTCCTTTTGTCTTAGTTTTTGCGACTTCTTGAACAACTTTAAAGACAAATCCACAAACTAGACACATATTTACCTTTTATATTCACAATCATCATGTCTAAAGCCTCAAGTTTATCTTTATCTTTTCTTTGCTTATCCAATTCTTAATTCACCCACCACAAGGATAAATGCAAGTTTCAATCTCCTAGTGTCTATGATTTGCTTAAATTCAAAGAATTTATCCATGTTCCCAATTTAATCAATGGTTTATTTTGGGTTTAAGCTCCCTTTGTAAGTAGGGGTTTCCATATTTGGCCTACCTCTCCAATATGTTTTTTTTTAACAGAAACTAAAAATAGGTATATATAAAAGGGGCTGCGCACAGCCATTCGTTACAGGAAAGATAGCTTCAATAGTTTATGGACAACAAAAAAACTGCCAAGGAGAACTAACCATGGGACTGTCCAAAAAACCCTGCATACTAACTGTTCAAAACTTCTAAAAATGCTAGTGGGATAAACCCTTACAAACTGTTGACATAAATGGAGACAAAAATGCATTTAGACATAACTAGAGGAGACAGGTTACTGAATGCTTCTATTGTTTCTAGGCTGGGCCACCGATTCCTCCTCCATGGGGAGAACAGCTTCTGCTACTTCGCCGTTGATTTCACCATTAATTCTGCTGGTCTGATGCATTTCAATGAACCTCTGAAGATCCTCTTGAATCCTGTCCACTTTCCCATGTATTTCCCGAAGGCTACTCTCGGTGTCATCTATGCGAGCGTCGTTGTTGCTTACTTGCTGGGAAGTATAGCTAACAGTGTCAGCCATTTTCTTTATCTCCTCGCTCATTTCTTTGGTGTCCACAATGTTGATGGCCAAAAGTTCATAGAGTCTGCGTAAATTCTTCTTAATATCCACCCAATCTCCTCCTTGAGCCATTCTGGAGGCCTCAGTCGAAATGGTCAAGCGAGCAAATAGATTGAGAGGGATGCTGGCAGAATTGCCAGGAGTTCTGCTATGGAAATCAACGGAGGGAAAAAAGGAACTGAGCACCACAAATTCTTTAAACAGAGAGGCTTTACCTAGCTGTAATGAATCCTGCGAACCCACGGCGCCAACCACCCAGCTCTGTCCGGAGTCCAAGACCCGATTTCTCCTTGAAGCGCTTTGATCTGCAACCCCAAACACTGTATGGTTTATTCCTGCACCGGAAGAGAGAGCTGCTATGACAAGCAACTCTTTTATCACTGAACGCGAGAGAGGTAGAACCTGCCACAGGAGGCCCTGAAGCCACCCTTCGCTAACACCCAAGGCAACCTTCCCCAAAAATCGCTGAATCTCATGAGAATCGAAGATTTCTGATAAGGAGTTCTGAAGCGGCATTCTGGAATCAGGGAGAAGCGGAGGGCAAAGATAAGCGGGACACCAAACGTGCGAGGGGTAAATGCCATTTACCCAAAGCCTTGAAACCATTAAAACGGGAGCGACCGAAAGGAGGGAGGATCGAGGAGGGAGCCACGCGGCGAGGAGGATAGGACTGGGCGTTAAATGCAGGGAGCCGACGAAGGACAAGGGTAGAGGATGGACGAGAAGGCAGGGGGGGGCAAAGATCGAAGGGAGAAGGGAGAAAAAGGATAAGGGTGAGACCACACCCAAAAAAACCAAGGATAAATCCATGAGACTATGCCTGCCCAAACTTAACAAAGGGGCAATCCAAAATTCAATAATAAGATTGAGCCATGGGGAGATCTTCTGCTTCATTACGGGATGAATTTGTGAGAGGGGGGGGCCTCATCTTGTTTATAAACACCTTGTGGGAGGGAAGCCCCAATATTGGCCATAGCGTCAGCTGCACTATTGTTTATCCGGAGGATATGCAAGGGCTCAAAGGAGTGATGCATGAGAGTTTTTAATTTGTTATACAGGCGACGACATTTAATTGCTCCCGAGGGGTATCCATTAATCAATTTGGAGATGACATGCTTGGAGTCTCCAAAAACTAGAACCTTGCGATAGCTTTTAGCCTGAAGGATCTGAAGACCTTGAAGCAGGGCCAGCCATTCTGCTTCGTTATTGGTCCTATTCCCTAATCCCCAGGCAAAGGAATGTTCTCCGTTTCCCCCGGGGTCTAGAAGGCCCCCCCCCCCCACTCCTGCCACCCCTGCCTACCTCTCCAATATGTTAATACATGAATACCTTTCTTTTGGGACTTCAACTTCCTCAACTTCTTCTTATGGAGACTTTGCTTCTCACTCCTCATAACTCACATCATGAATATCTGTTACAAGCACTCATATTTAAGATACCACCATGGCATCCATTCTAGTTGGCATGACCTCAACATTTGGGTAATCTCATTTGGAACTCCTCTAAGTTACCCTTTGTTGGCATTTTGACTCCCCTTTTGCTTTCCATACTTATTCTCTTGTGTAATTCTTCTTGTTATAATTCTACCCAATAAATTATTTTTCGTTGGAATTTCGTTCTCTCCCTACAATAGTTCTAGCTAGCAAGTTCTTGTCTTCAATCTCACATGCAGGTCACATACCTTCTCTAATTCAAAGTTGGTGCAACCTAGGAGGGCATGCAAACAACAACCTTTAGGGTTGTCAAGACTAACACTTAGAGAACACAACTATTGAAGTAAGGTACTCAATATTTAAAGTAAATAAACACACCAAATGAGGAACTACATTTGCAACAACCAACATTTATATTAAATTGCAGATTTAATCAATTTACATACATGTATATGACTTAATTGGCTTCATTTTCTACATTTTATAACTATGATACCAAATATTCTTTTTCAAAACATTAAAAATGAGAGTGTTTGTTGGTCTTTTAACTAGGCTAACAAAATCGAAAAATTAATTAACATAAGGATTTATGTTTTTTTGTCGTTGTTTGATTCTTTCCTAGTCCACTTCTTTTTCTTGTTCCCTTTCCTTCTCCAGTTCTGTTGTAGGGCTTTCACCCTAGCTATAGGCAGGAACAACTACCTTCCATCGATAGCACTAAAGGGTAGGGTTCCTGTTGGTTGAAAAAAAACCCGCAAAGAAATGCTAGAGCTAAGCTATGAAAACCATGCAGGAAATGGTTAGGAAACAAAACATGGCTCTAGGAAATCAAGGGAAAACATGTAGCAAACCATTAGCAAACAAACCTGCAAACAAAATAAGTTAGAAAACTAGAATGAAAATGAAATAAAACACTATTATACCTTCAGTCTTGGTGGAAATGGGCCACCATGCCCTAGCTTTGGAAGCACCTCTCTCTATGGGATGGAGACTTGGCTTGTGGAGCAATGGAGGAAAGGGAGGGTGAATGACTTGAGAGGCAAAGGGTCTCAAGGCACTCATACGGGCAGCATAACGATAGGGAGAGAAGGAGTGTTTTGAGAGTGACCCCCACCCTTCTATTTATAGTTTTTTCTAGAGATTTTAGGGTTTTAAGCCCTTAGTCAGGGCTTTAGCCGCTTTTTTGGGCTTTAAGCCCCTTTCGCCTAACTCTTAGATCCTTTGAGGTTTTTTCCCTCAATTTCTCCTTCTTGTCTTCTCCCTTTATTCTAGTATCTCTACTTTCAAAACATAAAGCCTTCTCTTCAAGTTGAGCCACAACCTCTCACTCTTTAATATCCAATGACCTCCTCATTAAAAAAAGGGTTTAACCTCTTAAACATCATTAAGTGCCCCCTTAAGCTAACACACAATCATTCATTAAAACCACAAATTGTAATTAAGATTTGTGAGAAGATGGCCACATTTGAGTAACCTTGGGGTCCACTAAACATTAAGCACATAAAAAAGTTAAGGGGATGAGTGGACTATTGGATGGGGAACATGATTCAATGATGTGACCTTCGAAGGAATAAGGGTCAATATCACCCATATCACTCAAACTCTGCATAGCTAAGGATGGTCAAATCTAGAGGGTAGATAGACGACTCAAAGATCCTCTTCTGTGTGCCACTAAGAGGCTCTCTTGTGTCACATACAAACGTTTTCCATATTGTCTGTAAGAGCATTAAGATCTTGATTGACACAAAAAAGAGAAACTTCATGTCACTAGTGGATCCAAAGCATTATGTTGTGCATGTCTTGCTATCCTCAATAATGAAGGAGTGCTCCCAAACTTCAAGGCTCATATGACAATCATGTTGTTTCCATTCCAATAATTGCTATAAGGCTTGATGATCGAGCTCAAACAACTCCTACTTCTTGGACGCCTACTACCTCGAAGGGAATACATGAGTCTAAATTTAGTTAACTAATAAGAAAAACATAAAACTTGTTGATATGTGTTAGAATATACTTATTGGTGTTATTCTCCCCTTTCTTGTCGGGATGAAGACTGATCTTCACAAATCCTAGATTTTTGGAGATTCTTAATTTTAGAAAATAGGATCGCAGAGTAATAACAATAACAAGATGCAAATATAAAACACACCAACACATTACAAGAAAGACGCCAATATAATGTAGTTCACCCAAGATGAGCTACATCCACATAGAAATTGCTAGTGCTTTTATTATATACCTTCCAACAAAATGAAGGGATACAATCTGCAACAAAACCACTGCACTTCCTCTCCACTCTCTCACAATCTCTCTCATATAATCACATAGATTGTTTTAGAATGCTACAATACAATACACAACCGTATTATAGGGGAGTTACCATGGGTCACCCAATACAATGGGCCCGTAAACTATTGACCAACAAACATCCTAAAAAATTTATTTCTGGGGCTTTGCCCCTGAAGCCCCTTTCTCGAGGGCATTTCCCTTGAACCCTCAAACCTCCCAGCCAAGGGGGGCGACCCCTCTAGACCCCCGCAGGGGAATGATGTCCCCTCACACCTCCTGCTAGGGCGAGTGTATAGTAAAACTAGGCTACAAACACGACTGAACAATAAACATCTCTGAATAGGGAAGATCAAGCTCCACAACCAACACTTATGAATGTATTTATTGTAAGTGTGGGTTTACTGTAAGGTTTTAGTGGGTTTTATGGCTCTACCACTGGGGCTTTGGGGTTGTTGCCATACAAGCTAGTGTGACGAGGAAGGGATTTTATTGGGACTTTTTAGTGGGTTTTTATGGCTCTCCCACCATGGTTGCGGGGATGCTGTTGTTATAGTTGCACTCTCACTCATGCGTGAACATCGCTACCAAGGTTGTTGCTGCCAATGGAGGAGAAAGTTTTAATGAGAGCATTGACATTGTGAGTTATTGTCATCAATAAAAAAAATGAATCAACTAAAATGCTATTTTTACTTATCAATATTTATCCACCGCAACTTAAATAACTAAATTAATATAAAATGAAACAACACCTTATGGCCAAAGTAAAAAAATATTATATTCGACCATAGTTACCTTATGACCAATCCATCATAACCATCCATTAATTTTGTTAGTAGGACAGCTATTATTGTTTACATTGGTTAATGAATCATGTTATATTGAGATTTATAAGTTATCATGGACCTTAGCTGGAAAAAACGGATTTTTTTAAAGTAGAAAATTGACGAAAATAAACTTCTATGCATGACTTGAAAAGACAACGGAATTTTCTGTACAGAAAGGTAGAAGATCTTAAAATACTGAACCGGTTATGGAAAAATGGAAAAAGGTCAATGTTGTTTCCAACGTCACGACTCACAACCAGCGAGAAATTCGTAAAGAGGACTCTTTTTCTGAAAAGGACAGCCAGAAATGCTACCATATCTCTGCTTACGTGTCGCCGCTTAATTAGCTGATGAGTTGGAACTTTGTTTCGTTGATTTGTGGGTCGTGGGGCTAAATTGGCTAATTCCTAACATTTGAAAATGAATGGCGCGACATTCCGCGTGTGGCTCGACGGTCATATGGACTGCTGGGTGCTGAACCAAATCCATGCGGCAACCAAGAAGGAAGGGGAGCGATGCCTTGTGCATTGGGATGGACGAATGCGGAGAAATAACGCAGATGAATCCATACTTCTTTCCGTCTTCACAACTATATAACTTTACCATCGCTCCTCAGTTTGTCATTCTGTTTCTATTCCCATGCCCACGGAGTCGTCTTCCTCCTCCTCCTCCTCCTGGTGGTGGTGGAAGCCTTCATCTGCTGCTGCTCCTCTCTTTGTTGAGATCCTTCTGCTGAATACTTGCAGTTCGTTTGTTACAGAAGCAGCAGAATCAATTTACTGCTCGAGATGGCGAAATACATGGAAATGGTGGATGCGGGAATAAGGATCGCCGCCAGGTTTAATTCTCACTGCCCTCAGACGTCGCGCCTCTATTATCATCCTGCAACTTCCAACAATAACAGTTGCAGGTCCAAAATTGAAGGTGAGGCCGCCGCCTCTGGAGAAAAAGGGATGCCTACCTCTCGTGCCCTGCAAGTTCCTGCATCTCAGGCCGATTCAGCGTTTGAGATCCTCTGTATCGCTGTTTAGGCTAGAATTTCTTCATCTGCAAGGAAAAAATGGGATGGGGACTGGCCCCTAACCCTATTCCTTCATTAATAAATTTTTCATTACTTTTTACATTTAATCGTGTCTTAATAATCATGACATTCGAGAATATAATTTGTTCTTCAGTGATTTCTATTGTATTTCATTGACTTTAAATATTGGAAAATGTTGAACTGTTGCAGCATTCAAGCCGCGGATTTCCATCCTTACAGTAATTTTCCACCCATTAGTTATTCGGCACAGGCTGTTTCAAGCTTAATATTCTTTTTTTTCATTTTTCCATTCATAAGAAAAAGAAGGGACGGGGTTTTGAACAAAACAAAGATCAATATATAGATCTCAATGGCTAAGATCTGAAATTGAAATTAAGAAACTGATCCTCTGTTAATCACTTTCCAATCTTTTTCTGTTGTTTATTTTCCGGGCAATGGCTGGAACTGGAAATATAAGGATTTTTTGTATGTTTTATTTGTGTGTTCTGTTTTCCTATTTTTATCTGTATGTTTTGTGTTACAAGACATTGGCCCGAAAATGGCCATGCCTGAGCGCGACAAATGTTGAACATGATTTCTGTTGTATTTTTGCGAAAGCTTTTATGATAACTGCTCGATACCTGAATTGCATTTTGGGAATTTTTTTTATGGTAACTACTGTAAAATATTGTTGCAAAAACAATCATTTTCCGAAACTTAATGGAAAAATGAACTATGGAAAAGCTCCAGTGACTGAACTACCTATGAAAAGCTCTTGACATTGACAATAAGTTTTCACATTTATCACTGCATATCTGTACCATGAATCTCTGCACTATTTCATGCTTCCAGTTCCTCTGCAATCAACATATAAAACAGGACTAACAGAGGAATACAAAGCAAAGAACAGGGTGAGCAGTGGACAGAGCTTTTCAAACGGGCATACACTAACACGAAATTTAAAGTCTTAAGTTACTGTACTTGAACTCAATATTGTAGTCTGAATACCACTGAAAGGATAGCAAAAACACAGCCCTGCGGCAAGCATATAGAGTCATTGTTTTTTATGTGAAGAAAACCCTATAGAGGATAAATATTTCACTAGAAGAGTACTCTATTTTTCTATGAAAGAAAACTACAGATTACAGATCTCTCTCTTCTCATATTCACAGAGGGTGTTCTCTTCGGAGTTCGGAGTACATTTAGCTACAGTCACATTGCAGCCCATCGCTGCAATAACCTCTCTGTTTTTTCTTCCCATGCTTGAAGAAGAGTTCGCCTCTTTTTTCACCCTACTGTATTGTCTTATTTATTTTTTTGAAGTTATTTACAGATTTGATCTCCCCTTTTTCAAAGCTTTTGGTCTCACAAAAATTCAAATGAGTTGGTTGCAATTACTTTCCAAGCTTCACCTCTCTTTCTGACAAACTGCTCTTTGAAGACTGCTTTGAGGCGGCTTCGTTTTTTCACTTGCATTGATTAACCTCTTCACCCTCTTCTCTGAGCAGGGAAATTTTCAACTTCCTTTAACAAGCATTCTTCAATATGGTCCATTTATCACATGGGAAAGCTTCAACTTCCTTTACAAGCATTGTTACAGGTATGGCTTTTCATCCTTGGCCACCCAGGCTTCTCCTCTTTAAAGAAGAATGGCATGCCTACTTCATCAGTAAGGAGTCCTGAAAACTACATACGTTTCACATTTCACCTCATTTATGTAATTAGCGATTATGACAAACTTGATTCTACGTTATGCTGATAAATTTCATTCAATATTCTTATGCCGCCAGCTTGGCTTGGGATTTTCATAGGTTAAGCAGAGTGAAATGTTAAATGGTTGCAGAATTGCAGCCTCAGGTTTTCATAGTTCCAATGATTTGGAATGAATTTGTTAATTGAGAGAGGCTTATTTCAATGTATTGTATAGATTCTGCATTTCGTAGAACAGGTGCTGCAGTAACTGTAATGCATCAAGGCTTATTTCTTTATCCCATAGTGAAAGAACCAGAGGCGCCAAAGTTTCTTACGAGTGTTTGAAAGAACCCAATTAATGATTGGATTAATTCAACTTCACTCCTAACCCAAAATAAGGAGGATGATTAGGTTTACCTCAAAGGAGGACGATTTTTTTTATTATAGCATTCTTGTATGATTTTTTTCATTTTTCATTATTTATTTTAAGTTTGAGGAACTTATTTTACCTAAATGTCTCTAGAATTACCAATTAATTAATTGCTAGATCACAGTTGAGGAGATTAATTTTTTTTTGACTGTAATGTAATGGTTAGGGTTAGGTGGATCAAAATTTTGACTGTAATGGTTAAGGTTAGGTGGGTTTTGATCCTCATATGTTTGACCATTATCTTCAACTGTTTCAGAATTGAGCACATGTTTGACCAGTATCACTCTCATATAATGGTTATGGTTAGTGTTAGGTGGGTTTTGATCCTCATAATATCTTCAACTATTTTGGAATTGAAAGTGGGTTAATAGTGAAAACTCTCATATAACTTAGTTAACTAAAAATGATGATTTTGATTGTAACAACTCAATGAACTAAAAATTAAGATTATAGTTATAATAGTTATAATTCAACTGACTAAAAATTATGGTCATAACTATCTCAAAAATGACAAGAAAGTGACTTTGAATCATAGTCATTTTAAAAAGTGATGGTCATAACCAAGAAAGTTAGTTTGAATCATAGCCATTTATTGTGTGTTGAGAGAATGCAATGCAAACTTTACAAGTTGGACCATTTAGAAAATGTTAACTTTTCAAAATGATTATAAAATTTATTTCTCTTTCATTTGTATTATGAATGATAATAAAATGTTCATTTTTCAAAGTGATTATAAATTTATTTCCTTTTTATCTTTACAAATGAATGAATAATAAAGATTCATGATGATTGATATCACAAAATTTAAGATATATATATATATATTTTAAAATTATAAAAAGTTTTATTTTCACTTTTTTTTTAATTTTTTAAATAATTTTTAACAATATATATTTAAAAGAATTATATTTACAATACATTAAAAAAACATAAAAAAATAAATATATCTTCTAAATTTAAAATTAACATATACATATAATATATATATATATTTTTTGTTTGTTTGTTTAATATAAGTAAATTATTAATAATTTAATTTTGATTTTTGAAAAATTTATAAACTATTATATATTAAATTTAATAAATTTTTGAAAAAACAAAATTAAATTATTAATAATTTACTTTAAAAAACAAACAACATAAATAAATTTATTAATAATTTACTTTCATAAATAAATTTATTAATAATTTACTTTTCTAAAACAATTAAAAAAAAGTGCAAACCCTATGTTTCAAATATTGCCCGAACCACTTTTATTTTGAAATGTATTTTTAATTTTATAATAAGCATGTATTATGCAAAAAATTATTTATATATATATAAAATAGTAATTAAATTAAAGAAATTAAAAATATATATAATATTTAAAATTTATTTTATTATATAAAATATATATTTGAATTAGAATTAACATTGTGTGGCTCCCCAGTTGGTGGATGTATAGCATAACAAGGTGAGTCCTTAGGTATATATATTCAAATTAGAATTAGAGAGTTTTGGAAAGACTATTAACTAATTATTAAAAATAAATATATTTATATCTCTAGAAAATTTAAAAAGGGGGTTGGTGTATAGCTTGGTTCATCTTTGAGCTTAGGAGTCTTGAGCTAAGAACTTCAAACTACTTCAAATTTTGTACTTGTTAGCTTATTCTTCTTGCTTCTCCTTTTTACAAGTCATGTATAAGACCACCAACTTCTCTTGCAACTTTACAACTTTTACCTTAAGTTTTGCTTACCTAATGTAGTACTCACATAGGCCTATCCACTTGGAGATACTATGGTGATAACTACTTTGTGTTGTTCCCATGTGTTAACCGCCTAATGATGATTTGTCTGCCTCTCTTTCTTCATAAGGCTATTCAACATTGGATTACTCTCCCTTAAGTCACCTTAACTTAGGATAAACACAAAACCTCTTTTGGGATCTCTAGTGCTTAGAGAGGGCATTGTATTGCACCTCTTCTCATTTTTGGGCTTTTTGGTTGTTGGATTCACTCTACTAGGCCATTTTGGGGCACTTTCTTGGGGTGCTTTTTTGTTGTTTGGGAATTGTCATGTTCTAGGGAACATAACACTCTGTTTGAAGAAAATACCTATAGTGTGAGCATCAACCTACAGTTCTTGGTCAAAACCTATAGTATGCTTCCTATGTACAATACACTTTGCCCAAAAAGCTCATTTAACATTCACTTCACCTTTCGGTTTCCTTGTCTATTTATATTGCTCTTTGTAAGGCCTCATTGAATATTCTCTTTTTCAAAACCAATATTGCAAGAACACTTCTAAATTAGTGCCCAAGCCCCCCCCCACATTAAACTACCGCATTATCATTCATTAAAGCCACAAATACAAATGCTAGCCACTAATTACGTTTGTGAGAAGATGGTCACATGTATGAGTAACCTTAGGGCCCCACCAAAGTTGAGTGCATACAAAATAAATTCAAGGCTTAGTCCAAGTGCGTTTGGCATCTAGGAGCCTAGCTAATGTGCACTCATGTAAGAGTCGGACTCCTAATAAATCATTTGAACTCCTAATAAACTCCTCCAAATTCTTAATAAACTCCTAATAAATCATTTGAACTCCTCAATCAACTCCTCCAAATCCTTAATAAACTCATGCATCTCGTAGTTGGGCATCTAGTTAATATATAGTTCGTCTTACATGTTTTGGTTTTCCATATAGATATAATCAGGTTTTGATTCTTTTTAAAGAAGGTTAGGATGTTACTAGTTACGTCGATAGATGTTTTTATTTGAGATTTGGGGTGGACTACGACCTATGCTTTTTCATCTACGGACTAGGATGAGACAAGTGTATTGTCGAGATTGATTCTATTGCACTCGTTCAAAATTCGAAATAAACAATTATAAGAAAAACAAGAATATATAAAATAACTGGTACACCCACATAATTTGTGGTTGGATCATGTCGATAGGGATCAAATGGTTGAGAGATAGTTTGATTTTTTTTATTCCTCATATTCTTCTAGTTCAACTGGTTCAACGTTGAGTTGTCCATGCCTAGATACATGTTATCACTCACATTCTACATGTTATCTATGCCTAGATAAGTGTTATCAATTATTTTTTATATTTTATATTTTATCTCACATTCTTCCAATTATCTACTATGAGTTATCCAGGCATGGCTACCAATTATACTGTTGGTTATCCATTCATCAACTATGACTTATCCATACCTGGCTACCAGTTATATGTATATATAATTGTTTATCTCGCATGGATGATTTAAAAAATACGGGCAGATAAGCATGGATGATTTTAAAAATACGGAGATGGAAAATGTTTAAAAAATAGGGGCAGATAAGCATGGATGATTTTAAAAATAAGGAGAGAAATAAAGAAATCAATGAATGTGAAAAGTAGGCGAACAATACTCTGCATGCAGCAGAGTATTGTTCGCCGTTGAACAAGGAAGGCTCGCTACTGAAGTTTGAAGTTTTGAACTCGGGGAGATAGTCCAGACTGGTCACGAGCCATGACTTGCAGTCTTGCACAGTCTTTCACAAGAGTTGAGACTCGATGACGGGGTTTGCACTCCACCCTTAGTCCTCAATGCAAAAAAATATACAGCAGCCGGGTTTGACCCTCTCCACAATTTGCTATGGTTAGACTTAGGGAAATTCATATAGGAGGTGAACTGGTTATTTTTAGACCATTCACACACATTCCAACGCTCTAGTTTGGTCAAGTCAATACATGTGCATCATCATTAATGCTTTGGAGCACTACCTCCTTGATTTAGGGGATCTGGGTTTGACTAAGGACCTTAGTGGTGTATTTTGCCTATTTTGGCTCTCCTAGGAGCATCTATTGCCACATTGAGCCTCCCAGTCACCTCTATCTTCTCACCCACGCTTATCTTGGACTCATTAATTCCCCATCACACTTCACCAATGTTCACACCTTGGTTCGTGATTGTTTAGGCCGAGTTGGGGCTCCATTGGTCCACTTAGGGGGGATTGAGATCAAATATCACCATGATACTTGTACAATCTCAATTGGCTTCCAGAGCCTCACGAATTTTGTCCAATCTATTATAAATATGTACCATAACATCTACAAGATGTACTGTAATAATATGATCAGTAATTAGCACCATTCATATGTGTTATTTTAGTTATTTTATGTCACTTTTGTTGTTTTCTTGCACATTTTGTCAATTACTTTGAGTGTGAATATTGCTCTAGCTAATAGATCTCAATGTGAAGAAAATTCGATAGTCAGTCAAGAGCTATGTTTTTCATGCATATA
Source organism: Pseudotsuga menziesii (assembly GCA_001517045.1). NCBI lineage: Eukaryota > Viridiplantae > Streptophyta > Pinopsida > Pinales > Pinaceae > Pseudotsuga > Pseudotsuga menziesii. The sequence continues at coordinate 72,063 of LPNX010183311.1, forward strand.
TGTTATATACTTTTTGTTATATGTTTTTTATCAATGTGTTTTGTTTTATATGAGTTTTTATAATATGGTTTTTCTTGTGTGTTATTTTGTGATTTTTTATTTGTTTTTGCTTTTATTTTGTTTTTAAATGTTTTTTTTAATATTGTTTTTTTCAGTTTTACTTTATTTATTTATTTATTTTAAAGTTTTATTTATTTATTTTTTATTTTTAATTAATTTGTTAAAATTTATTTATAATGTTTACTTTCAAATTTCTTATTAAAAAAAAAACTTATTATTTGGTTTTGTTTCTCTTTTTACATGTTTTAATTTATTTATTTTAATGCCTTTTATTAAAAAAAAGATTTTAAAAAACAATTTTTTGTTTTTGTTTTGTTAAGTGATTTAAAAAATAAAAAAGTAATTTTTTGTGGTTATCTATGTTTTTGAAATGCTTACCACTTTAATCCAGTGAAAAAAAGGAGTGCTGCAAGTTACACATCTTTTTTATTTAAAGGTTGATTTTGGCATTTTTGTTTCAATCTAGATGTGAAGGCCGCCACTACTTCAAATATTATGAAAATTTAACCCCAATGAGAAAATGAGGTTGATCCTTTGGGAGCATTTTTTTGTTTCAAGGATTGATTTAAGGTTTTGTTTGCACCTACACTAATTGGGGTTTCCAAAAAGTTGTAGTTTTTAGCCCCAAAAAATAAATGGGTGCTACCTGTAGCATCACTTTTTGACCCATAGGTAAAAATAACCATTAAATCTAAACTATAAAAAATCAAAACTATTTAGAATTCTCGTCAAGTTGTATAGTGTGTTAAATATGAATAGTAAAAAATACATGAAAATTTTCAATAAAATTCATTTTATTGAGCAAACTATGAACACTAAACACATCAACAATGAACATGATAGTCCTAGAATCATAGAAATAATGAACACATCAACATTGACCAAACTATTAACATAATAGTCATTGAATCACATAAATAAAAATATGGCAACATAAATGATTAAACATATATTTCAAAAACACTAGAGTCTACATCTTGATTGACATTTAAACACATGAACACAAGAAGCTAGAAGTCTAGAGATTAAACAAGGACACACGTTTTATTTTTGTTGTTCTCGTGGCCTACTTGTCACCTCAAAAGGCTCTAAATCATCAGGAGCACTTGTGGGAGTAAAACAACTAGAATCATGATACCATTGGATTCATCACTCTCATAGTGAAGATCATCTTGATCTCTCAATACACCTTGAAGAGGCTGCATCCATGGAGTAGAAGAATTTGTCTAATCTTTAACCACATTGCTTAAAGCAAATTGCAAGTTACTGTGAACATAAACAAGATCTCATAACTTTCCTAACAACAACCTGTTTCTTTTCTTGGAACGAATATGGCTAAAAGCACTCCAGTTCCTTTCACAAGTTGATGCACTTGATGTCTGGCTCAAGATACAAATTGCAATTTTTTGGAATTATGGGGATCTTGATGCATAAAAATCCCACCACACTAGTGGAGCAGCCAAAGCCTTATCTCTCTTTGCTGCTATGGTTCCAAATAGGCCTTCTTATAACCTATATGCTCTAATATGGGATCTAACCAAAGTTGCAATACACTCGTATAAAATCCACTCATGACCTCATCATCTTGATGTCTTTGTATCCCAAACAATGTAGGGTCCAAATAACATATTGTTGCATGTAATGCACTATGCGTCATCTTCCATCTCTGATCAACCACCTCCCATATCTCTTTGTAATCAACTTCCACATTATCAAAAGCACTCACATTCTTTTCCTTGAAACAATCCATGGCCTCATAAATAAAACCCATAGAACACTTATCACCATCAACCATGCGAAGCACCTTAACAATTGGATTACACATTTTTAGAACTTTTTGAGCATTTTCCCAAAAGTTATTTTTGCTTAGCATTATCTATTCAACATGCTTTATGCTTGATTCTATTGAAATGTGAGATCTCTCCCACTCAATAGTGCAAACGATACTTCTTAGGCTTGTTTTTTCCTCAATAACTCTTTTCAAAGCGATGTAAAAAGTGGCGAACCTTGTATCACAAGGCCTCAACAACTCTCTACATGCATTTTTCCTTGCTCAAAGTGAGACAATGATTAATGACGAAGTTTGAAGTAGTTTTTGCTCTTCGGATTGTCTCATTAACCACGGAAATTTGGCTAAATCATGCAGCTAAAAATTCAAACAATGAGTTGCACATGGGGTCCAATAAGTAGTTCTGTACTTCTCCATAATGAACTTTCCTGCACCAACACAATTTGAGGCATTGTTGGTGACAACTTGGACCACATTTTTCTCCCTGACATCTTGAATTGCTGCATCTAAAATGTTGAAAATATATTATAAGGTGCATCAACTACCTTAAAAAAAATTACCCCTTGAAGACAATAAACAAAAACATTATCAGTGATCAATGACATAAATTAGACCAACCATCACTCAAAATCGTGCAGCCTATAGTCTCCCAATATTTTCTTATTTCAGCCAACTTGTTTGTCACTCTTTCCTTTGTTTTCTTTAAAAAAAATAGTCCTTATAGCTTTGAATCCATAAACAACGCACCCCTTTCCAAAGTCAACAACCTTTTTAATTGCATTTTTAAAATATGGACTCAGCCACATTAAATGGAATAACACACATAAAACATTTCATCAATAGAATCATCAACTTTCTGTTTGTCTAGAGGTTTCGAAAATATATTTTATGTAGTTGTTCCACCTATTGTTAGTGATGGAACTTGAGCCACTAATTTTTGAAATGAGAGAAGCAATTTCAGGTGAGAAATACCCATCAATCTCCCTCTAAATTCTTTTACCTTTTAACTTTTTTTTTTCCCTTAGCATATCTTTTAGTCCATTACCCAAGTTAAGGTATCACAAGGAAATACTTTGAGGCTTATTCAAGGAAGCATTTTTATTAGCATCTGGTCTTCTTCATTATTCCGAATTCATTGAGGGTGAATGTATTGGGAATGGTTCAATCCAGCTATATTAGCTTTGTTTAGGCCTACTATATTTAGCACATCTTTGATGTTTTTGAGTATGGCAGGATTATTTGATACATCCCTCGAATGTCAGAGGTGAAGTTTCCCTCTCTACTTTAATGCTTGACATTCCCAGAAGTGCCTCCTTGGATCAGCCATACTGCCTTGACCTGCATTCTCAGTATCTTGGTGGTATGGGATGGAGATTGGTCAATGGATTTTTTGGTTTTGTATCTTTCTGGTGGTATGATACACTTTCTATGTTTTCTTAATATTCTGTTAAGAGAATATGAGGCTGAGCTCTGTTTTCATGTTATGGACTACTCTTATACAAAGCCCAATGCTGTAACCAAGTTACCTTTGATTTAGATGAATAACAAAAAACTGTTATTTTCTTTTGGAAAAAAGGTACCATAAAATTTGTACCTCAGAATTGACATAACATATAACCATTCTTTCCTGACATATTTTTCCATGCCTCTCAACAAGATCTCTGGGGTGCCATTTGATCAAAGTTTCTGCAAAATAGATGGCCATATTTGTATTTAATGGTCATTTAATTTCATACAAATTAATGATAATTTTTTTAATAAGGTGAATTTGATAAGTCAGTCTGATCCAGTCTACAGTGATAAGTTAATGGGATACCAAACAGGTTACAATTTTACAAAGTTACAGATGCAAACTTTAAACTGTAAATGACAGAGGCAAGCTTTAAACTTTAAAGCTTTAAACTGTTCTAAGGTTACAGATTTACTCTTAGTTTCTTACAAAGTTACAAACCAAGTTTTAAACAGTAAATTTGCAAAATAATTAAATAATATTTTTTTTGTAAACTGGAGGGTGGAGGCGGGAGCATTGGAAGTTGGAACTCGGAGTCGGGAGCTTGGCATCCGAACCCTGCAAATGACAGATTGTTGAACAAGAAAGGCTGGCTGCTGAAGTTTGAAGTTTTGAACTCGGGGAGATAGTCCAGACTGGTCTACTCTTTATTTCAATGACTTTTATGGATTAAATACCATAAAATTTTGAACTGTTGCCGGCATTCAAGCCGCGGATTTCCGTACTGGCAGTAATTTTGGATCCATTAGTTGTTTGCGCAGGCTGATTTCTGACTTATATTTTTTCTTTCGTTTTTTCATTCGCAAGAAAGAAGGGAGGTGGTTAAAACTTAAAACAAAAGAAAGATTAATGGCTATCAATCAATGGCTTATGATCTGAAATTGAAATTAACAACAATGTATCTGGCTTATGATCTGAAATTGAAATTAACAATGATGCATTTTTGTTTTACAGTTCATATTCACATTTCTGCCAGTCGGGAGAAAATAGGGCTAATGATGACTAAATTGGACAAATGTTTGGACATAATCCGGAAAATGAACCCATATGTAAACAACCTATGAATTGCAGTGACTGAATTACCCTATGAAAACTCTTCATATTGCACTAAATTTTCGCATTTATCACTGCACCTCTGTGCTGTGAATCTCTGGATTATTTCATCCCTCTCCAGTGCCTCTGCAATCAATTTAGACAGCAGGACTAACCACAGAAAAAATAAGAAGTAAAAAACAGAATGAACAATAAACAGAGCTTCAAACAGGCAAACACTCTCACGAAAATTATAGCTCTAAGTCACCATGCTTTCACTCATTATTTTATGCTGAATACCATTGCAAGGATAACAAAAACACAGCCCTACAGTAAGCATAAAGTAACAGATTTTTATGTGGAATAAACCTTGTCATGGGATAAATATTTCAACACTAAAAAAGTATCCTATTTTTATGAAAAAAAACTACTAGTTACAGAGCTCTCTTTTCATATTCACGGAGGGTGCTCTCTTCGGTGTATATTCAGCTACAGTCGCAGATGTTTGTGAGTCTCTTACAGCCTGCAATCTCTCTCTCTCTGCTTGAAGAAAATTCGCCTTCATTTTCTCCTTTGTGTGTTATTTTCTTTTTTTTCTCCATTTTTCTTATCAAGAACAAATGAATAGTATAACAAAAGGAATGGCAAAGATTTGGAAAGTGTTCACACTTCAAAAAGGCTAAGAGGATTTTTTTTTTTTTCATCTTTACAATGAATGGTCTTTAAATTGGGTGGATATCAAAATATTTTAGGATTAAAGTTTTTTGTTTTTTTAAGAAACAGTTCATTACATGAAAATACATTTTTTACAACTAAGTATGACCAATTGTAATGGTGTGTAAACTAGACATTTAAATATTAAATTAGTATAGATTTATTTTAAATCAAATCTTTTGATATACAAGCTTTTTATCAAATTTTGCACTTAAAAAAGGTTTACACTTTAAGAAGTTTGAAGTTTGATCCATTTGATAGATCCATAAATAAGATTAATCCATATAATTAACTTACAATTAAGTAACTTACAAATAGTAAGCAACAAATAATTACAAAATTTATGCTTTATATAACTTAAATCATTATTTGTTTTGATAAATAAATATTAATAAATTTTAAATAAAACAAAATTAGTAAAATTAATGTTTATTTAAAATTTTGTAAAAATATAAAATAATTTATTTGATCAACTAATTATAACTTCATCTATATTAGTTTATATTTAAGATTCCAAGTTAGAAGTTACACATTAGTTCTTTTAAATAAAGGTAAATAAATTTGCTATACTTTATTTTTTAAGTACATATTTATTATAAAATAAGTATAAATATAAAGTTTTAAAATTTTTAACAATTTTATAAAATATTTTTAATATTTAAATTTATAAACAAATTTGGAACACTAGTCAAAACCACTAAAATCTAGAAAATAAAAAAATGATATATAATTTTAATCTATTATACTAGATATAAAATAATAATAATAATAATAAGTTGTGAGCACTGTGGAGTCTATCCTCAACTCTTAAGTGCATGGCCATTGTGAAGTGTTACCTGCCAAACCCTAGATCTCCAATCTAAGTTTGCGTCTTCAATAGATTTGCCCATGATCTATCACTGTTGGTGCAAATCTCTCAGCTTTAGCTCACCAGAGCTCTGATACCATGTAAATTTTCCTTTAATATTCAAACTAGGGATAACAGTGCATGTGAATCTCTACTGATAACCACACATGAATAACTTTTACAATATGCAGCGGAATATAAAACTGAGAAATAAATCACAACGTCACATCACAATATTGACACTATTATTTTGGGTATGGAAACCCCCGGAAAACCGGTGCAATAGTCAGATATAGATTTTATTATGAGAAAATGTGGAGCGTTTACAATAGTGCAAATTCACCCAAACGTGGCGAATGCAATTATATGGTAGAATCACTAGGCAAAACCCCAACTAAACCCCAACACCCTCCCGCGTGAGTGTACGACCTAGCTGTACGAAGCTCGGTGATCTTGCTGCTTGCTCCTCCGTCTTCCCATCTAAATCCTCTCTCTGACTTTCTCTCCCTATCTATATCCCATCTCTTTCGAAATACAAAGTGTGGTGTGTCCTCTCCACCAATTGATCTCTCTTTTATAACTTTAGGTAAAGCAAAAACCCTAATTTCACTTTCACTTTAACTAGTGTTTCACTAAAGTTAATTTAGATCACTTTAATTTATTTTCCAAAGTCAACATAGGAAAAGTAAATTAAATACAACTGGTTTCCTAATTTAAGTCTTCTCCATGTAAGAACACATGGCATGCAAGAAGACCTTCCTTGTTGCTGCTAGTTTAATAGTACCAAGTCAATCACAACTTTCTTAGGTTGTTTCATGTCATTTTTTCATGATCTAGGGAACATAACACATTGTTTGAGAAAAATATATGTGGTACTAGCCTTAGAACTCATGGTTCCTAGTAAAGACTTGAGGTATGCTTCCTTTGTATGATACGATTTTCCCAATGACTGGGCTACATTCAATTACACCTTTAGATTTCCTCATGTATCTATATTTCTCCTATCCTCATAAATTTGAATCTTTCCTTTCAAAAAAACAATCTTATAAGTGCACCTCCAAATTAGTGTCAAACCTTGATCTAGTTCATTTTCTATTTCTTCGTACTCTTGGGTTGCTTGTTCTTGTCATATCCAACACCTTTACATGTATATATTGCTTTTAGTTTGGCTTCTTCCTTGAAGGTTTGTTGCCTTTCCCTTAGGTGTTTGCATTAGCTTTGTCCTCTCTCACACCTTAGATGATTCAACTCTTCTACCTCAAGGGAGATTTCAACACAATTAGGATAAGAGAGGTATCACATTTCTAAGGGGGTGCCTTGGGTCACCATACGACACTTCATTGTTTCATTATTTTATATGGTAGATTTTGGGTGTTTTATTGCATTGTATTAGAGATCGAGATCATTTTTTTTCACAAAGGTGTAGTAGCATGCACAACTTCATTCAAGTGGAGTAATGCTCTCTTATAACATGGAAAATTTTAAGGATCCATAATTTTATTAAGGTGTAGAAACCTTGGTGAACTTTACTAATTCTTAAATTTCCAACCATAAAATGTTTTTGCAAATTTTTTGTAAAACTACTCAAATGTCTAAGGGTTTCGTATGGTTTCTAGACAGTTTGGGTGTTTTTTAGAGTAAATTTTTTTATCTTGTGGAATCAGGGCAAATTATTTTTGAAAAAAAGTGGACATTGACGAATATTTTCTTGAAAAAGAACCGCTAAAATAAGGCCAAGGACTAAATTATGCCCCTAATATTTTCCTTGTCTTAGAGATCTATTACATCTCCGATCTTCAGCCTAAGAAACTTCAACATTAATAACAACATGTTGCAGGGAGTTCCTTCCGTTTTCACTTCTTTTTCATCTTAAGCAATTAGGTTAATTTGCTCACGAAGGGAAACCGATAATTTAACCTTGGTTAGTTTGTTGTCCATTAGTAATTTGTTTTTGAACCCTAATTGAATTTCCTAAATTAATCTACATCCTTAGATCACATAATCAACCTTCAAACCATAATTAATCTGGTGGCCTTCTCTCGTACTCTTTTCTTCCTCTTTCTTTCCTCTTTCATTCCCATCATTAGAGGAAATTTCAACTCAAAATGGGCCTTTCAACCCTAATTCAAATTCCATGTCATCATGTGTTAACCAATAAAATTGCTTTAAATTTGAAATACCGTATAGGTCTTAAACAATTTTTTAATTTAAATTTGGGGATAGGTATAAAAAAAACTACTTTTTTTGTTCGTATTTTCGACATATCTCCCTATGTTTTTACTCAAATTTTGATCGGGAGAGGTCGTTGGATGCAAAATGAAATTCTGCATCAAACGAGTACCCACTCGCGGCATACTTTTGATGGACCCCGCTATCCCAAAAACAAGAAATACCTGGAAAAACATGATGATCATGTCATCATCACATTTTTTCAAGTATTTATTGTTTTTTGGGTAGCGGTGATCCGGATTTATGCAGGAATGCAACATAATACACAAATAACCATAGAAATAAATATGCAGCGGAAATAACACTTCATTTCATTAATCAATCAATGAAACTTGTTTACATACAGAATGGAAATAAACTAGCTAGAGTGCTGGTAGCTTATCTCTGAGAAGAGATGTGGCAGCTACATGCCTTTGAACTCTGTGTTACAATGAGGCTCGAAGGCCTATATATTATTGAGAAACAATGGAAACCCTACACATCCAAAAACCTAACTCTAGGAGGTGAAACGACTTAATGTGGGGCCCGTTGGGTAACTTGGTACATCAATTTCCTGGGGTCGTAACTTTAGCATACTACCTCCATTTGATGCACATGATACATTGTTAGAAAGATTTGTTTAAGGACTGCATCCATAAACAACAAATATCAAGTTTGAAATGGACTCATATTTTCTCGACCATTCGATGCCAAAAAAACGTCGTTTAGGGCCTCAAAACGGCTCCGAAAGTTTAGGACCTGAAAACTGCCAAAAATAGTAAATTGTGCTACAATTAAGGAAAATAGAAAACTGAAAGAAATAGTGGTGGGGGTCCAAGAGGAATAGGTGGGTGGCCACCAATATCCTCCTGGATCATTCCTCCCCACTTAGGAAGAAATGGTCCCCATTGCGTTGAGTTCCTCCATGAGATGAGGAAACTTCTGTTGAACTTGGTCCCCGGTGAGCCACTTTCCTTGGTGAAGGAGTTGGCCTGCTTTGACAACTTGATATAGCTGGATCTTTTGCTGGCGGGTGTTCTTGTTCTGTGTGTCCATAATCCGATCAGTTGTGGCTTGTTCCATGTAGTCAGGGTTTAACTATGTTGGTGTGAGTTGTTCTGCCACGTCTGATGTGTCCAGTAGAGGTGGAAAGTAGGGCCGAAGGCGGTCCACATTGAACACTGGGTGCAGACCAAGGAATGGTGGAATACTGAGCTCGAAGGCATTGTCCCTGATGGCCTTGGTGATGGTGTATAGCCCATATTGGAGCGGGCGAAGCTTGCGGTGGGGTCCAGTGAGGCGCTCCTTCTGTAAATGTAGCCACACTTTGTCACCCACTTGGAAGTTGTGTTGCACCCGATGCTGATCATGTCGCTACTTATACTTAGCATTGGATCTGTCCAATATGTCATGAACCTGTTGGAGAATGTGCTGAACGCGCTCAATGAAGCTGTTTGCCTTGGAAACTTCAGACTAGATATGAGCTGAATCAACCTAAGTAGCTGGAAATGGCATGGCTACGTCAATGGGACATAGTGGCTGGAATTCCATGTCCACCTGAAAGGGGATGTGGTTGGTTGAGCTGTGGAAGGCTTGGTTATAGCTGTGTTATACATAGGGGAGGCTCTCATCCCATGTGCATGGATGCTTTGAGTTGTACACGCACAAAATGTGTACAATCATCCTGTTGATGACCTCTGTCTGGTCATCAGTCTGGGGATGGAAAGCTGTGGACTTTGTGAGCTTGGTTTCTAGCATTGACTATAGGCTAGACCAGAATGTACTAAGGAACCTGCTGTCCCGGTCTGAGATTATAGACTGTGGGATACCAAAGTGTACCCACACTCGTTCAAAGAAGAGTTTAGCAGTGGCTTCTGCTGTGATATTCTTCTTGCAGGCCGCCATTATGGCCATCTTTGAGAATCTATCAACGACCACAAACACACAATCGTTGTCGTGATTAGTAGAAGGAAGGCCTAACAAGTAATCCATGGAGATGGATTCCCAAGGTCGACTAGGGGTAGGAAACGGAGTATAGAGGCCTTGCTTCTTGATGGATGGTTTGGCAATGGCACAGGCAGTGCAGGATCAGATCTACTTCCCGATGTCCTGTCGAAGGTTCAACCAATAGAAATACTTCTGCAGTACTGCCACTGTTTTCTCGACCCTGAAATGCCCAGTGACCCGACTGTAGTGCGCTTCCCAAATCATCTTGGCACGCTCGCTTGAAGGAACACAAAGGTGTCCCATGTGACATAGTAGTACATCCTGGAGGTGAAATTTTGGAACTTGGTTTCCCTCCAAGAGCGTCTGGTATGTGTGGCTGAATTTTGGATTGCTCTTGTAGAGAAGTGGCCGGTTAGAAGTCTCGTTCCCACAAGAGTTAAGCACAGTCATTATCACCATGGTTGGTGGTCGGCTGAGGTAGTATGCAACATTATTGGTGCTTCCCTTCTTGTACTTGATGTTCAAATGAAACTGTTGTAGATATGTGGACCACTTCTGATGGTGATAGTTCTGTAACTTCCCTTGTGTTTGCATGAACTGTAGGGGTCGGTGGTCTATGTGGATGATCGTAACCTTCCCCAAAATGTAATGCTTCCATTGCCGATAAACCTGTACAATGGAATACATCTCTTTGTCATAAGTGGGATATTTGCGGACTGTGTTTGATAGTGTCTCACAGTGATATGCCACTGGATGCCCTTGTTGAGTAAGGACTTCCCTAATAGCATAGTCAGAGGCATCTGTCTCGATCTCAAATGGTTGTTGCAATTCTGCTAATGTGAGCACTAGGGCATAATAGAGGTGATGTTTCAATTCTATAAATGCCTTCTGCTGAGTTTCTGACCAAAAGAATTTTGCTTTCGCTCCTCCCTTGGTGACTTGACTCAAGGGCCAAGTGATATGAGAGAATCCGAACACGAACCTGCAGTAGAAATTAGCAAGGCCCAAAAAGCTGCGAAGCTCGGTTAGAGTAGTTGGGGCTGGCCAATCCTGAATGACTTGGATCTTGGTTGGATCCACATGTACCCCACAGCCATCAATAATGTATCCCAGATACTGAACCTGGGTCATGCCAAAAAGTGCACTTGTCCAAATTGGCACACAACTTGTGCTGCCGCAAGTGGTGGAGGTGCTCTTCCCAAGTCTGGCTGAAGATCAAGATGTCATCCAGGCACACTACTGCAAATGAGCTAGTGAATGGCCACAAGATGTCGTCCATCAGTCTCATGAAGGTTGTAGGAGCATTCGTCAGCCCGAAAGGCATGACCAACCATTCGAAAAGGCCCTCCTTGGCTTTGAAGGCAGTCTTCCACACATCGGTCAGCTCGATCGGTACCTGGTGATACCCGGACTTTAAGTCGATCTTGCTAAAATATTTTTCCCCTTTAAGCTGGTCCAGGAGGTCATCAATCCATGGGATTGGGTACTTATTCCAGACAGTGATCTTGTTCAGCTCCCGATAGTCAATACATAGTCTCCAAGTCCCATCCTTTTTCTGTACCAAGACGATCGGGCTCCCACAGGGTGATGAACTTGGCTGGATGTGACCCTTCTATAGCAGCTCCTGAATTTGCCTCTTTATTTCATCATTCTCCAGAACATAGTGGCGATAGATCGGTCCATTGGGTAGCGGCGCACCTGGGGTCAGATCGATGGGGTGCTTGACCTGACAGTGGAGAGGCACCCTGGTGGGTGAGGTGAATATGTCCCGGTACTCCTCCACGACCTTGTCCATTTGTTGTTGTTGTGTAGAGGGGCCCTGTCTGGAGGTTGTGGCCACAATCTTCTTCTTGCCCTAAGGGCGAATCATCAAGAAAACAAACTTCCCGATTTTGGAAATGAGCTTACTGCATTGTTTTGCAGTAACCAAAGAGATAGCGGTAGGGGGTGGTACCTCTGGTATCCTGTACAAATTATTTCCCAACGTAATAATAACAACGCGAGGCTGGGACTCATACACAACATGTTGCTTCCATAAGTATGGTTGACCTAATAATACATCACAAACATCAAGAGGAGCAATATCACATAATACCTCATCGGTGAAGGGCTTAATGCTGTAGGGAAGGCGGCATTGCTGGCTGACGCGAAGATCTCGTCCTTGGTGAAGCCACCCAATGGTGTACGGATGTGGGTGTGCTATGGTTGGAAAACCCAACCGCTTCACGACCTCTGCTGAAATCAGGTTCTTCTGGCTCCCACTATCGATGATGAACTGTAGCGGGGAACCCTTTACCCACATCTGGGAGTGGAAAAGACGCTCCTCCTCCTCTGAATCTTCTGGTTCTTCCTTTTGGATCTTCGTGGTGGCAACGGTGGCGTTGGGATATGCATCGATAATATTCTTCCCTTTGTCATTCCCCTTCTCGGGTTCAGATTCAGTTTTAGAGTATGCATTTGATTCAGAAGCCTTTATCTCAGCCACCAGTGACTGCTTAGCCCGACACTCACTTGTGTTGTGAGTGGGGCTCTTATGGAACTCGCACCACTTTCCCGCTTCCTTCTTCGGCTTTGCAGTGTTTCTCTTTGCTTGCGGATTTGGCAAATTTTCTTGAGTCACCATGCCTTGGTTGTGTCCTTGGTTCTGCAGTTTGGGGGCACCTTTCCCTTGCTTTTGATTTGCAGATCCAAAGTCTCGCTTTTTCTGTTTGAATTTTTGCTTAATTTTGGCAGCATACCGATATGCCCTACCAAGCGAGGAGATGTCGCGGAACTCCATTTCCTCCTGAATGTATCTGTGCAGACAACTGCGGCACTTCAGCACCACATGTTTCTCTGAATATTTGATACCCAACTTGGTGCGCAGGGTATGGAATGGATTCGTCAGCTCATGCACATCTTCATCTCTTTGTTGCCGCAGCATAGTCCATTGGATGTACTTGTCCTCATAGCTCCCCACCGGATAGTATTGTCCCTTTATGGAATCTCGGAAAGAATTCCAAGTGGGTACGACTGAGAATAGAGAGGGTTCCTCCTCATCCTTTCTCTCACAGTAGGTTTCCCACTAGTCCTTGACATGGGGGGCGACTTTGAGTATAGAAAAAGTAATCTTTTCCCGATCAGAAAAGTCATGAACTGAGAAATATCCTTCTAATAGATTCAACCATTTATCTACGACATCTGCATCTATTCGACCATGAAATATGGGAATGTTGAATTTTACTTGTACCTTAAAAGGGGTTGCACCTCCAGAGTGGCTGCTAGATGTAGATGCGCCGCCAGTGGGAAGTCGTTGAAGGATCTGGGTGAAGTTATCCATCATTGCGTTCCTTTGTTTTTCAAGGGCCTCCTCGAGCAAGATTTTGATAGGATCTTCTGCGCCCTCGTCTTTCTTTTCATCCCCCATGGGTGGCCGTCGGGATTTGTGAGGCTGATCTTGCAAAGGTTCAACCAGATCGAGCCCTAACTCTTTATACCCCGCCCTCGTTGGGGACATGCAAAGAAGGATCGAGAAAGAGCAGATTGCTCTGATACCATTGATCTGGAACAAATAACCATAGAAACAAATATGCAGTGGAAATAACACTTCATTTCATTAATCAATCAATGAAACTTGTTTACATACATAATGGAAATAAACTAGCTAGAGTGCTGGTAGCTTATCTCTGAGAAGAGATGTGGCGGTTACATGCCTCTGAACTATGTGTTACAATGAGGCTCGAAGGCCTATATATTATTGAGAAACAATGGAAACCATACACATCCAAAAACCTAACCGTAGGAGGTGAAACGAATTAATGTGGGCCCCGTTGGGTAACTTGGTACATTAATTTCCTGGGGTCGTAACTTTAGCATACTACCTCCGTTTGACGCGCATGATACATCGTTAGAAAGATCTACTTAAGGACTACATCCATAAACAACAAAAATTAAGTCCAGAATGGATTCATATTTTCCCGACCATTCGATGCCAAAAAAATGTCGTTTAGGGCCTCAAAACGGCTCTGGAAGTTTAGGACCCGAAAAATACCAAAAATAGTAAATTGTGCTACAATTAAGGAAACTGGAAAACTGAAAGAAATAGTGGTGGGGGCCCAAGAGGAATAGGTGGGTGGCCACCAATATCCTCTTGGATCAAGCAGGGTCCGTCGAAAGTATGCATAGTGGGTATTTGTTGGATGCAGAATTTAATTTCGCATCCAACGAGCTCTCTTGATAGAAATTTGAGCAAAAACACAGGAAGATATGTAGAAAATACGAACAAAAAAAGTAGTTTTTTTATTTTCTTCCTCCAAAATTAATAAATATTATTTTATTATTTTCCTTAGGAGGCCCATTTTGACTTGAAATTTCCTCAGTTTTTCCATAAATTGATGACAACTTCACTCTCCTTCCTCCTTGTGGTAGTATGGCATCTCACTCTAACTATTATAATGCAATGTACCTTAATGAAATTCTTGGAGGGTAAATAACATAATATTCGATACCTAAGGGGAATAATTATTGTAATGTGACCATAAGCATGGAACAAGGTCCATTAGAGAGAATAATATAATATTGAGAAGTAGTTGGCATATGCATAAAGAAATACCCATGAGTATGTATGTGTGTGTGTATATATATATATATATATTAGAGTTGTTGAAGGTTGTATTATAAAAGGCATGGCTTATGGAGTGATTCCTTCCAAAAATAGAGTATTTGATGGTGGTAGACTACCTTAAGGATTCTCTCTATATTATTGAGTTGTCTATTATGTGGATGCTTTTATTATGTTGAAATTTAGGGATTATCTTTTTATATTTTATCTACCAAGGTTCACTACAAGTGGTACCATAGCTCTTTCTTGGGCCATGAAGTAACATTGTTTTTTTATATGTTCAAGAAACAAGTTGGTGACACTCAAGTCTACTAATTAGTTTTATGTGTATGAAGAATTAGAATAAACCAATTGTAGATATGAGATCCTCTTTAAAAAATACTCAATTTAAAAAAAAACATTCAAAATGGTGTCTAAGAAGTGAAAAAAGTGTTGATTTAAAATAAATTATTTTAGGGTTTTTTTGGTTATGTTTGTGAGTTTATTCTAAGTATTGCAGACTAGATAACTTTTGATGTGTTGCTTAGATTGAATCCAAACCAAATTAAAATAAAAGGTCACTTCGACAACTCCAATTATGAGGAAGTTATAACCATGGAGCCATATTGAGGAAGTTATGACCATTTCAAAATGCCATCTCAAAATTCTAGCCACACAACAATGGAGCTCCACTGAAAAGTAAGCCATTTCTTGAAAACTCTAGTTTTAGTTATGTATTTTTTCTCAAAAAAATATACATTTTTTAGCACAGGTTGGTTGTTCTAATGATTGAAGAATACATAAAAGAGATGGTCACATTTTCCAAAGAATTAGAGAGCTTGGATCACCATTAGTTCAAAAGACGATTATTTCATATGTTGGAAGTTCTATAACTATGAAAGGATGATGACACCTTCAGATGAAACATATGAACATGTTCATGTTTAGACAAGTAGATTCATGCTAATAAAACGAATCAAAAAGAGAACAAGGGTTTTTATTTTTAAAATCAAAATAGTTTTATATTTTGAAAATGTCAAAACTTAAATTTTCTATTTGTATTAAAAGAACAATAGGACTAAATAACTTTTGGTCGAGGGCCATTAATTTATGTACTTTTCAGAGTTAAAAAATAGTTTAAAAAATGATAAAATTGCACCATTGGTTGAAGGGTTTTAATGACACTTAGTTAATTCTCTTTCTCACTTGTGAATTACATGGTCATAGTTTCCCATGTTCCAGGGACAGTGGCCACCGAAATTGTCCTTTATTATTAAGAGTTCCATTAAGAATTTATTAGAACCATTGCAGTCTGTAAAAAATGCAATGGCATATTCTAATTGTGACAAGGATTTACAAACCACTTTATCCAATTGATGCCATTATAGAAATAATGATGTCCACAAATCTAGTTTGATGAGCTTGCGTGCAAGCAAGATAATGTGAAACTAAATCACCTAAATGAAATTTTATGAAAATATATATTGATGTAAAAGGTTGATAAGAGAAGGGTAAAAGGACAATAATACAAGGATTCTTACAAAGCGACCATCTTGATGTTGAGATTGGAAACATGATCATATGATCCATATTTATGTGAGAATAAAATGAAAGAGAATATATATTGTTAGGATTAATTAATAATCCTCCCTTTGACCACCATAGTCTAATTGTCATTTCCTAGCTCAGGAGTTTATTGCCACTTCACTAGTGCGATGGGGGACTCATATGGGGTTAACCTAACACTTGATATGCCAGTTTGAATGAGTTTAGGAGCTCCAGAGGCCAATCCCTATAATTTAGAATCCCACATTGAGTCATAGGAGTTCATCATCAGTTAACCCTAGTCCGTGTTGAGTTATCCTCAGAAGGGCATCAATTAGTTCATCCCCAGTTAGTCTAGTGCCACTTTTCCTTATCAAGGAGGTTAGGCGCATTTTCGTACCTACTTTGTTTAGTTAACTGATAGCGAATTGATTTAGTTGTCCCGAGTTATATTAGTGATCTCTCAATGGTGATCTTCTCACATTGAGTTAGCACTGGAGTTAGTCCAAGTTGGAAAATTCGAATCCTACATAGTGTATTTGAATTCTCCCTATTGTATCATCATTGTATTATACAGAGGTTAATGATAATTAATGTAATGCTACGTTGACCAAATTTTGTCTCCCAGTTGTTCAATTTTTACCATGAATGTTTGATCAGTGTACACTGAATTGCTTCTCTCTTCTACAACCTTCTTTCACAGTGAATTAAATCAGGCCTGAGGATCCAAAGCTTTGCTAAATTAAACATGGCATCAAAGCATATATTCAGGCCAACTTCAAACCTCAAAAACTTCCATTAATGCACTAGAAGATATTGGGTTCCACATAATTCCTGGCATTCTTTCCTTGCTCCCTCTGGATTTTTTCCAAATAAGTCTAGCCAAGTGTGATGCACCCATAGAAATTGCACATGTTGAACTGGAGAGTGTTTGAATTGGTTTGACTTTGAATTGAAGTGCTTTTACAAGTAAATTGAATATTTCTGAAGAACTAGTTGTTCCTTGAAGCTGCAAGATGGAGAATTCAACAACCTTCACTCCCAGTATCCTCACACCCTTTAACTATCTTGATTGGAGACCTGATATGCAGAAAGTGTTGCGCAAAAAAGGTATGTACATGGTCATCATCGAAAGGGAGGTCGAATCCCAACAACCTCTTGAGAAGTTGAAGTATCTGGACAAGCCGGATGAGGCATTTGGATTCATGTGCATTCATATCTCCAGGGTTTTACTCTTCCATATTGATGGATTGAAAACTCCAAGGAATTATGGGAGAAGATCAAATCAGATCCAACTTGTATGGGAAATATCTCTACGAGTTCAAGAAAGCCCCAAGGGCATGGTATGACAAGATGGATTCCTTCCTAATGTCACATAAATTCGAGAGGTGCAAGTCTGACTGCAATGTATACATGCAGTAGAAGGGAGGATTCTTACTATTTATTGTTCTGTATGTGGATAAATTGCTCATTACTAGTGGCTCAGCTGCTGGATTGAGAGGAATCAAGTAAGATTTGAGCAAGGAATTCTCCATGATTGATCTAGGACCACTAAAGAAGTTTATTGGTCTTGAAGTGAATAAAAAATATTAGAGAATCATGATTACATAATACAAATACATAGGATATTTGCTCAAAATATTCCACATGATAGATTGTAAAGAAGCACCTTTCCCCTTCTTATCTAGCATCAGGTTGGAAGAAGATGGCTCCACACCACTGGTTGATAGTACACTTTACATATAGTTTATTGGTATCCTATTGTACCTCACCCATTCCATGCCATATTTATCTTATGTTGTAAGTGTTGTTTCTGGATTCATACAGGAGCCACATGAGCTGCATTAGAAAGCAATAAAGCACATCTTGCATTATGTGCAGGGTCTGAGTGAGTTTGGGATCCACTATTCTGCTGGTGCACAACTAGATCCGATTGGTTTTACTGATTCAGACTTGTCTTGTGATAGTATTGACAATAAATATGTTAGGATTTATAATCCTCCCTTGACCAAACTAAATATTATATTATTTTAGCCTAACTTAGGAGTTTTTTTAATTATTGGGTCCACTAGTACCATTGGGCCCACTTGGCCTAATGGGGCCACATGTACCAGTTACTAAAGTGTGGGGAACACCGATAGAGGCTAATTGCCACTAAATACACTTGCATGCATCAATTTAGGCACCTCTTAGACCAATCACTACATTTTAGGAGCCACTGGGAGTCCCGACACCAACCTCCTTCAATCAGTTGGAGTTGGAACTATTTAAGCTTAGTTATTTTCCAGTTACTTTCAGTTAGTTCACTTTCAACTCAGTTAGCGCCAGTTAGACATGAATGCATGTGGATAAGGTGCCTTTTCTCACCTACCACTTCAGTTAGACTGAGTTAACTGATTATAACTGATTGTGTGACTTGATTAGACATCTGGAGTTAACCATTCGAACTCCGATAGTGATTTAGACATCCTTAGTTAGCCATGCGGTAAGATACAATCACATCTAGTTCATAGATTCGAATCCATCCCTAATGATTCGAATTCTTTCCTATGTAACACTATTATAACACTGGATTATGTAATGAATATAATACTATAATTCCCTTAGCAATACTTGTCTGTTTCCTGCGAGATTTGATTTGTTCAGTTTGTATAATTCATTTCTATTCACTGCATCAATAATTTGGACTATTTTCTTGATGATCTAAATGGCACAACAATTCTAACAAAATCTACATCAAGATTTGTGTTCATGTTGGGATCTAGACCAATCTGTTGGTCAAGCAAGAAGCAAGCAACTCTTTCTCTCTCTTCAGCTGAAGCAAAGTATCGGGGGGCTATGAATGCAGTTATTTAAGAAGTTTGGCTACATGTGATTCTGATCGAGTTTGGCATTCACACTTCTCCTTCAGTAGACCTCTTTTGTGATAATCAAAGTGAAATCAAGATATCCATTGATCCGATACAGAGCCAACGGACCAAGCACATTGAATTCCACATGCACTACATCTGTGAATTAGTGCATAGTAAGGCCATCAATCTAAAAAATACATAAAAAATGCCAAACTAGAAAAACTCTCTTGAGCTCGTGGAATAGGTGGGTGGCCATCAATATCCATCCGGGGTAGTCTTCTTGCCTAAAAAATTTCCAAACAAGAAGAGCTATTTTTTAGCCAATGGAATAGGTGGGTGGCCACCGATACCCATCTGGATCAATCCCCTCCCCCCTAAGAAGAAATGGTGACCATTGCATTGAGTCCCTTATCATATGGGGAAATATGTGCTAAGTTGAGTGACAAGACTAGCTAAGTTGAGTGACAAGACTATTTTTATTTGATATCCTAATAGGGTTGTAACTGTTGTTGATGGATGCATTGGATTTGTTCAACAATTTTGGTTTCCTTATTATCCTTGGTCTGAATAGATGTGGATGATTTATTTATAGAGGAGCATCTTGAATGCGTGGTGTTGCATGGTAAGGGTATCCGGATAGGTGAGGAAATAATTCCTTTGTGTTCTTCTTATTTATGTTGAGTAGAGGGACCTTGTACAGAGGTTGTGGAGGTGTCTGTGATCTGGTGTTCAGTTTCAAAGGAAATTGTGAAGAGGGAAAATTTAACAGTGTGGGATATTATATTCTAGCATTGCTTGATTGAGGTTAAAAAGAATTTGATAGGTGAAAATGTCTTTGTTATCTGATAGAGATGTCCTTTAAAAGTATTAATGACACTACGAGGTTGTGACTCATAAAAAACATGATGCTTCCACATATATTGCTTCCCTAAAATAACATCACAAACTTCAATGGGGACCACATAACACAATACCTAATCTTTGAAAGGATTGTCTCCGTATGGAATATGGCACCAATGACTGACACAAATACCTCATCCTTGGATTAGCCAACCGATGGTGTATGGATGTAGGTGTGGTGTTGTCGATAGCTTCAATATCTTGATGAATTTTTTGAGATCTGGTTCTTTTGGTTTCTGCTATTAACAACAAAAAGTAGGGGATCAGCCTCACCTACATTATGGGGGGAAGAGGTGCTCTTCTACATATGGCCCTTTTAGTTCATGTGGAGGAATTTGAGTGGTAGTGACAATGACATTGGGTTCTACATCAACGATCCGCTTCTGCTTGTCTGTAACTGTGATCTTGAGCTCTAAATAAGAGTTAGAACCAAGATCTGATTATGAATCTTTGATCTTAACTGTCAATGATGTCTTTGAGCGACATTTGTTAGTTTTGTGCTAGGGGATTTTGTGGAACTCGCACCACTTTCTAGTGTCGTTATTTTTCTTTCTATTACCCTTCTTTGCTTATGGATGGAACTAGTTGTCTTAGGGTTGGTTGTCCTTAGTAGTAACATCTTACTCTATCCTTTTTCCCGTGATCCAATGTTTCCCTTGCCTTGCTTCTACAATGGATTCACAAGTACAAGTTCTCACTTATTCTTTTGATAAATTTTTTTCTTTATTTTGACAACATACCAACAATCGACTCCTAGCGAAGATATGTACAGGAATTCCATCCCTGTTAATATGTATCGGTAGGCCATTGTGATATTTAAAAACCAGGTGCCACTTGAAGTCTATGGTACCTAGCTTTGTGCACAAGTTATAAAAGTTGTTGGTGTGCTCTAACAACCTTAAGGAGTGTAAAGGTGAACTTTTCCTCGTCGAAAAAATTGTGGATAGAGAAATACCCTTCTAGAAAATTTAACCATTTATTTAGGGCATCAACATCAATCTAGCATTCAAACAGAGGAATATCAAAGTTAACTTGTACCCTGAAGGGTGTGGATCCTCCAAAGTGACTACTTGATCTTCGTTGCTACTAGTGTACATTGAAGGATCTGTGAGAAATTTTCTATCATCTCATACCAATACATGTGAAATTTTTTTCCACGGCAAATCGTTTCTATAGCAACACTATTCTGTCGCTACAACGACGAATAGAAGTCCAATTTTTCATCGCATTAGCCACACTTCGAATATTCCATCGGTATAGTGACAAGACATCGATGACACATGGTGATTATGGCCTATGCTTCGAAAACCTATGGGCGTCGATATAGTGACATTTATGTGTCGCTAGAGCAACATCTTGGAGGCGCTATAACAATGGAAAATTGTAGAAAATTCATGCGCCTAAGTCACAATGCATCACTAGAGAAACGTCTTGGAGTCGCTATAGCGGTGAAGGATTGTGCAAAATTCATGTACCTAGTTCATAATGTGTCTCTTGAATGACGTCTTGTTGTCGCTATAGTGCTGCACATTTATCAAAATAACAACGAGAAGTCATCGCTATAGGCACGAAAATAGCAGTGTCAAGGCATCGATATTGCGATTATAGTTTGTGGCAAATTAGAAGCGACTAATCACTTATGTGTCACTATAGCAATGTCACTGTGTCATTATATCAACACCAGTACATCGCTATAGCGACGTTTACTGTGTATGTTTTAAAAAAATATAGAATTCCTAGCAAAGATTGTATTTCAAATCTAGGCATACCTCTAGGGACTTACAATGACGTTGGTAGGGAATGAGTATTAGAGACTAAATGTCCTCCTCGAAACTGTATAGGATAGCATATATATTTCAAGAAATCAGCCTATTACTTATTAGTATAGAATTTATTTAAGTCTTGAGAAATGTTATTAGGAAGAAAAATGAGAAAATGGCACACATGCATCCTCAAAGGATTGAGAAACATCCATCCAACCCAAATATCCTACTTTCAATGGAATCCTTCTATCATATCTTACCTCCATTTTCCTACCTCATAAAACTTAACAAGTGCAATATTTCAGCTCTATGTTATGATACCTTGGAATATGAAGTTTGACCCATTCCCAGCCTAGAAGAAATGCCATTATCATGCTCAACAGTTTTGACATACCTTGATTGTGATGGAATCTGGAACAATGTTTGTGTTCTAATTGTGTAGTACACACTATATTTTCTTGTTTATCATAACTATTCATAAATCCCAGTATTGTAATTTATATGGGAAAACTACTTAGAGCATGTATTATATTATTGATACAATATTGTGCTACAATTCTACAAGTCAGATAACTATTCTACAATTCTTACACATTCAACATACAAGATTACTAAAACCATTCATTGGAGAACTAAGAGCATATTGATATTAAAAATGGTGTTAATTCTTTTAAACCTGTTGATCTAACAACATAACCATAAAATATTGGTTATTTAATGCCAAGAATAAGGCCCAATTGTCTAAAATAAAATAAGCATTCCTTCACAGTCACTACTCAAGCAACACCACAATGGAGGATCTTGATAGGAAATATATCTCTATATTAAAATGACCATCAAAGATAAACTCAAAATGTGAGCACAGAGAAACAACATAGAATACTAATATTATCATAAAGACATGGAAGCTTTGACATTTGGAATAAGGGGGACAATAAATGTTGTTGAACATTAGAATGGAATAAATATTTGATAAAGGAGCTAAATAAATAAATACAAGGGAAAATCAAAGTGGCAATTTATCATGAATACATATGGAGGATGTGGGAACCACAGAAGCTAGATTTTCTATGCCACATGGCATCCTCCTCTTGTCATTTTGGATCCATAAGAATACCAAGGGAATTGGGATGATTTGTAAGGTCAATATACTTGGCATGAATCAATTAAGGTCTAATTGGAGTGGAATAGTAACTCCCATGGAAGAGGAATAGGCATTTTGGAGCTAGTGAGACACTTGGACTATATTCCCTAGCTCTATGACAACAATGATGAAGATGCTATGAAACCTATAACACAAATTAGATATGAAGGCTAACAAATGATATACATGAAATGGAAGGGATAAAAATAGCTCCAAGAGGGCGCTCAATGGAGTTAGGGCAGCTAAGATGCTTCCACATGTGATTTGGTGGAAGTGGGAGATTAGGAATTGTTGTACAAGTGGCATTATTTGGAATCTCTTCCCAAATAGAGTTGGAATGCATATATTGGAAGGAATTCGACCCATAGATATCTTGGAAACTTTATAAATGTCAATAAAAAATAATGAAGGGATATTTTTATCATTTGAGAAAATTTCATTTGTGAATTGAGAGAGCTAGTGGATGACTAGTTTCTTGCCTTAGCCAATTTTGAGGGTGAAAGATTCCCATCCAAGTTGGTGTTTGGAGATGCCATTCAGGTATTTCATGGAGATTTATTGGATTTTGTATTTTTAGGTTTAATATACAGGTAATCTCGTGGTTTCTTATAGTGTATCCTATTCTCTCAACCATTTCCAGTTTTTATTGCATATTTTTGCTCATGGAGGGATTGGGCTTTGTGTGAGATATTGTACTCTTTGGGAGAGATTTTCATGGTCAATTCCTGATTGTAGTAATATTAATATACTATTTTATTCATCTTCAGAAAGTATCGGGTCTAAATACCAAATGGTTTTATGTAAAAGAGATTATTAATGAGCAAACAATGACCATTTCCCCACTATATTGATGTATGCCATTGAATGCTAAGGATTTCGAGCTTCTCATGGTCCATTTCTGATTGTAATAAGATTAATATTATTTTTTATTCATTCTAGGAATGTATCTGGTAGAAATATCAAAGGGTTGTATGTAAAAGTGACTACTAATGAGCAACAATGACCATTTCCCCACTATATTGATGTATGCCAAGGTAATGCTGATTATTTCGAATGGAAGAATGTATCTATGATATATTTATGATGAATGGACTGTAATTTATGATTATTACAAGTTTTATGTACATTAATTAAGCATTTGAGGTCATTTTACTCAGTTTAATTACATTTGGAGAAGATTTGGTGCCATTTCCCCAAGGGTCGAATTAGTGATTTTGTAGCTGTTTGGGAGAGGGTCATAACAAACTATATAAAATAAATAATGATGCATATGAGACCTTAAAATTGTCCCTTAAACATTCTCTACATTTTTTCATAAATTCGAGTGGGTTTGGGAGCATTTGAGAATCCATTTCCAGCATTTACCCAGGGGGAATTGGAACCCCAAGTTGCTAGTAAAAACTCCCACCTTGGCCATAATATTAAACCAGATTGAAGAAGTTTTTGTAGGGTCATAAATAATCCCTGAAAATAATATTCATGTCTTAATATCAATCATATAACTTCTCAGAATATTTGGGAGCATTTGGGCTAATTTGGAGACCTAGAAATGAAAACTAGTCAAAGGTCGAAATAGGGAAAAAGTGAAAAATTGGTCATTTTAATAAATTTTGAAAAAGGAACATTACACCTTGTCAGGAATTATATGTATATCAAAAAAGGCATTCATATTTAGTGGGAATCACCGAAGAATAAGTCAATTACATTAACCACTAAGTAGTGCTAATTCTAATAATTAAAAACCACTTTTTATAAAAATCTAATACCTCAAAGTAAGGTAAAGTAGCAAATACCTTCAATTGTAAATTTTCATTTTATGGATTCCTCAAATTCCGAGTCCTATAAAATGTCAACTCATAAAGTTGCAAAAGGATTCAAAGTCACTAAAGTCAGTATTGGTGTCATTTATATGCATACAATTGGGTAGTATAAGATTAAGAAGGTAAAAAACCAAAATATCCACCATACAATTTTTAAAGTTATCTTCACTAAAACGAAGTGACTAGTGAGAGAGAAAAATCCTTACACTAAATATAGGTCCATCCATAAATAGAAAAATATAATTAGTGAAACACTATGCTTATGCGTTAGTTACTTATATCCTCTTATTTTTTCTTATACACTATAGTTGTAGCAACTAATGTAGAACATTGATCTTCTCTCAATTAAGATGGTAAGTGAGTATACAATAGATGATATATACCATACTTTTCTTTTGAGCAATGTCTATGATTTTGCTTTCACAAATTAAAACAACAACAAGAATGTTGTAAATAAACATATATGTGTTCATTGTTTGGATATTCAGGCTACACAATAGTAAACTACTTGGAAATTTGATTTAAAACATTTTTATCCTATTTGACTAGAATTAGATCACAAACAAAATTACACATTATAACATGATGTAGTCATGGAAAGGTCATTAAGAGTGACTTCTTAATGGAGGTAAATATTCTCCTTGAGCTCTATTTGCTCAAATCTAATAAAAAATTGAATGTCTCAAACGTTAACATATATTAACATTTCTTAGGATGACCCATCACTATGATGTTTATCTGAATATCCACATGAACTTAAGAACTAACTGGAAAATATGCTATAGATCATACAGTTGAGTTATCCAGGATATTGGCAGTCCATGCTACTATTCACTCATACATCATAAAATTATCCAAAATTACTTACCTCGAGAAAAATCCACCATCAGTAGCACCCCATCCTAGTCCTATACCAGGAGCAAGAACTTCTCTATCTTTTACTTCGATGGATTGCACAAGTCACCACTCTAAATACACAAGATCCATTAAAATGCTTAATGCACACATTTCAGCTCATTTTGAGGAAAGCTGCAAAGTCAACATAATATGTTAGGGAGGAGCTCCCTTATCCTCAGAAAAAATGCTTTTAAATAGACTTCAACCTCTTAGCGTTAGGTTACTTGTATGAGATTCAGCTAAACCAACATACCTCTGAAAGGAGAGAACCCAGAACTAGAAAATACCATAAAATAGATCATCCAACCCTCACAAATAAAAAGCAGTAGTAGCACAATAGTATGACCAACTCCCAATAAAAAACGACATCATAGTACTCCAAAAAAATCATATAAGGTAGCGATATGGTGGATGGCACCTAACGAGGGCTATTAAGGTAAACACAAGGGTGCAAGAATGCAGAAAGCAACAGATGTGGAAAGGTCTTGCAAAGTACAAGATAAGTATTCAAAACAGTTTTTGGCTCATCCTCACAGCTGATGTAAAGAATGCTCACATATGGAAGGAAAATGCATGAAAAAATGCACAAAAGGTTGAAAATTTCCATGTGGGCATGTTTAACTACTTGCCAGCATTTTATCTTAGTCTTGCATGCATAATGCAATACTTGTGGGAAAGTTTTAGAAAAATACATGCAGGAAGAAAACAATTCTAGCATGAGTGAAGGAAATGTCATTAAAATGCACGCAAGGTCCCCAATATGCCTGCAAGTTGAGGAGACTAATGCCAGCCATGCCTCAATAATATCCTCAAGCCTCAAATATTCCCGTACTTGAGAGTAAAATTTCCCGTAGCTAGTTAAAAATTCCCACAGGGAAATAGAGAAAGAAAAACGCCCACATGGAAATAGAGTAAAAATGCTCACAGCCTGTAAAAATTCCCGAAACTAGTTAAATATGCCCGCATTTAAGTTGCAGAATACACTTACATCGATTCTCCAAATTGGATAAGTAGTTGATTTGGAAAAATGTCCACAACCTGTTTAGAAATTCCTTGCAACCAGTTTGAAAATGCCCGTTGGACTGATAAAATTCCTGCACTACCTTATAAAATGCCTACATGCATCAAACATATGCACGTAGGTCCAAACTAATGCTCGCAAATTTGCACAAAAAGGTTGAAAAATGCCTGTAGGAAACCATAGAAATAGATGAAGTAAAATAGAAATAATTTAGCTACAATATGTTTACAGAAATTAGATGAAGTAAAATGCAGAAATAACTTAGCTACAATATGTTTACAAAAATTAGATGAAGTAAAATGTAGAAATAAATATCTTGAGATGAGTAGACTAGAAAGGTTACAGGGGGAGCAATTAGTCTACATATGGATAGGGGGAGCAATATGGTTAGATAAAGAAAAACAAATAAAGTGATGCAACATTGTGATGTTGTCATTGATGCATGCTTACCTTTTATGAATTTACTAGATGACTTTTGATACATTCATTATGCATGCATGTCCTTAGATGTCACAAAAATTTCAATGATAAAGTTAAACACTTGAAAGGTACAGCTAAAGTAAAACTGTTATGGGAAGTATGAGCTTATAAATATATTCTTCAACTATATTGCACGACCACTTGGATGGAGATGACAGGCACAACAGTAAAGGAAAAAAGATGTTGATGGCATAGGATGATGACATTGCAAAAAGGAATATATAGGTTGATCACAAAGGATTATGACATGGAAAAAAGGAGAAGACAATTTTGACATCAAGTCAACGTGAGGGTAGGTTACCCGACTTTCTCAACTGTATGTGGCCATACGTCTCATGTGTCTCACGCAAAGAGTGGAAGCTCATAATCATCATCACTGGATAAGGAAGCTCATGTGGTCATCTCATCTTCCTTAGGTTAACTCAGCAAGGGGTGGCCAACCCCTTGAGGATAACCATGGTCCTCAGAATATGTCACACATATTAAAAAATAAGCTATGTAACAAAGTCAATAAACATTTCACATATAAATTGTAAAAAGCACAAATATAGGTATATTAATTACTTTAATCGACATAGTATTATCAAACAGAGAGCCACATTAATAATCATTAAAGTAATGAAAACAAAAACATTAATAACATAATCATTCAAATGCTACAATATTGGACAATACTGAAAGGGTGGGGGGGGGTAAACAAAGGCATATCCAAATCTAGGCAACTAAGGTATCCTATGGTAACTTCTTGTAAATGTAAGAGCAGCCATAAATCCATAGATCAAAGTGAGCCTTTGTTTAAATATGCATTGCTTATCCTAAAGCTCTTTCACAAAAACAAAGAATTTCCTTTAGCCAAGATTGTAATTACTTATTATAGTCTTCTGTTTAACAAAACATTCCATTTATAAAATGTCCAAACTTTTAAAACACTTTTAATAGAAAAAGACAATAGAGTTTCTAAATATTAAGATCTCCATCCTTGATTACTAATTTCAAAATGGTTTAGGAAATTTGAATTCTCTCAAGATATGGGAGAAAGAGATAGTATGAAATCTGTTCATAATGGAAAATAAATCCAAATTGGTAATTTGAGAAGTTTTATATATAAAAAAAATTATTCTTTGAAGTTTTATGTTTTGGAAGCCCGGAAGGTGATTTTATGAGGGCCAATTCATACCTTGGAGCATAGTGTTTAGTCATTTGACTCCATCCAATGGAGATGCTACCATTATGAGACATTCTGAATCTATCCCATCTAACGAAATATCAAGTGTTCAAACTTAATTTATTGACTGTTGAGCATGATAGTGGCATTTCTTCTAGGATGGGAATGGCTCAAACTTTATATTCCGAGGTAGCATAACATAGAGCTGAAATATTGTACTTGTTAAGTTTTATGAGGTTGGAAAATGGATGTAAGATATGATATAAGGATGCCATTGAAAGTAGGAGATTTGGGTTGGATGGATGTTTCTCAATCCTTTTAGGATGCATGTGTACCATTTTCTCATTTTTCTTCCTAATAATATTTCTCAAGACTTATATAAATCATATACTAATAAGTAATAAGTTATGTGCTTGAAATATATATTCTATCCTATACAGTTTTGAAGAGGACATCAATTTCGAGGATGACATTTAGTCTCTAATACTCATTTCCTAATAACATCATTGTAAGATCCTAGAGGTATGCCTAGATTTGAAGTACATCTTTGCTGCTGATGTAGGGGCATGTTTACAGCTGGAAAAGGAAAAAAAAAGCATTCGAATCAGTTTTGGTTTACTACAGGAGTTGGATCCTGAAATATAGATTGTAGGTTAGGATTAAATTGGATTTCAGTTATTTGTTTTAACTGTTTGAGACATAATCACAAATAGGATATTATTGGTTGTTTGTTACCCTCATTCGAGGAAGAGAGCTATGCTATGTCTATTTAGTATTGTAAATTCGATGATTAGAGGTTATAATACATTGTGCAGACATTGTGAACTAGATTTTCTTTGTGAATCAATAGAAACCAAAAATTTGTCGAAATGGTTATATTTTTCTGTTTTTGAGTGTGTATTCTCCATTTATGGAAGGTAAATGAAGTTGTTACAGTATTGATATTTCATGAAAATACTCAGTATTCTGTTTGAATGTTTTATATTGCGTGAACGGTCCATTATCAGCGATAGTGATTCTGTTAATGAATTTTGAAGACATTATTGTTGGCCATTTGCGTCGACATCATTTTGGTATATGTTAATGAGAACCAAACCTAGGAGATAATAGTGAATCAGAAGTAGAGGGTGGTGACCAAGAAGAAGAGGAAACACCAGAAACAACTAAGATTGAGTTGTTAAGGTTCATGTTAGGTTCTAGCTCTAGACCAAAACCCTCCTTGTCTACTTATGATGGGAATTTGTCGGCAGAAGGGCTCATAGACTGATATTTTGATTATTAATGGATAGAGGAGGATACAAAGGTAAAACTAGATGTGACTAGATTGAAAGGCCATGCAACACTATGGTGGGATAATGTGCAGGCTGAGAGGAAGAAGAAAAGCAAGTCAGTAACAAAAATTTGGGATAGGATGATTGCTAATATGTGAGGTAAGTTCTTTCCTAAGGACTACCAACTAAGCCTCTATAGACATATGCAGAACCTTAGGCAAAGGTCGCTGATTGTTAGATAGTATACAAAAGATGCCTTTGAGAAAACAACTATATACATCAATGGGTTGAGAATGAAGATTCAAGATGAGATTAATATGTTATCTCCTAGAACTATGGAAGGGGATTATAATTATTCTCTAAGGGTAGAAGAGAAGATAGCCAAGAAGCAAACCTTTGGTAGAGGAAGAGGATCTACCAAGGAAAAGGGACAAACAACTGGAAGAGAGAAAGTTTCAACCTACAATGATGAAGCTGGTGGTTCTAACCAGCAATATCAAACAAGGAAAGGAGATGAACCTTGATTTGGAAGATCCTACCATAGAGGTAGAGGTAGAGGCAGAGATTCAGTCTACCGGTGCTACACATGTAACAAGCTAGGCCATCGGTCCTATGAATGCCTTGACAATGAAAATGTAGGACAAAGAGGAAACTATGTTGCACAAGGAAAGTAGGCAGAGGCACAAGCTCTTATGGTAGAAAATGCACTTGAGGTCGGGGAAGCTCTTCTTATGAACAAGGTGCTATTGAAACCAAAGAAGGAGGTGGTATAGTTTTCACAAAGGAAGGCCTTATTTCTAACTACATGAAAAGTTCAAGGGAAATGTTGGAAAGTAGTTATTGATAGTGGAAGCACCAACAATTTGGTGTCCATTGAAATGGTGGAAAAGTTGAAGATTAGGAAAGGCTAAGCATACAACACCTTACAAGGTATCATGGATGCATAAGGGACACCAATGGATGGTTACAGAACAAAGTGAAGTGGCATTCCAAATAGGCAGATATCAAGGAAAGGCCTTGTGATATCATACCTATGGATGTGTGACATGTTATACTAGGAATACCTTGGCAATTTGATAGGAAAGTTGTGCATGATGGGAGTAATAAATGTTATAAGTTCGAGATGGGTGGTATCCAACACACTTTGCTACCTTTACAAGAAGGAAATGGAGATGTGTAAGAGGAGCCAAAAACTCTGGTGCTCAATGAGAAAAAGTTCTTATAGTAGATGACAGAAGAAGAGGTGTGTTATGATATTGTTTGAAAACCAAGAATTGAACTTGTTAGTACTGTCATCTCATATTTTCCAGTGGAAATTAAGGACATATTAGAGTATTACCAAGACATTCATGTAGTTAATGACTTAACCAATGCATTTCCATCGAAAATAAGCATTAGTCACCACATAGATCTGATACCTGGAGCAAGCCTACCAAACAAGGCTGCTTATAGGATGACCCCAAAAGAAAATGAGGAAATTAGAAATTAGGTTAAAAAATTGTTGGATAAGGGCCTGGTTAAAGAGAGTTTAAGTCCATGCACTTTCCCAATAGTGTTAAGCCCAAAGAAGGATCACGAATGGAGGATGTGAAATGACTCTAGGGACATCAATAAAATCATCATTAGGTATAGGTTTCCTTTTCCCAGGGTAGATGATTTGATGGACTGTCTGAGTGGATCAAAATACTTCACCAAAATTGATTTGAAGAGTGGTTATCATCATATTAGGATTCGGAAAGGTAGATTGATTTGAAGAGTGGTTATCATCATATTAGGATTCAGAAAGGTGATGGGTGGAAAACAAAGTTCAAAACCAATGATGGATTGTATGAGTGGTTGGTCATGCCATTTGGGTTAACCAATGCCCCAAGCACTTTCATGAGGCTCATGAATGAAGTGCTTAAATATTTCATAGGGAAATTTGTCATAATTTACTTAGATGATATCTTAATATTTACCCAAACAAAAGAGGAGCATGCGAGGCACCTCAAATATGTTTTGGACATGCCGCCGAAAGGGAATTTATTAATGAATGTTAAGAAATGGTTCTTTATGAAAAAGGAGTTAGTATATTTGGGATTCATTATTTCACAAGGAGGACTGAAGATGGACCCATAAAAGGTGGAGGAACTCCTAAACTGGCAACACCAAAGAATGTTTTCGAAGTCATAAGCTTCCATGGATTAGCTAGTTTTTACATGAAGTTCATCAAAAACTTCAGTGGTATTTGTGCTCCAATTATTAAAAACATTAAAAAGGATAATAAAACATTCTATTGGACTGTAACAACTAATAGGAGTTTTAATCTGTTGAAAAGGAAAGTGACAGAGAAACCTGTGTTGAAGTTTCCATACTTTGACAGTCTTTTCCAAGTAAGATGTGATGCAAGTGGCACAACCATAGGAGTTGTGCTGAACCAAGAGGACAAGTTGGTGTCTTATTATAGTGAAAAATTAAATGAGGCTAGGCAGAAATACTCATCCTATGATGATTTTTATGCCATAGTATAGTCTCTAAGGCATTGGAGACACTACCTAATGCCCAAAGAGTTTATATTATTCTCTGACAATCATGCCTTGCAGTTTATAATGCAGCATCCCAAACTAAATCAGAAGCATGTGAAGTGGGTTGAGTTCTTGCAAGGTTTCAGTTTCGTTATCAAGCATGCAAGTGGCAAATCTAACCAAGTGGAAAATGCCTTGAGTAGGAAAAGCTTAATGGTGCAAGAGAGTCAAGTTCAATTCGTAGGATTCTATTTTCTTAAATATTTGTTTAATTCTGATATAGAATTTAACGAATATTATGAGATAAGTTTAAATCCTGCCTAAAGATATAGGGGGCCTTGGAATGACTACATATTGCAAGAGGGACTGTTATTGAAGGACATCAGACTATGCATTCCACAAAGCTCTATGAGGGAGGATTTGATTCAAGAGAAACACAATGGAGGATTGATTGGACATTTTGGCATAGACAAGACAATTGGGTAGTTGAGTCACTTCTACTTTTGGCCTAGGATGAGATCAGAAGTAGAGAAGTTTGTAAAAAGGTGTAGGATTTGTCAGCATGTTAAGGGGAGGAGCCAAAACACAAGGTTATACACTCCTTTACATGTTCCAAGCAGGCCTTGGGATTCAGTAAGTATGGATTTTATTATGGGTTTACCAAAGACACAAAGAGGTAATGATTCCATATTTGTAGTTGTAGATAGGTTTAGCAAGATGGCACATTTCATACCATGCTATAAGACTAGTGATGCAACACATATATCAAATTTGATGTTTAATGAAATTTTTAGGTTGCATGGGCTACCAAAGAGTATAGTTTCATATAGGAACAGTAAGTTTACAGGACATTTTTGGAGGACTCTATGGAAAAAGATAGGAACTAAACTGAACTTTAGCTTAGCCTATCATCCCTAGACAGATGGCCAGAATAAGGTAGTGAATAGAAGTTTGGGTAATATATTGAGAAGCCTAACTAGTGAGAAGCCAAGACAGTCGGATCATGTGCTAGCTCAAGTTGAGTTTGCATACAACGATTCACCCAATCTAAGCACAGGCCTAAGCCCTTTCCAAATTTTGTATGGAATGCATCCTAGGGTTTTATATGAGCTAAGATACTTAGGTGAATTCGAAGGAAGGAGTGCTGAAGGTGAAGAATTTTCTACAACCATCACCAAGCTACATGAACAAGTCAAGAAACAATTACAAGAGAACAATCAGAAGTATAAGTCTAGACTAGATTTGAGGAGTAGAGAGGTCAACTATGAGGTAGGTGATCTAGTCTTATCTTACCCAAGGAAGGAAAGATTCCTAAAAGGTGAATATAACAAGTTGAAATTCAAAAAAATAGGACATTGCAAAATTCTTAGGAAGTTTTCAACCAATGCATATGAATTGTAGCTACCATATGGGATTAGTATATCTCCTATATTTAACATATCTGATTTATATCGTTATGAAAAGGATGGAACATAACAACTTACAAATAATATAGATACAAGTATGGATAAGGAGGTGGAGTGGGAAAATCAAATGCCAATGGCAAAGCCTTTGGAGGTTGAAAATATCTTAGACACCATATTACCTAAGAAGACTAGAGGCAGAGAATACCTATATTACTAGGTAAAGTGGAAAAAGCACCCTGAAGAAGATGCTGCTTGGATGAATGTAGCAGAGATTGAGAAGAAGGTAATGTAGTGTAAAATAACTAGTCTCAAACAACTCACCAACCTCCATATGTTACCCACTAACATTAATTCTGAGACTTGTGTAGAGCCTGCATGGAGACTTATATAGACCTACATGGAAGATCTAGACTATGCACACTTGCTAAAGACTAGTGTCTCTCTTCTTTGGTGGTGCACCCCTTCTGAAATGTGGTCTCTCTCACAATGATATGTACTTGACCTACTAGTATTTGGAACCACTGGGGAAACTTCTAGATGCACCAAGTTCCTTATTAGTTTAGTGCATGGGAACACCTTGTGGATAGACATGGCTTATCCACTTCATGTTCACGATATACATGCCTTGAATGGCCTATTAATGGATGGATAGGATGTATCAAATGCCTTTTAGGGTACCGGTAAGCACAACGAGTCCAAAATTGAACCCATCCGATATGACTAGTATGGTACCAAGAGAGGAGGATGGGGTTCCTTCATTACCCTTATAAACACTGACAAGGTTTGAAATCTCTAGTTTGAATGAAATTTATGTGGGATATGAAAATAATTCTAAGGCCTCCAAAGTTTACATTCAATCCCTACAGAATATATGTGTATGTCAAGATGTCAAATTTGATCAGGATGCAAGGACCCCTAATCCTAAGGGTTCTCCAATAGACATTGACGAGGTAGGGAAGCATGCTGCCCCAAATATTGATCCATAGATTTAAAATAAATTAGATACAGATAGTCAAATTCTAGCACACGTACAGATACTCTTTTTCCTTGTAGTTCAATTAAAGGACCTAGATAGGTTACATAAATATTACAAGAGGTACAAGAGCAAGTAGGAGAGCTCGATTCTTTTTTTGGGGGGAGTTAGTCATCCTCTTAATAAGTTTCCTAATTATGTTGAATTGAAACCTTTATTGTTTAGAGCATTCCAGTTATGAGGAAGTAGGAGGTGATTTGAATATTCACTTACATACACTTAGTCTACAATTAAATACATTTAAGTTGCAGAATACATTTTAATCAATTTTCCAAATTGGATAAGCAGTTGATTTGGAGAAATTCCCACAACCAGTTTGAAAATGCCCGTTGGACTGATAAAATGCATGCACTACCTTATAAAATTCCCACAGGCCTCAAACATATGCATGTAGGTCCAGAAAAATGCCCGTAAAAATGCACAAAAAGTTGAAAATGCCCGCAGGAAGCCATAACAATAGATGAAGTAAAATGCAGAAAGAAATTAGATACAATATGTTTGCCGAAATCTACATTTGTGAGATATTAATTTTCATTGATTCTGAAAATTATGTGAGACAAATTAAATATCTTGAGATGAAAATACCAACAAGGTTTCAGGGGGAGAAATTTGTCTACATATTGATAGGGGGAGCAATATGGTTAGATAAAGAAAAGCAAATAAAGTGAAGCAGCATTGTGATGTTATCATTGATGCATGCTTACCTTTTATGACTTTACTAGATGACTGTTGATACATTCATTATGTGGGCATGTCCTTACATGTCACAGGCATCTCAATGATAAAGTTAAACACTTGACAGGTAAATCTAAAGTAAAGCTGTTATAGGAAGTCTGAGCTTATAAATATATTGTCAACTATATTGTATGCCCACTTGGATGGAGATAAATTTCCATAAGTCCTTGATTTTTTTCAATTGTATGCTTGATCATGGCATCATAGGTGCACTATAAATGACCGCAACTAATTAAATAATCGCACATTTAATTTGAAAAATAAATTTACATCAATTCTCCAATTTGGATAAGCAGTTGATTTGGAAAAATGTCCGCAGCCTGTTTAGAAAAGGAAATAAAGTGAAGCAACATTATGATGTTGTCATTGATGCATGCTTACCTTTTATGAATTTACTAGATGACTGTTGATATATTCATTATGTGGGAATTTCCTTATATGCCATAGGAATATAGTCTTCATCTTTCTATGATTGCATACTTATGCAGGCATGTCCTTACATGTCAAGGGCATTTCAATGGTCTGTTGACATTTCAAGACCACCTGCAGGCATCTTTCCACCTCTATTTTAGGCATTTTTGGGTTCAACAGGCATTTATTTATCACCCTGTGGGCATGTTTAACTAGCTGCGGGCATTTTATCTTACTCTTGCATGCATAATACAATACTTGTGGGAATTATGTCCATTAAGTGCAGGATTTAAATGTATTCAAAAGATTTCACTAGCTCAGAGTTATACTTGGAAGCAAGGTTGATAGGGGTAGCAATATGGTTAGATAAAGAAAAGGAAATAAAGTGAAGCAACATTGTGTTGTTGTCATTGATGCATGCTTACCTTTTATGAATTTACTAGATGGTTGTTGATACATTCATTATGCGGGCATGCCCTTACATGTCAAGGGTATATAGTATTCATGTGTGGGTGCTTGCATACTTATGCGGGAATCCCCTTACATTCCATGCGTATTTCAATGATTTGTTGACATTTCAACACCTCCTGAGGGTATCTTTCCATCTCTATTTTAGGCATTTTGGGGTTCAGCGGGCATTTATCTATTACCCCTTGGGCATGTTTAAATAACTACGAGAATTTTATCTTACTCTTGCATGCATAATGCAATACTTTTGGGCATTATGTCCATTAATTGTGGGCTTTAAATGTATTCAAAATATTTCATTAGCTTAGAGTTATACCTGGAAGCAAGGTTGATAGGAAGTAGGTGAAGTATTTTTTGTATAAAACCATCCATATTAATCAATCAGTGGAGGGAAGATAGGAGAAAACCCTGACTGTATCTATCAATAAAAACCTAACTCCAATTTATGGAGGGAATATAGGAGAAACTCTCATACACGCTTCTATTAGCTTCTTATAGTTACTTACGGTACGGTTCAAATAACCTACAGTGCTCCGGATTTGCTTACACTCCGTCGCACATAAGGTAGGGTTCGTAATAGGGCTCATTAAATTCAGTAAGTATGAGGTTTAGGTCTCATCACTACAACAAAACCTTATGATTAGCGTCTCTTTTAGTGTCCTTTTTAGCGTCCACTATCACTTTTAGTGTATTTTTCACCATTTTTTGGTAAAAGTGGACGCTTTTACACGGGATGGCGCTTTTAATGGCATTATTAGCGTCCCTTTTTAAAATTTGACCCTAATTTGGACACTAATTAGCATCCCAATTAGCGTCCAAAATAGCATCCCATATAACGCCCATAATAGCCTAAAAAAAAACGTCTAAAATAGCTCCAATATTAGCACCATATTGAGCCAGGGTTAGCGCGAGGAATTGCGCCCTACTTCCTACTTCTGCTCAACACCTCATAACAACATCCATATTCGGTTCATTTTGAGGTGTTCCTTCCCACTCTATTTTGTGTAGGCATCTGCTCAGCTCAACAACTCTTCATGACAACATCTGGATTGGGTTCATTTGGAGACATGCCCTTCCACCCCGGTTGATGTAGGCACTTGCTCAGTTCAACTTCCTTTGGAGGCACACCCTCCCACCTTAGTCTATGTAGCCACCCTCTTTATTCTGAACCAACATACTCTTCAATGTATTCATTATTTTGCAGCACAACTCAACCACTATCATTTTAGACTTGGTTTTAGTTTTCTCACATTAACTAAAAAGGGATCCTGAGAGGAAGAAAGAAGGGATCCTTTCCCCTTCAATTAGGAGGAATTGGTATGAATGGGAGTCCCATCCATCACAATATGATGTTTGGATTTGGTTCACACCCCATTATCAAATTAGATTGGTTAATTAGTTAGGTATATTATTAAATAATGGTTATCCTTTTGACTTGTCAAATGTGGACATGCATGTAATCATATCAAAATGTTATGAAGCCTTCATCTAATATAAGCTAGTATTTTTTTCTTCTTATATGTATTTTGTTGATTCTAAGTTCAATTATTGAGTTTCATATGTATGTGGATCAATAATTTATTACATAAATTTTGTTGATACATTTGATAATTACCATTTAACTATTTTATTTTATTTTTATTGTTTTTTTATGTGGTTCGTTGCACCATAACTTCGTGGAAAGAATTTCAAGGGGCCCACCCAAAGGGACCTCACCCTGTAAGCACCAGTTTTGGGAACTTGTCCCCGGAAGGGATAGAGAATTCAAGCGTTGACCTCGACCTACTAACATCTTGGCCACATAATCTCCACCAACTGAGCTACCCCACTGGACTAATTTTTAACTATTTATTTATTATAGTAGATTCAATATTTAATATATATAGTCATATTAAAATTGTTATGATAATTAAATACATAAAACTAGAACACACTAACACTTCACTTCTATACCAAACAATCCTAAAAGAAATATTAAAAAAAGAGTGAAAAACTAAAACAACAATAAAAACAAATTATATAACAATAGTTAGCAATAAATCAATATTTTCAAAAAAGAATAGGACTTATGAAACACTTAATACATCTGAAAATATCACAAGCCAAAATATATAGATAATTTAAAATCACATGTTTTTATTTTTATTTTTTATCTTAATATAAAAAACATTAATATTATTGTATACATAGACTCTAGACTAAAATCTATTTTAACCTACAAACTAAATATTAAAATTAAAAACAAATTACAAATTAACAAAAAAATAAAACAAAAACAAAGTAATTATTCAATTCCCTACTTACTAAATATTAAAAAAAGAAATATCATAAAACAAAATAACAAAAAACTAAAAATAATAAATATAAAACACACGTTAATATTTAAAAAAGAAACATCAACATTTTAATATTAAAAATGAAATATCATAAAATAAAATAACAAAAACTAAAAATATTAAACATAATTTAAAAAATGTTAAACAATGCAACAAACACTAGTAAAAAGAAACATCATATAAACAAAGTAGAAACACTATATTAAAAATTAGAAACAATTCCAATAATAAATATAATTTAAAAAACATGTTAATATTTAAAAAAGAAACATCATAAAATAAAATAACAAAAACTAAAATTAAATTAGAAACATTATATTAAAAATTAGAACCAATTTCAATAATATATACCATTATTTTAATATGTACTATTATTTTAATATATACTATTATTTCCCCCTTAAATGCATTCACTACATTCGCTCCTTGGTATGGTTTTTGATGCTTAGTTGCTCTGCCCTCCCCATGTTGTTGATTTAATAGCTCCTATCTCCATTTCAATAGCTCTGAACATTGCAGTTTGATGGCAGATTTTATATCATATTAAAGGGTTTTTATTATTTTATTATTTCATTAATGAAATTTCTTATTGTTTTGCAGGAGGCCAGCCCAGGCTAAATACTACAACTTTCTCATCCATGAAGCTGAATGTAATTAGATTTTTTTTCTAAATTCATTTGCTCTGAATAGTATTTCATTGGTTTTCTTAGAATATATGCAGAAGATCAAAGGTAGCTTAAGGAAACACTGTAATTTCAATTTTTTTCTTAGTTTTTTCTAACCAGTTTCATTGATTTTCAGAACATGAAT
Organism: Pseudotsuga menziesii; assembly: GCA_001517045.1. Lineage (NCBI taxonomy): Eukaryota > Viridiplantae > Streptophyta > Pinopsida > Pinales > Pinaceae > Pseudotsuga > Pseudotsuga menziesii. The sequence goes on from LPNX010183311.1 coordinate 111,310, forward strand.
GAAGGTGATCCAATAAATCGAATACAGTTGGAGAGAGATGGATTAGCCAGGAAGAGAGCCAAAGAGGAAGAATTCAATCATTAGAGGAGGAGGGAAGTAATCCAATCTATGGTATGTTTATGATAATTTTTTTTATTTGAGTTTTTGAGTTTTTTTATTCCAAATTTCTAATGCCTATAATGAAATATTCAATTGTAGAGGTCCCCACAAGATTTCATGCGGACGTAAAACATATTCAATAAAGTTCACTGGAGGCTCAAAGTTTTCACCAGCCCTAACTCTTTGTTCATAAATTTTTGAAAAAAAAAGAAATTAATAGCATTCAAATAAAAATCATAGCACTAAAACAAATGAATGAGAATGAATAATACCAAGTTTTTTTTTATAAACCAATCTCAATTACTTAAATGATACTAAAGCAGTAAGAACCTTGATCTTTTGGTAGGTGTAAATGAAGGAGGAATGAATCTCTAAGATTCATTGAAATATATATATATATATGTTTTTAAATTTGTTTAGTGTTAAATTTTTATCTATTTTTTAAATAAAATAAATTATTATTTAAAATTTAAATAAAAAATATATTTCATTCTTTTGAAAAAAATTATAGTTTTTTATTACTTTTAAAAAGATTAAATTATAGTTTTTTTATTACTTTTAAAAATATTATCATTTTATTTGTATAATTTATATAATTTTATAATTTTTATTATTTTTTAAAATGTTATTATTTTATTTAAATAGTTTTTTATTACATTTTAAAAATATTATATAAGGTAATATAATATTCAATTCACAACATTAATTTATGTCATTTCTTTTTATAGATTATATTTTCTTATAAATTTGTTTAATGATAATATTTTAATTTTATCTATATTAGTCATAATAATTTTAACTAACAATTATAAGATGTTATTATTAAATTTTTCGCCTGTTTTAATTGGAAATGGTTCATAATTGTTTTCAAAAGCATTACTTAGTAAGCATAAAGTTAATTCAAATATAAATAATATAGTTATGTAAAAATTGTATTCACTATTTTTCATAATTTACAAAGAAATTAAAAGATGACATAAAACATGAAAAATAAATTCTTAATTCTCAAAATTTATAAAGAAGTTAAAAGATAAAAACTAGTTTTTCATCTCACAATATTGTTAAAATTAAATAATTTTTTCAGCATTGTCTATGTTTCTTTAAAAGAATAACATAATTTAAAAAAACAAAAATGAATTACATTAATATTCTACTTGTATTTAATATGATAAATAAAACGATCTAATAAATATTATAAATCATTGATTTCATAAATATTTTATGTATATTAAGAGTAAATGAATGAGAATAATGGTTTTAATTTATTATACATAATATAGTGAATTATTGAACTTTGATTATAGATAAAAAATGATTAAAAAGACTAGTTTTATGTACACTTTCATTATGATAATAATAATATTATGTTAAAATTAAGGATATTTAAAAAAAAACTAAAAAATGTTTTAATAACTATAATAAGATTTGTTTGTTAAGAAATAAATTTCTTAATTCTTATTAATAGTAAAATTTCTACAATAATTTTTTTATAAGATAATTTTTTTATATATACAAGATAATTATTTTATATATACATTTATGAATGAGAATTGGTATTAGCATTTAACCTTAAATAGCATCCATAATAAACTCCCTATTAAAATACAAAGTTGTCTTAACCATTTGTTACTTTATGGTGGTATCAAAACATGATGCAAAAAAGGAAGCAAAAATTGGTGTAAATTTGCAAGCGAAAATTGGCACATATTTGGAAGTAAAATGTGGTGCAAAATAGGATGCTAAAGTGGTAGCACAAATGGATGCAATATTGGACGTTAATTTGGATGCAAATATGGTGCTAACGGGGATGTCATTTAGGAAGCAAAAGTGGACGCTCTCTAGGAAGCAAAATAGGATGTTATTTAGGAAGCAAACCTCGGCGTTGTTTAGGAAGCAAAGTTGGGCGTTATTCTGGAAGCAAAAAAATAGACGCTATTTTGGACATCATAAATGATGCTATCTAGGACGCAAAAAAAGACGTTTTTTGAGACGCTTTAAGTTTTGTCCATGACGCGTCCCATTTAGCGTCTAGTTTGACCACTCAATGTAAACAAAAATTACACTAAAAAGGGACGCTAAATGGGACGCTAATTCTATGATTTGTTGTAGTGTGAGGTAAGTAACAATTTATATGCATGAAACTATTTTTTCTCTTTGTTCCATATGTTATTGACATATTGTGTTTTACAACTTGGAACTTTATTATATATGCCTCAATATTCTTGTTGATCACTGTTATTTTCTTGCATCATTTGTAGGTGGATTTCATCTAAATAAATCCATAAAGAATATATTTGGTATTGGAAGAGAGAAATTCCTCGTATAATGTGTGAAATGCAGAAGTATTTACCTCTAGTGTTTTCCAATGCCCAAGAACAATATCTCATACACCAAGTTGAGGAGATTGAATTGTGTGGACCTGTAAACTCAAGGTCAATGTGGATGGTGGAAAGGAATTTGAAGTCATTGAAGGCTTTTGTTATACAAAGAGCACGTACTAATGGTTCTATGATGCAGGGCTATATGGTATATCAATCCATGCATGGAAAATTTGAGGGTCTATATATAGCCCATGCGCTATATTAAGGGGGCTAAAAAAAATTAGTGGGCCATTTTCTTATATGGAAAGGATTTTTCCAGCTAAAATATATTCACCCAATATTTATTAGAAAAAAAAATCAAAATGAATAGCTTCCCTTATATTACTGAGGAAAATGAAAAAAACTATTTCTCGCCCTAAAAAAATCTCCCTCCAATCTATCTTTTGCCCCTAATTTCTAGATAAAATCTAGTGAAATCACTCATTCGCCCCAAAATTTTAGTAATGGATGCTCCTAAGGGTTATTTCACGCTCCATTTTCCTTATAATTTGGGAATATGGTTGCAATTTCTTGTATTTTTAGCCAATTTCATGTGATACCTTCTTTGATCCCTTGATTTTCAGTATTGGAGTGAAAATCAAGGGCTATTTTTTTCTATATAAAGGATACGGTGATTCATGGTTCATCCACTTCATATCGTGCTTGCAGGGTGAAGGTTTTGGTTCATGAGATTCCATTTTTCATTCTCAGTTTTCTCGACATTTTAATCTTCACATAGCATATCCATTATCGAAATCTCAGGTCTTGAAGGGGAATTCCACACATGCAATTTATCATAGAATACAAACTCGCATCACACATTTTATCCAATAATTAATCTGGTATTATTTTTATCATGTTTTTTATTTTTATTTTTTATCCATAGTTACAATATATTATTATATTGTAAATTTACCTTTTTATCATTCTTTTTATCATGGATGCTTTTTTAGGCATATTGAATTCTAGGGCTCTTGATTCTTAGGGCTCATTGATGTGTTATTAGGGTTTTATTCTATCCTAGGACTATTGGTTTCATGAAAGTGTTATAGGGCTCAAAAGATATGATTTATTTTATGCCTTGTCATGTTTAAACTATCGACTAAAATTTATATGTTGTTAGTGGGTGCTACTCTTGATGGAGAGACGCCACATGGTTTTTATGTATTCAAACGAAATTTGACCCTATTGTTTAAAATGTTCTTTTATTAGGATCTTGCTTTGCAACTATTATTGGATATAAGGCATTAATGAGAGTGTATATGTTCATAGTTTATGTCTGTTATTGTTGATGCTTGGGATCTTTGTAATACAAATGAATGCACATTGATTTTAATGGTGGGGCTACAAAGGAATGGTCCTTATTTTGGCTATCTTATTGTAGATTTATGCAAAGTGTACTGGTATATTCTTTTATTGTATTAAGAAGTTTGTGTATGGTAGATTTTTTTATTTGTATTGCCAAGTTCATCAATTTTATTTGTGACCAAAATTTGTTGGGCTCGTTACTTGTTTTACAATATTTTGTTTTTTATAAGGGTCATTTAGAAGTAAAATTATTTTTGGTGATTTGTTTTGATGTGTAATTTCTATCATCATCCAAGAGTGTATCTAGTTATGTATGATAAAAATATGATTTAGTTGGAACATGATACTTTATTTCCATCATGATTGTATATAATATGTATAGGGCATGTTTGAGAGAAGATGTAGACATTATGTTATTTGACATATAATCTATTGTATTTAATGAGGGTGTTAAAACAATTTTACCACATTTTGCATGGTTTAAAAAATTGTAAGGACATGGATACAAATACCTCCTTAGTTTATCTAAGAAAAAGTGGTCTTTAACAAAGTAGTTCTAATGATATGCGTGATGATGCATTAATGTGTTTTCTATTAGTTAGTTCATGTTCTTATTTCTAATAACCATTGGAGGTTTCTAACTAACTCTAAAAATTATAAATCAAATGACATAATTCATACTTTGATTGTCAACAAAAAAAAAGTGACATTTGTATCTATAAATAGATAAGCAGGTTATTTTTTTCCGAGAGAGTAGCTTAAAAATGAGAGAAAATAAGCTAATTGGGAATTCATACATTGTATTAAGGTTGTATATCTTGAAAATACTCCACATTGTAATAATGGTTTGTGGGTGCCATAATCACTCCATAGTAGTGCCATAGCGTAAAGTGTTCAATTCTATCAATTTGTCTGCATTTCAAGATTTGGGTCCCCACATGTTTGTTGGACCATTAAGGGATGAGATAAAAAGTGGATTCCCCTCTTTCGCTATATCTTGTTAGTGTAGTTGTGTTTCACAAACACCTCCAATTGTGAGTGACCCAATAATGTTTGTGAAAAGTATAAATAAATCCCTCCTCTCCTCATTCATGCAGTTATGCATTTGATGGTCTAGGAGCCGAGAGATTCAAGCTATGGTATATGCTATTATATTGCACTACCCTAGTAATCTACATAATCAAAAGTTGAGTCTTCCTAGAAAAATATTCACCAAGATGTTATAAGGTTTTATAATTTGATGAAAAATTCACCAAGTTTTTACAATATTTTATAATTCAGTCGAATATTTGCCAAGATTATACAATATATTATAATTTAGTGAAATATTCACAAATATTTTACAAAATACTTTTATAGAATGAAATATTAGCCAAAAGATTATATATACATATTACATTATTGATAAAATAGCCTTCAATTTTTCATATATATTAGGGAGATTCTCCCATTTATTGTACATAAAAAATTGGGGGTGTTCTTAAAATTATCCCTGAATCCATGGTGTACATTAGCCAATATATTCCAAATTTAGCAAAAAAGATCAATCTGCCTCGCATTTGGCATGTCAACTCCATAAACAAATTTGAAGGGGAGGTCCTATTGGGGAAAGGTAGAACGGGGAAAGTGAAAGGTAATTGAATGGTGTATATTTAATTTATTATACAATTAATTTTTCAATTTCATATATATATATATAATACTCATGTAATTTTTATTATTCCATCAGTATTTTAAGGTAAACTTAATTTCCTTCAATTATAGCTAATTTAAAATTTTTAATTGTTATTTTTTCATATAGTTGGTCACATGTGAGATGCACTACATTAACAAATTGCAAACAATCTTGATTGGATGGAGGAATGGATAGAACGATGTACATAATTATATGGTACCTTATCATGGGAAGGGGTTAGTAATTTGATTAAAATAATGCATCATTATCGAGAAGAATATCCCAGTGAACTGGGAAATTGATTTAGCATGTGGTTTAAAAGATTAAAAATGAAAGTATATAATTTACCATGCTCATTTTTTTTCTTTGTTTACCATTATATCAATGTATTTATTTCGTTTATTTATTATATATTTATTTAGTTAGTCATGCATGATGCAGTTGATACACCACAAGGCTATGTGGTGCAATGGTCGTAAATTTCACATCAAAAAGTTGGATGACAAGAATAAAACATCCAATTGTGGGATAACTGCAATTTTTCAAGTCACTAATGTTTTCTCTAGAAGTGAAAAGCATCCAGAAGTATATGAAAATAGGTACTGTGGTTATTTGGGAGATATAATTTAGTGTGGCTTTAACTCCTTTAAAATAGTCGTGTTTGAGGTCAAATGGTACAGGCTACGAATGAATGAACGTGATCCCAAAAGAACTGTTATTGAGAATGCCAAAGGATTTACCATGGTTAATACAAGGGAACTTGAATCCAGTACATAGCCTTATGTTCTTCCTACTCAATGTGAGCATGTATTTTACTCAGGGGTGCCAAGTAAAGCCGGTTGTTCATACATTGTTAGATATGATCCAAGAGGAATACCAGTCAAGTATAATGTGCCTAAGGAAGAAGACAATGTCGAAGAAGAAGGTGACACAGATCAGGATCAGTTGGTCATTGATGTAGATGTGTCATATGAATAATTTAATCAAGAGGATGATCATCCAAATGATGTAGCAGGAAATGACGTAGTGAGTGATGATATTGATGATGAATATATAATAAAAAATGACATTGATGATGATGCTGATATGGGAGATCCTTTAACGATAGTGATTCTAAACCAAATGATGTTATAGATGTTGAGTCAGATGAAGAAGAATATCAATGACATTGTAGCAATGTTGGAATCTAGGAGTTGGTATGTGCATGATGGGCCATATGATGATTATTCCAGGTAGTTGTTTATGCAACATCTCATTTTTTGGATTTGTTTTACATTGTCATATGGTTTTAATAATTATGTATTGTATATGTTCGAATCATCATCATCATCACTATCACCATCATGTTCATCATCACCATCATCCTCATCATGATCATTGACATCATCCTCATCATCATAAATATTATAATAATAATCATCATCAATGTTATCATCAACATCATCATAATCACCATCATTATCTTCATCCTCATCAATATCCTCCTCCTCCTCCTCCTCCTCCTCCTCCTCATCATCACTATCATCCTCACCCTCCTCCTCCTCGTCATATTCATCCTCATTAAAATCATCACAATCATCATCATATTCATATTCATTATCATCAATGGTATTATCCTAATGATCATCAACAATGGTATCATCATAATAATCATCATCATCAATGGTATCATCATAATCATCATCATCATCGCCACCATCATCCTCATAATAACCATCGACATCTCCATCCTTATCCTCATCATAATCATCATCATCTTCATCATCATCATCATCATAATTAGGATCATCATCATCATCATTAGCGTCATCATCATCATCATCATCATCATCATCTTCATCTTCATTGTTATCATCAGTATCATCATCAACATATGTCAAATGAAAGAGAGAAAAATAAGTTGATTTTTAGCGATCCAACCCATTACTAATTGGCTATGCTAAATGACTAATATAACGTAAAGCAAACTTAATTATACATAATGATAAGTAATTTATGCATCAACTTTGAAATTAAACTAAATTTTTATTGTAAGATGTGTACCAATATCTCATCTATTTTTTATAATATATAAAGAATTATTATTTTTTATTTTTTATAATATATAAAAAATTATTATTTTTTATTTTTTATAATGTCAACACTCTTTAAATTTAGAGATATGTTGAACAATGATAAAAAATAGAATAAAAAATATTTTAAAAATAAATTTAAATATTATAAAAGATATAAAAAATTAAGTAGCTTTATTTTAAATCTTGATTTACCAAATAGTAAGAGTGAACAATTTTTTTGGATGTAATTTATTTTGATAAAATATTTACACCTAAGCATATTTTCATCCCTATAAATAAGCCAAAACAAATTTAATTATACATAATGATGAGTATATGATCTATGAACTTTAAAACTAATTTTTAACCAATTTATTTTTATAATGTAAAGAATGAAGATTTTTGTAAGAAAAATTATTCAAAAATATGAAGGATGTTTTTCATATTTGTAAATGATATTTTTAATATTTTTGAACAAAATTGATATATTTTATGAGTGTGCTTAAATGCTTAAAATAAAGACTAATGAGATCTTAGTATGCCTACCTTTATAGTAATTTTATAGTTAATGTAGTTTGAATTTCATTTAGTTTGTTATTGCTTAATTTTTATCTTCTTATTTAGTTGTTAGCCAAAAGTTGAGTTGGAGAGCTTCCAATGAATATATTCTTACGAAGAACTCAACTATACAAATATTGATTTAGAGAGCTTCCAATGACTATCTTTAATTAGTGTCTTATATTTAATCATTATAAGTCATTATTAGCAGAGGTAAGGATGCATGTTAGAGGAAAGCATGTGTGGTAAGCTACTCTTAATGGAGGCCTAAAGGCTTGAAAATATCAATTACTGACAGGGATATTCACCAAGTGGCATGCTTCAAGAGGTATTGATCTCCTATCTTCCTTCCTTCTCAAACTTATGAAAAATCGATTTGATTACAATGAGGATGATGGTGATGATGATGATTATAACCCTAAATTTGTTATCATCAGCAACATAATCTTCAACATCATCATCATCAAAAACAACATCATCAACATCATCATCATCATCATCATCATCATCATCATCATCGACATCCTCCTCCTCCTCCTCCTCATCATTGACATCATCCTCATCCTAATCATCATCATCGTCGTCGTCGTCGTCTTCATCATCATCATTGTCATCATCATCATCATCGTCTTCTTCATTGTTATCATCAGTATCATCATCAATGGTGTCAACCTCAACATCTTCATCATCATCATCATCATCATCATCATCATCATCATCTTCATCTTCATTATTATCATTAGTATCATTGTCGTCATCATCTGCATCATCGTCGTCATCATCCTCATCATCATTAGTACTCCCTAAATCGTATAATCGGTAATCCTTATAAACCAAAATCCTTGCATCCACTAACACCTATAAGCCCTTGGTTCTATACACCTTAATCATTACCCCCTAGTTAAACTAAACCTTAACCTTTATATATATCACTTGACCCTTATAAAATCTCATCTTATTGATTATATTCTCTTATAAACTCTCATGCATGACAAGATAATATATTGTCATGCATTAAAAATATTGTTGCTTGATTGGGTTTTATTGATGGTAAAGTCTTTTCTCTTCTTCACATAAAATACAGGTCGTTACTTTTCTTTCCATAAAGGTTGTAATGGAGGTATGGAAATGATATTCTTGATTCATGGTGACTAGTCTAGGAAAAATTGAAACAAGTCTCCATATGCTTTTATAAATATCCCTTTCAAATCCCAAACATCCTCTTGGAAGCTTCCTTATATAATGTTGAAGGTGGTTGCTAAATGGATTGTAAGTTGTTTTCTGGTACACTTCATGGATGCTATTATATGGAAACCAAAAGTAATAAAAAATCACCATAACTATTTTTTTCTATTTATTTAATCCTTGGATGAGGCATTGCTACTAACTTATAATATAATATTCTCAATCAATGGGCACACCTCGTATTATTGGCACTTAGACAATGGGTTTCATAACATATGAAGTAGTTTTAGGGCATCAAAACAACATTTCCATCTTAAAAATATGTCAATCCTAGAGCATGAACCCCCATAAACACCTTTTTTTGTCTTAACCATAGCGATAAAAACAATTTCAATAGTGTAAAGACTTCATGAAACACTAGTTTCTCCAAATTTAAAAAATGTTCCAACAAGGTATGCATTTTTGTGTAGAAAGAAGCCATGTCATTCTGCCAAAAAAATTCAAAGTTGAACCAAAGGAATTTAAACCTAAAAATTACCCTCCAATGTTATATATTGACATATGATCATGCCAAATGAAATTGTTCTCCACAAGTTCACATATGAGTGTTGAGATAGGGTTATTTCCAAATGGATCTTCCCTAATCAGTTAAATATGGAATACATAGATAAACTTGAAGTTTCAAAGGCATGTTGCCACTGATCCTTTACTACATGTCAAGTTTGCTAGTTCCAACTTAGGGATCCTTTGATGGTTACAATCCATGTCATGAGGTGTAGGAATAATGAACAAGGAATGGATACCACTATTGTTGAGGGTATACCTTGTTGGTATAAATCACCATAGAACAACTAAAATCAAGAATTTTAAGGTTTCCTCTCAAACCTAGTCACATATTTCCATAGGGTCATATCAATTGTTGTTTACAAGCATTTCATACTTCTTTAAAATTCTACAATTCTAACAACTATGAGACATTTTTCTTATGCCATATAACACTAAATATGATAATGTTATCAAAATAAGAGCTATTGTACCATCCATTTCTACTAGAATAGCATTCATTGTTGTTTAGAATGTTTTTGTCCTTATGAAAAATGTTGTTCTAGGACAGATCATAGAATATTGGTGCTTTGTCATAGGTCACCATATTGGTAGGACAACACACTATTAACATTTGACACAAATATCCCCCACATAATACCATCCCAATATTCTCCAATATTCCATGCTGCTAATCTATCACAAAGGATCTCAAGTAAATCCTTAATTGTTATCAACATATTCCTAGAAAGACACCACTTATGGTCATTGGATTTTCCTTGATCCATACGATTATTTGGTTTTGTGGAATCACAACTTATTGTGAAACCCATGGTATTTTGTTTCTAGGTTTATTTATAAATTTGAATCCTTATATAATCACCAATAGTTTAAGACCAAGACAATATAGTATAATACTAATTCATAGAAGTGAAAGGGTGAACTCCAAAGGATGTGAGGGAAAATACTTTATGCTTTTGTCCTAGATTTTTTGCACAACAACATACTACACTACAGTAGTCCTTAGTTAGTATATAGGCATGGACTTTGAAAGAATTTACTAGCAATAAAAGGAGTATGTCCATCCTATTATAGCAAACCCAACAAGCACTTAAGGTCATTGCTAGTAGAAATGATTTCTTGAGTTTGGGTCATAGTCATCATTTAAGTACGTAGCTTAGAATAAGTTTGTCACACCAACTATGTTAGGGAAGCATATCATGGTGACATAATGAGGCTACCTTAAAATTTTCTTGTCTCTTATGTCCAAGTATTTGGAATACCTTATAGTGCATGAAACAAGGGTTATATCAAGAGCTCATGGGTCAAAACAACTGTATTCAGGAACAACAAAAGGAAGTAGCACAAAATCATTTCAATCACCAAACCTATGTTTTTATTTCCAGTAGGTATGTTGTAGTGTTTTGCATGGTTTTATGATTGGTGGTAGGGGTGTAGTTAGACTGATTTTGAGCACCGGTTTTGAATCTATTAGGAGAAAACCCTATGTATTCAAAGCCATCCATAGGATTGATATGGAAACCTTTAAAGTGATATTTTCTAGACCTAAGTAAATCAATGGACTATAAACTGGGAATGGTGTTTTGGAGGATATTTTCAAGGGGTAGGGTAATGATGTTACTTTCTTGCAAAACATATATGACCTACTCATGGTCTATGCTAGTTGAAACATTTGTGAAGTCTAAAATATTCCATGAAGATAACTAAGAGATCTAAATTTCACCCTTATACCGAGGCATTTGTCTTATTGTAGAAAGAGGTTACCTTCATACATTTTGTGGTATTTATTGGAGGGTTTTCATAGGTTGATGGATGGTTGCGAGTAGATAACTTGGGATTATTGGAGAAGTATTATTGGTTGTTGGATGGGGTGATGAGGTATTTTATCCCATATATACCCCTATTACTTGGAGATACTTTTCACTTTCCCACAAGTGTAGGGTTTTGGCACATGTTTTTGGATTTGTACAATGGTATTGGATGATGGTTTGAAAAATTGGCACATGGTATTTTTGCACTTTCGGAGGTAGTTCCAAGACTTCAGAGGCTTGAGAGGTCACATATTCAACCTCATTTCATGAATCTCAACCCATTCGTCATGTTGACTTGGATTAACACCCTAATTGGAAGGATTTATTTATGTACTATATTATATGTGAATGTAGGAATTTTTTCTCTCCATGCCCTAGCACGTGTCTATGTAGTTTCTTGATGCCAAAAGTCTAAATTTTTTGCATATTGTAGTATAATTATCAAAATGTTTGGTGAGTTCCTTCTTAAATTCCTTCTCATGCTCTCTACTCAAGTCTCCATTTATCATGTTTGCATGGTTGTATATTTTTTTTAATAATTCCGTTTACAATAGAGTTATGTTGAATGTGCTTCCCATCACTACAAAGTCTTTTTCCATATATAGGGATTTTAATTTCCTGGGATAATTTTCACCAGTTTGGCATTGACTCTCAACATCCAACTCAATTTCTCATTTTTTCTTTGTGAAATTATACTTCCTTGGTTTCATTGTCACATTGATCCCTCCTAGAGAAATCATAGTGGCCTTGTAAATTAATGTGACTTATGCACAACACCTATTAAAATCTTCTTGAAATTTGTTAAGCTCTTATTCCAAGGACATATTACATGCATTATCTATAGAACCTAGATGAGATATCTTCTATGTGATCCTTTCTTCAAAAAATTGTATGTCTCTTGTTAAATATTAGTGGAATTTTGACCTTTAATATAGAACTTGAGAATTTTTGTCAAGCTCGTGGTAATATTCTTGGATCTTTAAGAAATTATCAATAGTCCATTCAAATCTTGACCATGGAAACCAATGACGAATATACTTCGCGAGCCTTTCTATCCAACCATATAAATTCACTAGGAATTCATTAACCTAGACAATATCATGTAAGTGCTTAAACAAGTTCTTATCCTTGAACTTTATGGTATCTTCATGCAGAGATGTAATTTCCTAGTAGGTGGATAAATGAACATGCACCTCAAACCAATCTTGATGTCGATCCTTTGTCGACAACTTCCACTACATCTTAGCTACTCTAAATTTGTCAAGGACTCGACAATAGTACCATGTTGTTGGTTCTTAAGGTTAGATGCTACCTCTATTTTTATTTATATTCTTTAATTTGTAAAGTGTGCTAGTATCATTCTATCATCCATTTATTGATCAATTCTTTCCAAAACTTGAATTCATGTTTAAAACAAGATTTTAGTTGACTGTGACCTACATGTATTCTTATTTGAGGTTTATAAGGGTTATAATAGGTTGGAATAGTGTTGTGCATATGCATATCTTAAAAATGGTGTTGGATGACCTCCTCTTCAAAAATGACATGAAAGAAGAAACATATCACCACTCCATTCCCATTTGTTCCATGAAAATGATGATATAGTAATCATTGTGTAGATTATTTGTATACCCTATATGTGTGTGTGTAAATTTTCTACTTATACAAAGTGTAACATATGCATCCAAGTTTCTAAAGGTAACAACCTTTGTTGTGCCCAAACTAGGAATAATTTTTTTCCTTCAATATTGGGAAAAAAATCAACAACAATGCCTTAGTTTCATGTTGCCACGTAATGCACAAAGTGAATTATCTTTTCTTAGCAATCCCATATCAATAAAAGTCCCACAAAGCACATAACCAATTTTGTCCTCAAGCAAGTATTCCATAACTAAATTATATATTTACCACTTGAAACTTCACTGTCATTGTTTTTCACTTGAGGATAGGCTCAAAGGGGGGAAGGAGTCTATTGTGCTTGATCAATTTCATCCTAATGTTCCAAGCAATAATAGACAACCTTTAACTAGAAAAATGTGCCTTCAATGTCATGGGAATACTCATTATATTGGTCATTGAAGGTTCATACCTCACAAATGTATTCAATATTTCATTCATATGTCTCTTAGGTAAAGGTCAAAATACAGACCGTGTTACTATTGTTTAGAGGCTAGTAATTGAGCCTACTAATCGGTATTTTGTTGAGTAGTGGTATAATGAGGTGGAGGTGGAAACAAAACTTGTTTCTTTTGGTTTTGAGGCCTCCAAGCTTGTTGAGGGTTAGAAATTAGTTTACATATGCAAATTATACAAAAAATCAATAAAAAAACACTTTAAGGTCAATCATATCACATTCAATATTGGAATTGAGAAAACCACATGTAACTAAATAAGAATAAATCATATTGTATCATGGTCATAAAAAATTCCTAATTTTTTCCATGAAGGTCTTATATTTAGTAGAAAAAAATGTATCAAATGTAGTATAGGATGGGCTATCAAATTAGACAAACTAGTTTCCAATCAAATTCCCTCCAAAACCCAATGAAGGAATTCACCATAAATAACAAAACCTAACTAGCAATACAAATGCCTAGAAAGACAGTGCAACAAATTTATCTAGCCACACCAAGGCATGTCTCTAGTAGGTAGGGAAAGTATTTTCAAAGTGTTGTCCATTCAAGAGATCCTCCTCAAGAAATTTTCCTTATTGTAGACCATGAAAATTTCTCTCGTGCCATGCAGCTTCTAGAACCTATAAAACATGTGTGTGTGGTCCCTGTCACGCCCTCTAACAAAAATACCAATTTGAGTTAGCTTGGTTCAAGAAGATTTAACTCTATGGTGGCATCATTGGAAGGATTTTTTCCTGAGAGTGTGGATAGGAATTATGGTGCAAACATAAGAAGGGGCATGGAAATTGAGAAAAAAAAATCAAGAGGGAACCAGATGCTTTTAACCTATGAATATTCGTCTCGACTGTAAACCTATTTGACAGGGATGGTGCTTCCAAGGAAAATTCATCATTTTCATTTGATATGTTGGGATTTTTGGGTTGTGTAGTTGACCTAGAAGATGGGAAGTTGTTGGTTGAAGGTGATGGTGTGATTGGTCGCAAATTTCCTCTCTTGGTGTATTTGAGAAATATGTAATGTGAAGAATAATCAGTGGTAGATGGAGGTGGTGTTATTGGAATCCACCTTTTATCCATTCCACATTGAGAAAAAAAGTGGATGGGATCACTACCTAAGGGTAGGAAATGCATCCAAGGCACCTTGGTGATGTGTGCCAGTGAAGTGAATGAAAAGTAGAGATGTTTTGAGTTCAACAACAACTATTCCTTTGAGAAGGTAATTTGCATAGTTAAGATGGAATTTGACATAGAAACACGTGATTCAAATGTTCATGTTGTGAGACACTTTCATCATTTGGGAAGCAAGCTAGATTAGCTACCTTGTTTGCTTGAGTCATTATGTGATTCAATGGATAAGGAATCTGCGAGATTTTGTAAAGACTTATTAATTATGACCCAAGGAAATTGATACATTTATAATATTTAAACAAATGTTAGAACTCTTTAAACCTAATGAATAGGCATGTAATAGTTTCCCTTATTTTACCCATATGATCCATAGTGATCTTTTACATATGTATGTATGAATTTTGTGGATATTTATTGAATGACCATTTTTGTTAGGCACCCCAGAGCCATTTAGGAATACTTTAAGCATTTTCTGTGGGTGCACGAAACCAAAACTGGGAAACATAAGTGGGTTTTTTCATCTCCCACATGTGCATCTTTCCATTATGGATGTTTCCACACTATCCTTAGTCGCACAGGAGTGTTTGGATCAAATTTTACCCCCTTGTGCAAAATTAGGATGGCCTTCACTAAGCAGAACCCTAGTTCCATAGACGACACAATAGGACCATTTTAGGGAAGTTAGGTCATGGTACGATAGGTACCAAAATTGAAACCCAACATCCAAAATCAATCAAAATTGATATCTTCGCGACCAAAGGTACGGTTTTGGTTATATGTCCATTTTTTCCAGGAATCTCGGGGCTATTCAGGGACACTTTGAGAATTAGATATGGGTGCACAAAAACAAAACCTGGAAATGTAACCAGGTTCTGCTAGCTCCCACACATGCATCTATCCATTGTGGATGTCTCCACACTATCCACAACCATAGGGGAGCATTCAACTCAAATTTGACCCCGTCATGCAAAACTAGCATGGCCTTCACTAAGCATAACCGTAGTTCTAGAGATGACATAATAGGACCGTTTATGAGAAATTAAGTCATGGTACGGGTGATCCCCCACCTGAAACCCAACATCTTAAATCCATTAGAATCAATTGATTCATTACCAAAGACATGGTTTTGGTTTTGTGTCCATTCTTGTCAGGCATCTTGGGGTCATTCAGGGACACTTTGACAATTTGCTACGGGTGCACGAAACCCAACTTGAGAAATGTAACTAGGTTTCATCAACTCCCACACATGAATCTATACATTATGAATGTATCCATGCTATCCATGGTCATGTGACATCATTCAACTCAAATTTGACCCCCTTATGCAAAATTGGCATGGCCTTAACTGAGTAGAACCCTAGTTATGGAGATGACACAATAGAATCGTTTCCATGCAGTTGATTCATGGTATGGGGGGTCTCATAACTTAAATATGGCATCCCAAATCTATCATAATCAATGGATTTTATGAATGGATACATGGTTTTGGTTTTGTCTCCATTTCTTCCAGGCATCTCAGGGCCATTCAAGAACACTTTGAGAATTTTCTACGAGTGCACAAGATGCAAATAGGGAAATGTGACTGAGTTCTATTCTCTCCGACATATACACCTAGCCATTGTGGATGTATCCATGATTTCCATGGTCCTACAGGATCGTTCATTTAAAATTTCACCACCTTGTGCAAAATTAGCATGGCCTTCACTGAGGAGAACCCTAGTTCCAAGGACGACAAAATAGGATCATTTTTGGGCAATTGAGTCACAGTACAGTGACTAAACCAACTAAAACCTGGTATATTTAATCCATTAGAATCAACATATTTTCAATCAAAGAAACGATTTTGGTTATATGGGAAGTTTTCCAAGAAACCCAGGGCCATTCAGGGAGACTTTGAGAAATTTTTGCAAGTGAACGAGAACCAAACTGGGAAATGTAACTAGGTTATTTCAACTCCCACTTATGCATATGTCCATTATGGATGTATCCACACTATCCATGCTCGTGTTTGAGTGTTTGGATCAATTTTGAACCCCCTATGTGAAATTGGCCTGGCCTTCACTTAACAGAACCTTAGTTCCAGAGATGGCACAATAGGACCATTTCTGGGAAATTGAGTCATGGTAGAGGGGTACCCTACCAAAAACCCAATATCCTAAATCCATTGAATCGATAATTTTACAGCTGGATACATGATTTTGGTTATGTGGCCATTTTTTCCTAGCACTCAGCGGTCATTCAGGGACCCTTTGAAAATTTGCTACAGGTGCAAAAAACCCAAATCAAATAATTTTACCGGGTTTTGTCATCTCCCACACATGTATATATCCATTATCAATGTTTGCATGCTATCCATGGCCACTCGGGAGTGTTCGGTTAAAATTTTACCCCCTTGTGCAAAATTGGCATGACCTTCATTGAGCATAACCCTAGTTCTGGAGACGACACAATAAGACCATTACTAGGAAATTGAGTCATGCTATATGGACCCACCTAGATAAAAAATCACATCTCAAAACTATATAAATTAATGGCTTCATGACCGAAGACATGGTTTTTCTCCTGTGGCCATTTTTTCCTAACACCTTGGGGTCATTTAGGGAAACTTTGAGAATTTGCTACGAGGGCACAAAACCCAAACAAAGCAACGTGACCGGGTTTTGTCAGCTCTCACACATGCATATATCCATTTTGGATGTCTCCACACTATCCACGATCATGCGGGAACATTTGTATCAAATTTTACCCCCTTGTGAAAAATTGGCATGACCTTTACTTAGTAGAACCGTAGTTCCAGAGATGGCACAATAGGACCATTTCTAGGAAATTGAGTCATGGTATAGTGGGTCTCCCAGCTGAAACCCAACATGCTAAACCCATCGAAATCAATGGCTTTGTAACCAAAAAAATGGTTTTGTTTATATGGCCAGTTTTTCCAGGCACCCCGGGGCCATTCGGGGACACTTTTAGAATTTTCAACGGGTGCACGGAATATAAACTAGGAAATGTAATTGGGTTATGTCATTTACCACATATGCATCTAAGCATTATGTATGTGGGAGATTTCAGGACAAATTTGACCCCCTTGTGCAAAATTGGTATGGCGTCCACTGAGTGGAACCTTGTTATAGCCCAAAATGACACATCTCTGTCCATGACCACTTTCACATGTTTTCATCACATGTCGACACTTCATGAAAAGTCACTACTAGTCACTGAAAAAAAACCTTGATAGGAGGAGTCATATCTAGAGTTTCGTAACTCCTTTTGACCTATTCTCTAGACCATTAAAAGGGTATCTAAGTAAGGAAAAACTTTTTGGAAGACACCAACCCCTAGAAATGCATGGAAATACCATAAAAAATATATTTTTTGACCCACTCGCGAGTTTTCTTAAGGAATCCTGCGAATTTCCCTTGACACTCGTGACTCTGCTTCATAAAACCTGCATGTTTCCCCTGAAGTGGCCAAAAAATTATAAAATTATGAAAATTATTGACTTAGGGGTGGTTTGGATGGTTTTGGAACTGATCTTGTAGTTGTAATTGATCCCTATTTGATTCTAACTCTTCATAAAATCATATAATTAGAGAGGGAGAGAGGTCCATGAAGAGGACTTGGCCTTTGCATTGTTATGCTGGAGAAATTGGGACTCTCATTCCCCCTGCCTTTTACCTAGATTCCATATTCATGTGTTGCAGAGCATGGAGGTTGATATCCTTAGAGAAGAGAAGCAGGAGATCCAAATCAAGTTTTCATGAGGTGCCTAGCTTGAGGAGAAGGTAAACTTTGTACTCCACTTGATAACAAAGATGTGATGTTTTTCCATTTCCAAATCATTGTTTGATGTGTG
Organism: Pseudotsuga menziesii; assembly: GCA_001517045.1. Taxonomy (NCBI): domain Eukaryota; kingdom Viridiplantae; phylum Streptophyta; class Pinopsida; order Pinales; family Pinaceae; genus Pseudotsuga; species Pseudotsuga menziesii. The sequence goes on from LPNX010183311.1 coordinate 130,039, forward strand.
TTGAATCTATGCTTATGATTATATGATGATGCTTATCATATTAGGGTTTCATGTTTTATTGAACATAATCTCCTTTCATATATGCAATTTGGTTTGAGGAAGGTAGAACTTGTTTTGTTGGTCTCTTGGAGCAAGAGGAGCAGGAGGAAGAGTGAAAGAAATTTTGGATCAGCCTTCAATATATAAGGTATGAACATATCTGACCATTGGATCTTGCTTATGTTTTCCTATAGAAATTTATACATTAGTATTTAAACCCTAGTATGTTGGTGGCCTCTTAACCCCTAGCCATAGGAACACTTTCCTTCACAACAAACCCTAGTTCTAGAGACGACATAATAGGACCATTTACAAGAAATTGAGTCATGGTAGGGGGGGTCCCACACCTAAAACCTAACATCCCAAATCCATCAGAATCGACGGATTTATGACTGGAGACATGGTTTTGGTTATTAGGCCATTTTTTCCTTGCACCCCAAGGCCATTCAGGGACACTTTCAAAATTTTCTACAGGTTCATGAAACCAAAACAAGAAAATGTAACCAAGTTATTTCAACTCCAACACATGAATCTATTCATTTTGGATGTATCCACACTTTCCATGATTGCGTGGGAGCATTCAGATCAAATTTGAATCCCTTGTGCAAATTGGCATGGCCTTCACTAAGCATAACCCTAGTTAGAGAGACGATTCCATATGACTGTTATCGGGAAACCAAGTCATGATATGGGGGAATCCCCTAGCTGAAACCTAACATCTCAAATCCATCAAAATCGATGGATTTCTAACCAAAGACATCAGTTTTGTTTTGTGGTCATTTTTTCCTAGCACCCTAGGGTCATTCAGGGACACCTCAAGTATTTTCTACAGGGGCACAAAACCCAAACTGGGAAATGTAACCAATTTTTGTTAGCTCCCATACATGCATCTATACATTATAGATGTCTCCACACTGTCCATGGTCGTGTGAGAGCGTTCGGATCAAATTTGACCGCATTGTGCAAAATTGGCATGGCCTTCACTGAGAAAAACCTTAGTTTCGGAGATGGAAAAATAAGGCCATTTTATAGCAATTGAATAATGGTATGGGAGGTCCTCTAGCTGAAAACTAAAATCCTAAATCCATCAAAATAAAAAATTTCACAACCATAGACACAGATTTGGTTCTATCACCATTTTTTCTAGGCACCTTAGGGCCATTGAGGGACAATTTGAGAATTTTCTACAGGGGCACAAAATACAAATTGGGAAATGTAACTAGGTTTTGTCAGTTCCCACACATGTATCTAGCCATTTTATATGTATCCATGCTGACCATGTTCATGTGGGAGCGTTCAACTCAAATTTGACCCCTTATGGAAAATTCACATGGCCTTCACTAAGCATAACCCTCCTTCTACAGACGACACAATAGGAACGCTATCAGTCAATTGAGTCATAGTACAAGGGGTCCCCCAGCTGAAACCAAACATTATGAATCCATAAAAATCGATGGATTTGTGACATGAAACACGATTTTTTTTATGTGGCCATTTTTTCCTAGCACCCCAAGGCCATTGAGGGACACTTTGAGAATTTTCTATGGGGGCATGAAACCCAAACCTAAAAATGTAACTAGTTTTCATCTGATCCTACACATGGATCTAACCATTATGGAGGTCTCCACACTAACCATGGTTGCACATGAACATTCAGATCAAATTTGATCTCTTTGTGCAAAATTGGCATGGCCTTCACTAGGCAAAACCCTAGTTCTTGAGATGAAACAATAGGACCATTTTTGGGAAATTGCGTCACTGAATGGGGGGTTTCCAAGATGAAAATGGGCATCCAAAATCCATCAAAATAGAAGGATTCACAATCAAAGACATTATTTTGGTTTTGTGACCGTTTTTTTTGGGCACCCCGTGGTCATTCAAAGACACTTTGAGAATTTTCTACGGGTGCATGAAACCAAAACCCGACAACGTAACCAGTTTCTATTAGCTCCCACACATGCATATAGACGTGGTGGACATATCCATGCTATCCACATTCCTGTGGGAGTGTTCGACTCAAATTTCACCCCCTTGTGAAAAATTAGCATGGCCTTCACTGAGAAAAACCCTAGTACTAGAGATGGCACAATAGGACCATTACCATGAAATTGAGTCATGGTATGGTGGGTCCTCCAATTGAAACTTGGAATCATCGACTTCACTACTGGAGACATGGTTTTGGTTCTATGGCCATTTTTGTTAGGAACCCTAGAATCATTGAGGAACACTTTAAAATTTTTATACGGGCACACGAAACCCAAATCGAGCAACATAACCATGTTTCATCAAATCCAACACATGCATTTTTCCATTTTGTATGTCTACTCAGTTGCACAAGAGCGTTCATATGAAATTTGACGCCCTTGTGCAAAATTGAAAATGGAATTCATTGAGCATAACCCTAGTTTCAAAGACGGTACAATAGGACCATTACTTGGAAATTGAGTCACAGTACGGGTGGGTCCCCCAGCTGAAATGTGACATCCTAAATCCATCGAATTTCACGACTTCATGACTAGTGACACAATTTTTTTTATGTGGCCATTTTTTCCTGTCACCCCAAGGATATTCAAAGACACTTTGAGAATTTGTTACGGGGGCATGAAACCTAAACCGAGAAATTAAAACGGTTATGTCATCTCCCACACATGTATATGGCCATTGTGAATGTCTCCACATTGTCCACGGTTGTGTGAGAGACTTAGACTCAAATTTGACACCCTTGTGCAAAATTGGCATGGCATTCACTAAGCAGAACCCTAGTTCCAGAGATAGCACAATTGGACCATTTATAGGCAATTGAGTCATGGTTTGGAGGGGCGTTGCTGAAACCTAGAATCTTGAATCCATCAAAATCGATGGCTTCATGACTGGAGACATAATTTTGCTTCTATAATGATTTTTTCTAGGAACCCCAAGGCCATTCAGAAACACTTTAAGAAATTTCTACGAGTCCATGAAACCAAAACCATAAAATGTTACCGACTTCTATCATCTCCCACACATGCATATGGACATTGTGTATGTCTCCAAGCTATCCACAATCGTGCAGGAGTGTTCGGCTCAAATTTTACCCCCTTGTGCAAAATTAGCATGGCCTTCACTGATAAGAACCCTATTTATAGCGACCATGCAATAGGACCATTTTTGGAAAATTGATGCGCGGTATGGGGGGACTCCCAGCTAAAACCCATATCCTAAATCCATTGGAATAAACAGATTCACAACCAGAGATACAATTTTTGTTCTGTTTCCATTTTTTCCTGGCACCCATGGGCCATTTAGGGACACTTTAAGAATTTGCTACATGTGCACGAAATAAATGATTTAAAAGATATATTCATGAATATAATGTTTCATGTATATACGCAATATCAAGGGGACATTTGGTATGATTTGAGAAAATGTATAGTTATGGAAACTTATTGTTTTCCTTCACTTAAACGTAATTGGAAAACACTGCAAACAACATTGTTGAATCCATGGTGGCATCATTGGAAGGATTTTGTCCCAAGAGTGTGGACATGCATGATGATTTCAACTAAAGAAGGAGCATGGAAATTGAGAAAAAAAACAACCAAGATTATTCTATAAAACAAGAGCATGGAAATTGATGTGTGGTTCAATATGATTCTTTGTTTCACTGCATTGTAATATTTTTGGTGTTATTTAGTTTATTAAACAACAGTAAAATTTTGTTTCTAAAGTAATATAATAAGTATAATTAAGTATAAATGACATCCCTTGTTCCACTATTTCAGGTTGTTCAAGGAGTATTCTTCACAATGTTCAAGGAGTATGTCTTACTCTAGATTCATAGGATATTTCTCGAGGTGTGTGGTATCTAGACATTGGTGCCACATGCATATGGCATGGGAGTGTGTTCTATTTCAACCACCTGGATCAATAGATACTAGATTCATGGTGAGTTGTGGGATCCATGTAGAGGAGCAGACGATATAAGAGAGGGTTCTATTGTAATTGAGTTAGAGTTAGGATGAACTCTAACCTTTAATTATGTTCTATATGTTCCTCATTTGAGAGAAAACGTGCTCTCAATTTCAACCTTAGAGGATAAAGGTTATACGATTGAGTTTAGAGGACACTTAGTATAGCTATGGATAGAGGGAGTTGTGTATGTTGAGGAATCCATCACACTAGGGATTAGAGAGGGACCATTATATAGAGCATGGGGTCGACCTCTTTGTAAATTGATTGGAGGACATAGAGCTAGTTATGTAGCATTTTTGAGGTGGAAAGAGGACCGCCTTAGCCGACCCACTTGATGGGAATGGAACCAGTTGTGAGAGATGGGACACTTAGATGACTTCAACATAGCTTTAGCAGGTAGCCATGAAATAGATGAACTCAAGTTTCACAAATTTACAGTTGATAGTTAAATTGTATAACAATTTTTTTTTATGATCTTTACTAACATTTATTAGAATTTTTGCATGTTTTATATCATTGCAATGACATCTTAGTTGTAACTTATTTAAAATTTTATTATGGTAGGTGAACTTTTATATTGATGTAATATGAATATGGCTTTGTTTCACATGTTGTAATATTCAAAATAAAACATAAAATTCAATTATTGCATGAAATAAATAATAACTTTTCATTTTTAATGTTTTTTGCAGAACATGGGTCTTGTAGAAGATCCAATTGATCCAGGAGATGATATAGATCCATATTATGTTGGTTCTAGTACCAATGTGGGAGATGGTGATGATGAGGCCAATACAAGAGACACCGAGATAGATGATGATGATGATGATGATGATGATGATCACGTTGATTATGATCATGATGATCATGATAACGATGGTGATAATGATGATGATTACGATGGTGATGATGATGATGAGGCAATTGATGGTAGTATCCAATGACATATTTGATCATAAAGATTGCATCATGGATCATTTTTGATATATCGTTATGATTCCTCTTTCTATGTTTACTATCATATGTATCATTTTCACCAACAATACCATATTATTGAGTTGTATCATTTTGACATGTATCATTTTGACTTGTATCGTTTGGACATGTGTATCATTTTGACATGTATCAGTTTAAGTTACATAATTATCATTTTGACTTATATCATTTGGACATGTATCATTTTGACTTATGTCAACTATTGGACATGTATCATTTTGACTTATGTCAACTATTGGACATGTATCATTTTGACATATTATTGATCTATTGACATATTTTCCTTTCACTTGTTTTAGTTATATATGTTGATGATCTTATCAGTATTGAATTGTTAATTTATATATATTGGAAGTGGTTGAAATTTTTTGGATGGATATTTATTACATATAATGATTTTAATTTAATGATGAAGATGGTTGATTTCAAATTTAATTAAATGATAGATATTTGACTCACTTGTTTTAATTATAAATGATGATCATTTTCTAATAATTATCTTGCTATTGTATATATACTCGTTGTTGTAGATTGTATTTTAATGGATATTTAATAAGTATAATGACATTGCTCATTTGTATGGATGTTTGTTTCCCTAGAAATTGTTTATAAATGTTAACCTATAAAATATTTCAAATGCAATACGACTTACTCTATAATCATATAAGCGATTTAGGAGGCATGATATATTTAACTAATAAAATTGAAATAAGAAATATTAAAATATTTAAATTGAAGCAAAACAATAAGCATTTTTGGAAGCAAAAATGAAACCAACAATGGAATCCAAACTAGAAAGAAACTCGAAGCAATCTTAGAAGCAAAACTTGGTGCTACACAGGAAGCAAAAACATAAGTAATTCACATAGAAAACAAAGAAGTAATAATGGAATCAATTTTAGAAGAAACCGAAGACATCATAATAGAATCCATATTAGAAGCAACAAAATATGTAAAACTAGAAGAAAAAATAGAAGCAAAAGTTGAAGCAAAAATGGAAGAAAAACTGAAAGCAAAAGTAGAAGCAAAACTTGAAGCAAATCCATAAGTAAAAGTGGAAGAAAAATCAGAAGCAAAACTTGAAGCAAAAGAAAAAGTAAAATTGGAAGCAAAACTCGAAGCAAAACTAGTAGCAAAACTGGAAGAAAAAAAGGATGTCATAATGGAAGCAAAACTTGGCGTCATTTAGGAACAAAAAAGAAGTATTTTTTATGCATTATTAGAAGCAAAACATGAAGCATGACTAGGAGAAATACTAGAAGTAAAACAAGAAGCATGACTAGGAGCAAAAATAGAAGAAAAAATGGAAGCAAAACTAGAAGTCATCTTAGGTGTTATTTTCAGTTCCATTCTAGGCACTAAAATAGAGCTAATCCAAGTGCTAAATCAAGCGTTGTTTTAGGCACCACTTTTTCCGATGCTATATCCGGGGCTGAATTAGGCGTTACGTCTGGCATTATTTCTTGTGATATTTCCAATGCTAAAGTGAGCATGCACTATGGAGTTGAGTTTGGCACTGACAGAAGTGCCCAATTCGTGAAATAAAGTACATTAAATTATGGTGTTGTTTTAGGCACTAATTGCCTGTTTTGTTGTAGCGAGGAGGCCATATTTGTAGTAGCTTTATCTTTTAGGAAACAGGGGGATCCTGAGTATTATCCTTAAAATATATAAATTGATATAGATTTCCTTAGTGTGTGTTTCCAACACCTCGACTCGATGGTAACCTACCCAATTAGTTTGGCTTGACAGTGTCTAAGGCTGGGAGGGATGTTGTCTCGTTGATGCCAGTTGCACCATAAATAAAGATAAGTATTATTGACTATTATTTATTATGTTACTATTGTACATGTGCATGTGGAGACTTGGTTATCTTATAATTTATGTTGCATTTCGAATTCATGTCCATGTACATGTCTAATTTATGATTGTTAGATTAGTAGTTCGTGTTGTAATATATTATTGCTGCTATTGGAGGTTATTTTTCTTATGTATTATGCTCATTCAAAGATCTGGATTTTGGGCAGGTCATATGGTTGTGCATGGTTGTTCCAAATCATATATTACATGGGGTTAATGGATGGTAAATATGTTAGAAATATGATGAATTATAGAGTCATATTTTAGTTAAATAAGTGTTGTAATTCCACACTACTTATATATTAGATGTTGAATTATTTTAGTAACATAGAGATGAAGTCATTATGTGGTTAAATGGTGATAGGTGACTTCCCATAGATGTGATCATGAAATAAATTACACGTTAAAAGGATTACTAGATCAGTTGTATTCATGTGTCATCACATTGCATCGCATTTACATTGGGATATATACTTGCATTGGAATTCGTCTTCCTTAATGACTGGTTGTTTTAAATTATTTGGTTTATTGGCATGTTGACCTAACCCTAGAGAATATCATTATGTTGTGCTTAACTTATAATCGGTCCTTCCTTGTTAGAATTCCTCAAGTATTTGGACCCTAATAATTTATTTGGGTTCAAGTACATTACAATAAGCATGAGTTTTTAGAGGTATATGAATATGATCAAGGAATTTTTTACAACTTATTGCTATCCATGTTTGAAAGGTGTAATTGAGTGTAGATTTCTTTGAATTTAATGAAGTGTTTATTTTTCATTCTTTTGGGTGTGTTACTAGGATATGTTTTCTGTAGATATGGTGTAATGATAGAGAAAATGAATATTATTACATTGTTGTTAACCTATCTCCACCAATTGTTTGGTTAATCTTGACTCGATCATAGAGAAAGTTAACCAAAATTGGTTATTGGTGTTATAGATCCATGGTATTGGGATATCTATCAATTGTATTCTTGTGATTGAATCCTATAAAGATATTGGTTGTACTCCATTGTAAAATGTATAGAACACTCTAATGTTTTAGGGTACCCATGTCGGTAGATCCACTCTCGACCATGCCATGTACAGATTTGTCCAAGGGTCATAATGAAGATCTTTTGTTGGTTTTTCCATGTTAAGGGTTTCCAGGACAAAATCATGGTATCTATCTTGTGCTTATTTTATTGTGTGCTTTACTATTTTATATTTCTACCATGCATAGTTATGTTTGTTGCATTCTAGAACTAACACCAATTGACATGCATAAATTGCACTCTACTTTTTGCTATACTATTTGTTATCGAAGATTTGGATTTTTTTCTATCGAATATTGATAAAAAATAAAACTTTGTTGCAATCATAGAACTTATGGAGAGGTTTCTAAAGAAGTTTCAAAACTTTGAATTGGAATTTGCATGTAAAGTATCCTTTAATATTTTAAAAGAAAATTTGGCTTGTGCCGCATTGTATTAATTCCAAACTAGTTTATTGAGTTCCATGTGTACATATTGATTCCTTGGCCTAGCCTTGGGAGTTGTTTTACAACAACAAAGAGAAGAGAATATTGTCAGCCCTATTTACTTCACAAGTGGGAATTTGTTTATAGATGAGCATAACTATACTATCACTAAATACAAAATATTACCAATGGTTTATGCACTTCAAACATCGTCGCATTATTTTCTATAAGGTAATGTTACTCTTTTAATTCATCACTTGACATTGAAATATTTATTTAAAATGCTTTTGTTGGAATCGACAGGTCAATAACTAGAATGGAGAGGAGGTTAGTTTCATGCTCTCCTTACTCAAGTTCAAATCCCCAATGAGACATTGGTCTGGTGTGATAAGTCTAGAAGGGTAGGCTTCCCCCTAGAGTGGGACCCCAATATTGGATGTGTCTTTGGACGTCTCGACCATTTCTAAGTCATGAATTATTGGTATATAAGGCTTGTTGGTTGTTGTATATACTCTTGGGTTATAGTTACAACCACCAAGTTTGAACCTGGGCCTCACCCAGGTAATTCCAATATGTTACCAATTCTCATGGTTAAAAAAACATGCTTGAGTTTGAAGGTAGGATTTGTAGATGTTTCTCTTATTTTAGGAAAATGATTTTGAAGATCTAATTAAAGCTAGAAATTTTTTTTGGTCATAATCAATTATCTATAATTGGGTCACGTGAGTCTATAGGTACAAATAATGATAAATTACTATATGCATTTTTTTAGGGATAAAAATATACCTAATTATCTTAAAGATACATTTTATAACAAATGTCATGGTTCAATGGTACAAAACAAAAGAGAAGAGGCACTTGGATACTAACATTGTTGACTACCAATTAATTAAAAGGAGTTTGTATAAGCTCTAAAATGATGGCATAGTTAGGCATTGGGATTTAGACAATGATCACAATTATATTTTATATGAATGTTAGAGTGGAGTTGCTATGGAACATTGTGGGGGTGAAGAAAATATGGTCAAACAAAAGAAAGGCGATAGATACACAAAAATAAATGACCACCCAAGCACATGCTTACCTTCTAATGGAGATGGTTTGCATGCATTTGCTGTTGAAAAGAAGGAAAAAAGTAAGGAAGATATGGAAGAGACCAAGGAAAATTTTATGGGCTAAATTTCACTAGTGGGATAATTTTACATGTTTTTTTTCAATAGAATATTATTCAATTTCCATATTTTAGTAAAATAATTTTCCCAAATTCTACAGGATAAAGTATTTTACTCTAAAAATCACCAAAATATTATAGAAGCTATATAAAATACTTATAAATTTGAATATATTTACGGGCACTTGCAAGAAGTTGAAAGGCCTTTTTAGTGCAATTGTAGTTTTGCAAAACATGCTTCTACTTTGAAAAACACAACACACATGTGTTCCTTAGCACTAGCACTAGAGGAGCACGATCCTGACAGGTCAGTTGACACACATTATGGGAAAATGAAATGTGCACACATTTTGTAGACCAAAACTATGTGCACATTTTATATGACATGGTATAAAAACACAAAACCATCCCATGGGTGTCCATTTCTCCCATAGCATCGATTTGGATAGCACCAAAGGGAAAAAGTGGTAGAACGCTATCATGATCACACTCCTAGAGAATATTCAACCAACAACTTCAAATCCACGAGGTAATTATCCAACCAATTTATGAATTCTTCAACCAATTTGTAATTCTCCAACCAATTTATGAATTCTTTAACCTATTTCTAATTCTTCAACCAATTTGTAATTATTTCCACTTGAAAAAATTAGGTTCATCGATCTCTCTTTCTATTCATATGATAACCATTATGGTTGAAAGATGATGGTCACTATAATTAGATCATCATTTATAATAAGTAATACATTTTATAAATTTTAAAATTGATAATTTACAAGAAATGGTTTGAGCAGTGTTTGTCATTCAAATACTTTAAAGAAGAGTGTATACCTTAAATTATAACTACCTTGGCATTCCAAACCCCAAAATTACCACCATATCTTGCTCATAAGCCAAAGATTCCCTATGTAGAGCTTATTTGGTGGCTTTATCCCCAATGACAATAAAATCGTTATTGGGAATTTTATCAATGATTGCTTGCTTGTCATATTTTAATAACAAGAGGTGTTGAGCATCATTGTGAAGGGTAATGTTCATGGTTAATTTCCTTTAGACATGGGTGGATCAAAGAGTATTCCTTAGGTGAGGATACTATTCCTCAAGGCCCCAAGCCCCTAATTCAATCCATTATCCTACTATTCAACCATTATTTTAATTAGGTGTGCATGCCTTATTATGTAGGGTTGGGTTCATCGAAAATTTACCTTGTAGTTGGGTGCATCAAGGTGAAAATACCTAGACTGAATCCTTGAACCATTCATTAAGTGAGAGTACCCTTCCTTAATGCACCAAACCACAACCTTAGATTGTTATTACAATGTTTAGTTAATGATTCCATTTGGATGATTTGCCTCATTGTCCTAAGAAAACTTCATTTCCCATACCCTTAAAGATGCGTACTTTACAGAAATACTATTTTCATTTCCACCTACAAGAATCTATTTATCATATGATACTTCCTCTATGCACTAATCCCTATAATTATACCCTTATGTTTTTATTGGGACAAATATTATGTTGACGGGATTCATATTAGTGTGAAAGCATGACCAATTTCCATTCCTTAGCATGCAAAACAATGAAATTATACCATTATCTCACCCTTGGTATAACATGGAAAAAAATTAATACATGTCTAACATAAATGTAATATGGAAATATTTTATGTCGATCATCTAATGTAATTGTTCAATTGTTCACTTTTAATTTTAAAATTTTAAATTGTCATGCCATCATGTGTTACACTAGTTTACATTTTTCATTTTTAAGAGATGCCAATATACCATGTATATGTTTCTAATGATTTATTAAGTTTTGAATTTTTCACTGTAGTGGCATGTATGGGTCTGAATGTGGAGATACCAAGAGATATTGCAAGACTTGGAGAGATTGGGTGAATATGGAAGGGTGTAGACCCTACCCCTAACCCCCTCTCTCATTGTATCTCTTAAACCCCCTCTCCCTCCCACTTACCACCCCTCCTCGATCTCTCTATCTCTCTCTTTGTCCCCACCCTATACCCTCTCTTATGTCTAACATCCCTATTATTCCCTAAACCCATACCCCTCCACCCAAATCTCTATGTATTTCACTCCTCCAATCCCCCTCCTCCCCCTACCCCTAATCACCCACAACCTCAACCCCCTCACCCCAAACTCTCTCTCACCCTTGTACTCTTCCACCTACTTATAATTCCCACCCCTCTACTCCTCCGCCTATATCTAAATCCCACCCCTCTTTCTCTCCTCCAACCCCTAATCCCTTTTACCATTCAACCCCCTCTCAATTATCTTACCTAAGTTAAATTCAATGATAATAATACCATGCTAGTGTTCTAACAATAAATATCTCGTGCACATTTTTTATATAAAAAGCATGTACTCATTTTTTAAAGAATGTCGTGTATGCATTATGTATACATAAAAACCCTTCTCTCTTTCCCCCAACCCCTAACACCCCCCTTC